>AP027102.1:42448926-43048926 GCA_028142955.1 Pinctada fucata | reverse complement strand
GTCGTCTGATTCGCCATGAGAAGTATAGTTCCCCTTCGTATAGATATATATTCTGTGCGCAAGAGAAAAATATTTCAAATTTGTTTAGTATTTCAAAGCAATAATTAATTCTACAACAATTTTACTCATTGATATTGAGTCCGCGTCTGAATTTAATAATTGACCGATATTTGAAAGGTCACACTTGTCAAATTTTATGTGATTAGGTTCCAAACTTGACCAATCGCATTCAAGCAGAGCGATATGTAACGTGTTATAATATCATATAATTATAAAATGGCTTTAGGAAACTGTATATATAACGGGTGTATCACGTAATAAATATAAACATTTTTTCCGGGAGGGGTCCTAAAATTCTTCGGTCCGTTTTTTTTTTTTTTTTTTTTGAAAAACAATCAGGCAAGCAAAAAAATATATATACATGTAGAAATCTTGAATTTCCACCACGTTGTTCTTGATTATTGATCAAATTATCTGTAAAATAGTGTGGCCAGCGATAGGTCAGACAATAATACCATTTGCATCCTCTATTCCAGTATTTTTCAGTTAATTGCCTTTGTTTATTGACAAAGGTGTAATGTTTTGGGGGTTTCAAAGGAAATCAGCATTTGAAATTGATATACATGTATGTATACATGTATATGATAAAATCTGGCGAGCGTTTACAAACGAGCCCGGGAAACTTTTGAAATGTAGATCTAGACCAAAAAATTAATAAAAATGAAAGACTTTCAATACAAATTCATGTTATTTTTCAAATATTATGACAACAAAAGGGGAATCGGAACTTAATATATTATTATAAGCTTTATCAAACTATGCTTCGAAAATTCCAGGGGGGGGGGGTCAAGACCCACTCCCTGAGCCCCCACCTCTGGATCCGCGTTTTTACACGCGCCTGATGATGTGTACTTACAGTCTACCACTGAATCTATTAAATTATTTGTACCATTCCTCTCCTCTGGAAGAAATTTTAATATAAATTTATGCGTTCGCAGGTGACTGTACAGAATCTCAATCATTCTAATTTTAAAAGTCAACAACCCTCATTTGAATAATTCACTTCAAATGAACAGTAAATGACAAAACGTCCGGGGGGGGTTTAATGTACATAATGTATAACAATGTTTGTACACGTCACTGATATTACTGTGCGCTTACAACTTCGATTTTTGCAACAGAAATTAATCATAAAAATAGTTAAAAGTAGTTGCATCAGCAGCATTTTGGCTTCTGATGACGAGGAAACGGTTTCAAGTTACACCCGCCACGCAAGCAGATTTCTCATAACCAATGAAAGTAATTGTAGCAAAGTGGTTTCGGTAAGACAGTTGACCTAATTGACACGTTGGCGCATTTTCATTGGTGCAAATAGAGCATGTGGTTTAAGTTGGACTTCTCATTGGAGAGAACACAAAGGTCACAGGGTGAAATCCAACGAGGCAAACGTCTACTCGGACACGTCGTGTAAGTTAATAACAAGCATCGCCAGTGAGTGATAGATTTGTTTTGCATGTTTATTTTCAACTTTATCGATCGAATAACAGATCTATAGTCTACAGTAGAGATCGTTAGTGTGTGCATGCTTTTATGAAAGGCCTGAAGGTAAGCGATATCGTCTTTCTTATGTTCGTCGTTGTCAATAAGACGTTTGAACTGTTATTGGAAAAGCGAAAGTACCGATCTTGCTGAATTTTTAGGTAAAATTCCTATTATAGAAGTAGTTTGTATATTTTGCATTGCGTATTCGTCTTCAAAATCACTCAAGAGTTTAATATTCAGTTGAAACAAAATATTTTTCAGAAGAATACTGTTATCCCCCCCCCCTTAAGCTTTTGGGGCCATGGGGTATACCTAAATTACTGTCATTTTGCAAGAGTTACTGTCCGTGCAGCTCTCTTCGGAAACAGGATAAACACAATTTTGACTTCTTTATCATGCAAAAATTTAAATGAAATTGATACCATTCAACAGATCTTGCTAAAATTACTGTCCTCGCAGCTCACTTCAGAAATCGGAAAATTGAAGTTTACTCTTCTTTGTCGTCAATTTTTGCGATTAAAATTTATACAGGGGATAGATCTCAGACTCTCATAACTAACGGTGTGTGATATATGTCTGTACGACTAATATTATGCTCACAGTGAAAGAAAATAATTTTAGATGGGGAGATTTCTATGTTAATTTTAGCATGACGTCGTCAACGTTCTCCATAGACTCAGTGTTAAACATCTGCGACGTCGCGCTAAAATCAACATAGAAAACTCCCTATCTTAAAATATTTTCTTTCACTATGAGCGTAGTATTAGTCGTAAGTACATATATCATACAACGTTAGTTATGAGAGTTCAAGATCTATCAAGCTGTATAAATTCTAATCGCTAAAATTGCCGACAAAGAAGAGAAAACTTCAATTTTCCGATTTCTGAAATGAGCTGCGCGGACAGTAGTTGTAAATTTTGTTATGACATGACAAAGTTATAAAAATCGCGTTTATCCAGTTTCGGAAGTGAGCCGCGCGGATAGTAAGTATGCAGTGAGTAAGCGTCACTGCAACATCGCAACAGCTCTCCTTTATGTATACATATATTTCAGTCATAAAACGGGTGGATCAAGAACCCCAAGTGCCAGGGGGAAAGGGGGACACATACTGGTCAAACAGACAATTCTGAACAATTTTTGAAGTTTTTAGTCGATTACTTGAAATGAATCTAATTGGTGGCATCTGAAGCATATTTGAACGGAATTTAGAAGGGATTCAGATTAGGTGCACGAATCAGTGTCAGCAAACAACGACCGGCTGACGGATGTTTTTGGGAAAGAATGCATTATGACATCACCAGAGATATAAAAAAGTGTCAGTCAAAAGAAAATGTATGATACAAATTTGTTCAGACTGACAAAAGTTTTCATTATTTCCATCGTCGTCCAGACGTACAAAATTACTGAAATGTCTGACAAGAAGGAAATAAATTTTGACATCTCTGCATCACAAAATTTAATAGACCATTTTCCGATTTTATTAGAAAGCACAAAACGTCCGAGTCAACATCTTTTGGTGTTTTTTTACATTATGACGTCACTGTTAAAAGACTCAACTCCAAAGTGACGTAACAATGAAAAAGTGCGCCTAAATTGCTTACCTCGAACATTTTTCGTCATTTTGTCTGCCATTATGAATTTCGGCAAGTGGCCTGTTGTATGAAACGCGCTATGCATTCTATTTTCAGAGTTTTATTTCAGAGAATTACATTGCATATTTCAGATGAAAACACTGAGTATGAAGCTGATAGAACTGTACCTCATTGTGGCCCTGATTGCCATCACATACTCCTCAGCTATCCCTAAACCTGGAGAGGACCATAAAAACACTGCTCATGAACAGGTAATCATAATATACTGGTACTAGTACTGTAAATACACCGCTCATGAACAGGTAATCATAATATACTGGTACTATTAATGTCCAGTTAAGAAGTTTTGAAAGCAGATTTCTTTTATACTATTAATGGTAGGCCTTTCTGACATATTTCATACTCACATTCACCATAAAGAGTACTACATTTTGGTACCATGACTTTTGACCTTGTGACCTTGACATTCACCATATGCAACATTTTGGTTAAGAAATTTCGATAACAGATCTCTTTTATACTATAAATGGTAGGCCTTGCATATTTCATACACACATTCACCACAAAGAGTCCTGCAATTTGGTATCATGACTCTTGACCTTGACCTTGACTTTCAGCTTATGTTGAGATTAGCTTAAGAAATTTTGAAAGCAGATTTCTTTCATACTATAAATGGTAGGCCTTTCATATTTCATACAAACATTCACCACAAAGTGTACTACAGTTTGGTATCATGACTTTTGACCATTGTGACCTTGACCTTGACTTTGGGCTTATATTGCAATTTAGGTTAAGAAGATCTTCCATACCGTTACTATCAATGGTAGGCCTTTCATATTTCATGCGCACTTTGGCCATGAAGAGCTTTACACTTTTGTATCATGACTGGTGACCTTGACCTTAACTTTAGGCCTATGCATGTATGTAAGAAGTAATGAACTTCATAACTAGAGTAATAGTATTTTGGTTTTGAAGTTCTGAACTTAGCAGCATACTAAGTACTAAATTTTCATACCAAAGCATTTAATCCTGAATGAGAGTTTCAATTTGAACAATTGAATGTTACGTCATAAATGGTCCTGTTTATAAAAAATGGTCCTGTGGTGAGTATAATCCGTCCACTTAACTTTAGGGCAGTTCTTTATTCTTTTTAGGCTGTATCATTGGTCATTCTATTCATCTTCTTTTGATTTTTCCCCAGAGGCTGAGAGAAATGGAGCATGATAACCATGGTGATCATGATAATGAATATGACCATGAAGCATTTCTAGGAAAAGATGACGCCAAAACGTTTGATCAGCTGACTCCAGAGGAAAGCAAAGAAAAGCTTGGGTAAGAGGAATGTCCGTAATTACAGTGTTATTGGTACAAAATGTGTATAGAGTTATTTTCCATTCAAACAGTAGTGCTGTGCGATAAACCCGGTTAACCTGTATATATTTCGTCCAAATTGGTATAATAGTACATGATACGTTTTTCCCAAAATAAAATAAAAAATAAGTTATTGAAAAAAAACTTCTTTCAGTTACATGTACATGATGTACAGACATGTATTGGATGTTCAACAACCTATTTTTTAAAAAAATTGAATGTATGAATATAAAGATAAATTCAAACTTAGATTGCCGCTTAATTCCAGTAAATTCCATTAAAAAATCTTTAAAATTCTATGAATATGAACAGGTCTCATTGAAGAATTTTTACAAAATTTTAAATTTTCATGAATAGCATGAAAATGTAATTTTGTTTCCAGGATCATTGTCGATAAAATTGACAAAAATAAAGACGGTTCAGTGACAGAGACAGAATTGAAAGAATGGGTGCAATATGTACAGAAACGTTATATCGTTACGGACACGGAGAGGATGTGGAAAGATCACGACACGGAGAGTGATAAACTTACGTGGAACTCGTACAAGAAGAGAACTTACGGATATGAGGACGGTAGGTGATGCTAGTGTATGTGAAATGCATCGGACTGTCAGGTCTGTCCGGCAAACTTAAGACACATCCAGAGATGCTGAAAACTTTTGAGGCATGCCAGTCATTTTGAAAATGTTGCCAGTCCCAATAAAGAATTGTGCAGCAAATCTTTTTAACTTCTTGTCGGTCCGAATGAAATTTTGCCGGTCAAATCCGTCGGACTGGCACTTTTCAGCACATCTGATTTACATCCTCAACTGGTGTATTTCTAACTAAATGAAGAACATTGCCGGCAATTGTACTGTAAGACTATTCCGATTTACATGTACATTCTCAACTACTAACCAAATGTATGCCCAATGCATTGAAAAAAAACTTTTATATAGACTGCTATGCATGTTCATTTAGATAATTTAATTTTGAATCAAATATTGTCAAGGTTTTGTAAAATCCTATAGAAATGTACATCATATTCCTGAAATCTACACTGGTTTTCATAGATTTTGATATGACAATAAGGAAAATAAGTAGTTTATACCATAAAGTCATAAGATAGAAAGAGCTCTATTGAAACTACCATTGTAACATCAGTGTTGTACATGTGTACGTGCAGATGTATGAAAAGTCGAAAGTTTGATCAGAGTGATTTCAACAACAGTAGTGACGAACTTTTAAAAAATTTGCTGCTACTTTTTATCCCTTATGGTAAATATTCTGTCCTTAACGGCTTAAGAATTCTTTTGATTGAATTTTCAGTGATGAATTTCTTGAATTTCAGATGTTAATAATGGATTTCTTGAATTCTCAATGATGAATTTTCTTGAATTCTCAATGATGAATTTTCTTGAATTCTCAATGATGAATTGTCTTTAATTCTGTGTGATGAATTTTCTTCAAAGTAATAAGTTGTCAGATGATTTATTTCAGATCCAGATCATGAAGATTCTCCAACTTTTAGCTATAAAGACATGATAGAGAGAGACGAGAGACGGTGGAAAGTTGCCGACAAAAATAAAGATGGCTTCCTGGACAAAGAGGAGTTTGCTGATTTCTTACATCCAGAAGAGGCAGAGCATATGAGAGATATTGTTGTACAGGTGAGAGTGGGTCTTGGGACATCAGAAGAGCTATTATTGAAACTTGCGGAATTGCTTCCAGTTTCAGATTTTATCAGAAAATTAATCCATTTTATGAAAGTACATGTAAATAGTAGAATTTTTTTGAAAACTTTTGTAATGTTTGTAGACATACATTTACATGTAGATAAAGAGCTGAATTTTGAAACACATACTGTAAACATGGAAATTTTCGCGTGAGGGTAATTTTCACATTTTTTGCGAATCAAGTGACATCGCGAAAATTTCCCCCACGCAAAAATATCCCCACTGCATTCTTACAATGGGAAAGACATTTTTATCGCGAATATATTCCCCACGCCAAACGTCTTGATGTTATAATCTCGAAATATTCCCCCCGCAAAAATAACCATGTTTACAGTGGATGATTAATCTCGTCAGTTTATTCAATAACTATCTATCGTTAACAAATATCTGTTTTTACTTAGGAAACCATGGAAGATATTGATAAGGATAAAGATGGTTTCATCAGTTTAGAGGAATATATAGGTAAGTCATAGAATGCATATACATGTATAAATGTAATTGTGAATAATCCTAATGTGAATAATTCAAATTTCATGATTAATCCAAATGTGCATAACCCAGATTACAATGGGAATAATTCAAATTTCAATGTGAATAATCCAAATTCGAATAATCCAAGTTCAATGTGAATAATCCAAATGTGAATAATTCAAACAGTGAATAACCCAAATGTGAATAATTCAAATTTCATTATGAATAATCCAAATATGAATAATCCACATTTCAATGTGAATAATCCAAATGTGAATAATCCAAATTTTATCATGTTTATTATGAATAATCCAAATGTGAATAATCCAAATTTCAATGTGAATAATTCACAAGAACAAAAATAGTTTCATTAGTTTAGAGGAATATATTGGTAAGTCAGAGAACGCAATTATCCCAAGATTTGTTAAGAGACAACTTATGGATTTTATGATAAATCACAAAAGGGAGCCTTACATACATGTATAAAATGTCTGAATTGAAAACTGAAAGTATCTTTTCTGTTTATACAACCACAATAAGATTGTGTCATTAACGGTCTTTATCAAAATTGTACGTGTACATGAAGATATTTTAAGTTGATATCCTCAAGATGAATTAACAAGAATTTTCTGTTTCATGTGTTTGAATCAATATAAAAACTGTGTATTCATAAATTCCAATACACCTTTGAATCACCAGGTTGCATAATGTCTGATATCAGTTTAGCTGACAAAATTTTACATTATAACATCAATATCAAAGCTCGTCATACAATAGTTTTGACAGGTTACTTGATGTATAAAATGCTTAATTCATTTTGTGATCCCTCAATTTATGTCAGTGGCTACTTAAGACAGTACTAGCTACATATATCTTTGGATAAAAATTGCAAAATATAGTTTCTTATTGAAACCTTTACTATACATGTACATGTATATACTGTATTAATGTTGTTGGGAAAATATCGTCAAACTCTTATCAAGAAGCCTTTGAATTCTTTTCTGTCATTGTAAAAATAATGATATAAAACACACCGTATAGAAGTTACCCTAAAGTGGCGTGTTAAAATGTGCTGTTGTTTTATCAAGGTTTTCAATGGTAAAATTTGTGGAATACCCATTTTAATGTATGCACTTTGCAAAATGTACTTGGCAAAAATGTACATGAACGATATAGCTAATATTGCTTTGATATGAACATGTTATCTACACGGTACATGTAACTATAATTTAACACATTTCCTCTATAAGCCGATGTGTATGATGAAGACGAAGAAGACGAAGACGCAGATACAGTACCGGACGATGATCATCATCAAGCCGGGGAACCTGATTGGGTAAAAAGCGAGAGAGACCAGTTTGTTAATCACAGGGACAAAAACTTTGACGGAAAATTAGACGTTGACGAGGTGCGACAATGGGTGATCCCAGAAGACTATGACCATAGCGGTGCAGAAGCTACGCACCTAGTCACCTCGTCCGACGACAATAAGGTTGGTTTGAGAGAACAATTTATATCTCATATTTTGAATTTTTGACCATTTTAGGAGACATGTGGCCAAATAAAGAGGAAGGCGAACCAGAATGGGTAGCAACAGAGAGAGAACAGTTTAAATCTTTTCGCGATAAAAATTCTGATGGCAAAATGGATAATCAAGAAGTTAAAGAATGGATTATTCCCCCTGATTATGATCATTCTGAAGCAGAAGCTAAGCATTTGATAAACGAATCTGATTCTGATAAGGTTTGTAAATTAGAATTTTTCCAAAAAAAAATTTCTTGTTTCTGTTTCGTATTTAAAGTTTCAAATTTTCTCTTTTTCTGAATTTCCAAGCTTTAGTTTCAACTTTGATTTTCAGTTTTTATGAAAAGTGAATAATTTCTGAAGAGATCTAAAGCTTGGAAATAATATTATTTATGGGATGTTTTGGTTGACATTCTCTTCTTAACTGGCATGCAAGGTTATGGAAATAATTGTATACAAATCATACATGTACCACAGACTTCTCAGGAATTCCTTTACTTTTCCATATATGTCATCTTAACATTCATCTCGTATTCTATAACTCTTTGCTAATGAATATTAATACGAGGGCTGATTGATATGTTGTGGGCCTTGGTTTTCTGGAATGCAGAAGGTATTTTACTGATAGATTATCTCCTAAAAGGACAAACAATCAATGGCACATACAACGCTTCACTTCTGACACAGTTACGGGAAAATATTAAACATAAGTACCGCGGAAAACTCACTGCTCTGCTCCTGTTCACAAGTACATGTATTCCATGACTGCCATTCATGATTGTGGCTTAAAAGTTTAATTTGATTGAGCATCCGCCTTATTCACTTGATCTTGCTCCATCAGACTTTCATCTATTCCCAAAACTGATAGCAGCTATTTCTGGCACCCATTTTTAGTCCGATGATAATGTCTTACTTGCAGTGGATGGCTTTCTGACCAGTCAAGATGAGTTCTTTAAAAGTGGTATTGACATGATTGAGGCCCTTAAACACTGTTGGCAAAATTGTATATATGCTGAAGGGGATTATGTAGAAAATTAATGCAAGATGTCTGATGAAATTCAAATCCATCAATAAGAGGCCCACAACATATCAATCAGCCCTTGTATCTCTCAGCAGGAATTTACCATGTTTACATTATATACTTTTTCATCTTACATGGCATACACTGTGGGGTTAGAATATTTGAATGCTATTTCTAGACATTTCTACAGTGAGTAATATAACAGGGTTTTTTCTGAATAGATATTTTTGTCAAATGAAAGCAAAAGCAAAATTATATGTGAAATCAAAATTGGCCTGTTTTGAAATTTGAGAAGCTGATCATAATTGTGAAAAAAAGATGAATTTTAGAAAACATGTAACAAATTGCCTATAAAATAACATACATACATGTATAATAGGAAGGGTAGAGTATAATTATCATCTTTACTCTATTCATCACTCAGAGAAGTCAATATTTCTTACTATGAGGATTTAGTTAATTGTATGTGTACTTACTTTTTCATCTGCAGTTAAGCTTAACACTAGTGTTGCATGTTTTTGCTTCATTTTTTTTTCAATGACATCCCACTTGGGACGTTATCTGACACAGATTATTTCAACATCATCAGATTCTTTGGAAATCTTGAAATGTTCGTTAAATTCTTTAAAATTTCTGCTACCAATCTGATGATGTCATAATGGTTTTACCTCAGGTAATGCCTTTAAAAGGGATTTAATTTCATTTTTTTTAAAAAGACTCAATAGTGAGCTTAACGTAATAAAACTGCACAAATCCTCAGAAATGTTATTTTATTTTACATTTATACATGTATTTCAGAGATAACATATTGTCAGGATTTTATATTAGCTTCTTCTCTCTCTTCTATTGAGTCTTTGCGGGAAACAGAGTGATCTCCCATTCGAGACAGTATCTGACTTAGAACTATTATGATGTCATGAAAATGGTATGATAAAGTCGATTTTATACCCTCATTTCCTAGACTTCTAGGACCGTTTCCATAGAATTTGATGACATCACAATTAGTCTACGTCAGATACCGTCCCAAACGGGAAGTAACTCTGTTTTTCGAAAATAAGAAATAATTTTAATTTAAGAGTTGAAACTTTATGGAAAATACTCTTTAGGCCGTTCTATTTCCTACATAAAAGTTTCGGTACACAAAGTACATATACAATGTCAGAAATCTGTTTCCTGCCTTTATTGATTTTTGCCAGACATTTTGCAATCCAACAACCTTCTTAGGAGCCTCACATACATGTACTTGCTGTCTGGTATACATAGCTAATTTTCTATCCATGTTAACCTCTAATACAGACATTTACCATTGCTAACAATTATTTACATTTGTTACAAATGACACATAAGATTTACAAATATTTCTATTATCTTGCCAGCCAGTGTTAATTCATATCACAAAGATTATGTTGGAAATTGTTACAATGAGTTACTCATGCTTTTGCAATGCTTCTGTAAAGACAAAATCTTTCTTTTTGTGAAAATATGTACGTTAAAAAATAAAGGTACATGTACTTAGAAAGATTAATATTTTTAAAAATCAGTTTAGCATTCTAAGGATTCTTCAGAGTTAAGAATATCATGGGTAAAGAATTAGCATCGGTACAATGACTGAAGAATGAATGAATGAAGAATGAATGAAGAAATGGTTAGGGCACCAACTGAAGTTTATGCTGATTTGAAAATGTATAATTAATTGTTCTGAATTTTAGCATACATGTGAACCTCCCGGCGGGAGGACGAAATCTCCCGACGAAACGAGGACCCTCCCGATGAAAAATGGTCCTCCCGATTCCTCCCGACGAAACAGAATCCTCCCGACGAAAACGAAAAATCCTCCAGATTTCTCCAGATGAAATGCAAAATCCCCATTTGTGTATTACGTTACGCATTACGCCGTCTGTAGTTACCAGACAATCAATTTAATGAGTGCTAATTATACAGGTGACAGGTATATTGCTGGAAAAACAAAGCAATTAGCGTCGCGTTCTCTTCACCGTCACGGGTACTCGACTTCCCCGGGGGACGTTATACCCAGTACATCTTAACACGGGTCGTCAAATTCACGTACCAAATTGATGCACAAGGTTAATTGGGGAATCTTTTTGATGCCGTAAAATCATATTATATTCATATATAACACGAAAAAGTGAGGAAATGCAGTAAAAGTTTGCTGATAAATAAATAAATAAATGCGTAGGAAAAACGACGTAATTCACGTACTCTGTATAAGCGTGTATAACCTGAGGCAGATAATGGCCGTCTCGTTTATTATTCTCCTAACAATGGGATTTAAATCTGATGAGTGGTCAGTTTAAACCCCATGAAGAGCAGTTATTGATTTTCTGTACATGTGTACTCAAGTAGCAAAAGCAAAGTAAAAGAAATCAACGGACGTCATTGAGACAACTCTCGGAACTCCGAATTGTTTTTGTTGTTGTATGAGAGCGAAATCTGTCCTTGTTGAAAAGCGAGTTGAGAAAATTCGTCCGTAGATTAAAAAAAAAAGGGGGGGGGGGGGTCCGAATACCGATAAATCCTCCCGATGAAAAAAATTAAAAACCTCCCGACGAGAGGCCAAATCTCCAGATGAAAATTGAAAATCCTCCAGATTTGTGGAGGCAAAAGGTTCACATGTATGTTTTAGTAAAACTTTGTTTATGAACATTTCTCTCAAGATGCAGTCTAAAGATTAGTTAAAAGATATGTTTCTTGAAATTGATTGGCCGTAGTTGAAGCATTCATATCTACCAAAATATGAATTTCTATTTTGCCAAAGTTGCACGTATTATAGTCTATCACACCCATGGGATCGAAACGTATGAGATTTTTACATAATTTAAGTGATACTGCACAAAATTGATGTGACTTGCAGTAGGGCAATGCCTTATAAGTAAGTCTATATCGTTTATATCTCTGAAAAATCTATAGTTTTTGCAAACACTTCAAGAGTTTGTCAAAAGGAAAGATTTTCTGTCGCCGACAAACTATTGAAGTGTTTGCAAAAACTACGAAATTTTCATATACCTGGACGATATGGATTGATTTATTAGGCATTGCTCTTCTGCAACGGTTCATCAGTTTTGCAATGTCTAATTTAGAAAATGAAAAAATAAAAAAAAAACAAACTATGTAAGTCTAATTTAGAGAATGTAAAAAAACTATGTAAGGAATCACATCACTATACGTTTCGATTCCACTTGGTGTATCATGTCTCATTCTTTGTCATGGCAGAATCTCATTGACTATGGCGGTATTGTTTGTCATAGCGGAAACAAATTCAGGGTTCTTTTTTCCATGCGGGACAACGAAGTGGTCATAAGTGACTGTACAAGTTGACATAATTTTTCAGACCATAAAAATGATTAAGTGTTACTGATGTACATCTTTTGGGGAATTTTGGTGAAAATAAATGAGATTTTACAAAATGCCGTTTTTCCAACGCTACCAAGTATATTCCTTAAATCATGTGGCAAAACTTAGAATTAACTAACCCCCCCCCCCCCCTACCCCCTACTCCCCTACCCCCGTCACAACATCAATTATGTCAACTTATGAATGATAGTGGCATCATTCTTAACATTATCTTCTTATTTGTGACAAAAGTCTTGCACAATGCAACAAGAATTATAAAAGAAGTCTGTAGTGGATAAAAGTTAAGGAGAAATTTTGCCTTGTGAAAATAGATTTTTGTTCTCTCTCTGATACATATTTTTGTAACTTAACACAAAATAACAAATTTCACCTTGTTCATACTGAATCAGCTGTTGCAGGTAATTTTGTACAGTGTGACATTTGTTCGTATTGATCTATCGTACAAATAAGACTCACAAAAACCAATTAATTCCGGAGATATGATACTTTAGTATTTGTAACAGCTGGAGTTAGGTGAATTATGCATTTAATTTCCGTGCGATTATTTAATTTCCTTATCCTCTCTTTGTGAAGTATAAATGAGCCTGTGCTAAAGGATTAAGGTTGGGCTTTTGAATGCTGATTATGAACAGAAGCAATGTCGTTGTTATGGATATGAGTATTACAGTCAAACCTGTCTTAAAGTGACCCTCTTTTTAGCGACTTCCTGCTTTATGTGACCTTTATCATTCCTCCCGAGCAATTTTCCTATCAAATAAACCTGTATATAGCGACAACCTGTCTAACGCGACAACGACCGTGATTTTTCTGTCCCGTACCCGATTCCGAACCTGTATATTACGACTTTTAGTGTTACAGAGGACCCAAACTACATAATATTTTACATTAAATATCTTCATCAGTGCCTTTCATAATTAAATCTTCTGTGATCGATAAAATTTGATATGATTTTATATGTGCAATACGATTCATCAATAAATACACAAATTGATATATGCAGGGATTCATTTTATGGAATTGCTCTTATACTACAAAAATGTTGTTGGCTAAAGTCAGATAAGCTTGAACCTGTATTTAGTGACCACCTGTCTTATGTGACCTATTTTCTGTCGGCCCTTGCAAAGTCACATAAGACAGGTTTGACTGTATTAATATTCAACTTTGGTTGATTGATTCTTCAAATGCATTCAAAAATTTCTGTAACAAATGTTCTCAAATTTATGAAAAGTGAGTCCTGTAGCATCATATCCCATCCATCCTTATTTTTTGGACTGACTTTCATAGTCTTTAGCCATATTTCATTGTTTGGATTAAAGATCACTGACGAGGGTTAAGTGCACAAAATGTGCATGTCTGGTCCATGCTGCAAATTTATCTGTTCTTAAATGATGCTATGAATTTGAAGACATGTAATATTAAACAGAATTCTACTAGTTGTGACAAGTTGCCAATCATTTTAATCCATGTTACAAATTCAAACTTTGCTCTTCATTTGCTGTAGGTTAGTGATAACAATTTTCTATCTCATGCTATACATAGATAATAAGTGTAATAATTTGTGTTTTGTTACGGGTATGCAACACACAGCAAGTGCATTTGTCGTACATGTAATGCGCGTTAGCGCATTTCACGCGATAAATGCACTTGCTGTGTTTTGCATACCCGGAACAAAATACAAATTCTGACATTTATTCTATATACGTATACATGTATATTAGACGTATACATGTATATATGCACCACAGTTGTCTGTTTCATTCTTGTTTTCTGAAATCGAGCTTTTCCTGGTAAAAAGGTGACATTAACATTCAGGTCACCGCGGGTTCAGTTTGCAGGTTAGAACAGCTGCCGTGGCATGTTTCTTTAGATCTTATGCATTGTTATGTCACGAGCATTTTCATGCGAAATACGTACATCTACCTTTCAATAGTTTCATCTCATTGCATTACATTGGTTGTGCACATACAAGTATATAACTTTATGATTTATCTTCATTGAAACTTTATGCCCTGATGGTCATTGGACAATGGATGTCTACTTATGATTTGGGATGATAGGTCAAAGGTCAATGTGATACTACATATATTACATACATTTGTATGTATATAGTGAAAATCCCCCCCCCTCCCCACTCGACAAACAATTATAAATAATAAATCCGATTTGAAATAATATACATGTAGTAACACAAATATTTGAACATACTCATGATACTTATAATAGTGCAACCAAATTTGAGCAGAAACATGGTAAAATTAGCAAATGGGCATAATAGCGTAATTATTTTAAATTAACTGTTTGGGTCATTTCCATAATCTATGGCAGATTAAATATTTAACATAGTCTTTAATTAACGCACTCAATAGCGCCTACTCGGCTAAATATTAATCTCACTAATAAATACACATAGTATTAAATATCGGTCTGAAGTTCTGTCATAGTTTAAATCTTCAGTGATTAAGAATTGTGAGGTGGATGTTTTTAGCTATTTATCATGTTTATACAATGCATACTAGGAGTAAAATATGTTATCAGAGAAATTTGAATTGGCGATTTCCACCATGTGAGGCAGCAATATTTCACCGGGCGTCACCTTTTGTTAACATCCCTGTATGATAATGCAAATATTACAAAAGAATTTTCCCTTCTGTTTCAGGATGGAGTATTGAGCAAAGAGGAAATTTTGGAACATTACGATTTATTCGTCGGTAGTCAAGCAACAGACTTTGGCGAAGCCTTGACGCGCCACGACGAATTTTAAGAACGGCGTGTCATAGGACATGACTGAATCATTCTTTCATATTTCAAAGGTGATGCGTTTTTGTTTTTCATCATTATTTTTTAACCAAAGAAAAATTGTCGGAGCGAGCAGTGTCGGAAACTGTAACACAGTTATAGAATTCTACTCAAGATTTAATACGGTTCAGGAGAGGAAATGGAAAGTGTTTACGTGATATATTATGAATAGATCTATTTGTTTGAATGGGAACCTGAGTTTAGCAATATGTATCTATAATACACAATTATTTTGTCTACATTGGAAAGGTTGCTTTTATTTCATTTTTGAGTGAATGTTGTATTAAGGCTCTTTTTACGTGTTTTAAATTGTTTGTTAACTTGCCAAATTATTATTATGTATGTATGGTACTTTGCTTTGCTTGTTATATAAGGAACAAATGTAATGAACAACAGATGACTTTCAAACTCATGCCTTTATTATATTCAATGTAAGTGCATGTGGCCTCTCAGAGCCCATATCTTTGTGAAGGTATACTTCACTATCGAAAAATGTAATAGTTCCGGGTATTTGGAAACAGAAACCTTCGAATTTTGTCTATGTCGATGCATCTAGAATCTTTGTTTTAACTTTCAGAGGTTGATATTCGTTTTCTCAACAACAACAAAAAATAAATAAATAAACTGTCACAGTGACTGTGTTTTGAGTAGGTAGATTTAAGACTTTTGAAAAACATAAATCAAACTTGAAACAATAACTAAATGGTTTTTTAAAAATGCAGCAAGATCACAGGGTCAAATTTTGTTATAAACCATTGCTAATATTGCTTTACTGTAATGAAGCTATGATCAAAATGGTGCCTTCAAGTTTTATTTTTATTTTGAACTGAGTTTAATATTGTTTTCTTGAAGTTATGACTTGTATCAGACAAAATTAAATGAAAGTTTATACATGTATTTTGTTTGAGATTTCCTATTTGATGGTTAGGGCCCTCAATTATATGTAGCATAGTGCTCCTAAATTCTGAAGTACATGTGTACTTATTAACTATTCTCACTTTTGCTCTGTGTATTGAAAACATGAGGCATAATGCAAAGCAAAATATTGTGCTATTTTCTCATGTTAATTTCACTACCGTAAGCTATACATGTGTCATTGTGTTTGCTTGGTCACTGAAACTCATATTTTATCACTGATCAGAAAATATGATGTAAAATGCTCTTTCTTTGCCTGTTGATTAGCTGCATCATAAAGTCAGATGCAAATCTGATTAATACATGTATTTATAGAACATCCATTTGTTGTCGATATATAAATCAGCACATGATTCTATCAGATCATCAAATTCGAGTAGTCTCATGAATGAAGAAAATTGAGAGAAGATTTTGGGTTCAGTTGGCGGTACGTTCGAATTGATTTGAATTTAATCCACAGTGTAAGAAGTTAGAGTGACCAAGTGTGGGTTTCAGTGGTACATGTGTTCAGATCTGCATATTGTAAAAAAAAAACCAAATTTTATTGTATGCCTGTTTATTTCTTGTTTATTTGACGGACAGTTGTCACGTTTATGCTTTAAACGGTCAGTTCAGCATTTAAACCTAGTCAGTAAAATTTTGTTGAAGAGTGCTTGAAAAATTTGTATGTGAAAACTTGTCATAGTTCATCCATTATTATGTGTGTTTGTAATCTACATTAGATAAATATGTCTTTGTATTCAATATTCTTAGAATTGCTTTTAGTGGTAGAGTGCAAAATTCTAGCTCTTTTTTTTTTTTTTTTTTTTTTTTTTGTCTTTTTCAAATTTTGTGTTATTTTCCCTAGCATAGTATCAACATATTTTTCTTTGAACCCTCATATTTTACCAACCACCCCCTTCCCTTCCCTTCCCTTTTTAGTCTTGTTCATGCATATTAGAATATAGTGAAGCTTCCATCAAAGCTTATCAGTGATACAAGTAATTGAAGCCTGGTATTTTTAATTTAGTTGTCGAAAGATATCAACATTTCCATACTTTATTTTTTGAAGATTCAAATTGATCGCCTAGATGTGGATGTAGATGTATATGCATGTAGATGATTGAAGACAAAAACTTTAATCGGTGCTTCTGGAGTGTATGAAATTCATGCGTTCTATCTATTTATAGTTTTTGCTCGACATTTACATTAAATATATGTCAGATTTTAATAGGACTTAATTCATTGTCTTTCTTTGTCCTATCCCTCCTCACATCTTTATTTACCCCAACCCCTCTGTATTTGCCCCACCCCCTCTTTATTTGCCCAACCCTATCTTTATTTGCCCCACCCCTTCTTTATTTGCCCCACCCCCTCTTTATTATTCTCCTCTTTTATTTATTTGTATCATCTCAGGTGAATATCCAATCCATATGACTTTATGTTGATATACTTATGTGTGTTCTCTACTTACATATGTGTACATATGTGTTCACAACTTACATATGTGTACACATGTGTGTTCTCTACTTAGATATGTGTACATCCTGTTACACGCTTAGATCATAGAAAAGTGTTTCAGTAATTAGAAATAGTTTAAATGTATTATGTAAGCTATTCACAGATACAAACAAAAGTCGTGTAATACGCTACTATATACATGTATTCCATAATTTTGAAAATCATTTCTATAGCTCGTGTAAAAAGGACATTATATGTCAGATAGTAATACTCATCCTAGATAGTAATTTGTTGATTTTTAGTAGTCTACCACTATACATGTGTGTACAGATATATGATTACATGAAATATGGAAATGTGCAGTTGATAGATTATAGAATTCTTAAAAAGGTTGTAATGCAAAGTGCCGAGATTCGGCCCCAGGTTTCCTCTTTGCCTGATTGTTCATCAGTTGTAACTTATCACCTGAAGCAGTGGTTAAATAAATTCAAATTTGAAGTACTACTTAGTATTAAAGGAGTGATAAGTGCATTTTATATAGCGGAAGTTGAACTTTTCTCAAATTGAGACTTTCTTTGTTTCTTTTACTAAACTATTCAAAGACAAATTATGATGCCTGTTAAAGCTTCTTTCTGTCATTTTAATTCTGCCTTGATATCTCTTCTAAATTTTGTGATAACATTGATAAATGAGCATAATATCATTGATTGTTATGTTATGAGACAGCTTTAATGGATAATAAGATGGCTAAGATTTGATATTTGGTGAGGGATTCAATAAGATTCAATATACAGGAGGGAAATGGGTACAATTTTATTTGAAGGTCTAAAAGGTAAAAATCTTGCAATCTACGTTACATTGAAGCTGGATGGTCATGAAAGTAGTTTTTACTAGAAGACACAATTCGTTTTCAGTATCTTTTGCAAGATTTCAAGATTGTATTTTTCTCAAATTTTAACTATTTTAGTCAATTTCAATTGTTTTTTGTTCAATTCTATGCTTTTCAAGTATGTCAAGATTGATATGCACAAAGTGTGTCAAACGCTTGTTTATACATGAAATCTCAATGTTATCTTCTCCAAAGTTTAATTCGAAAGTGCAGTGAGTTAAACATGGTAAACTCTTGCGCTTGTTTTCATTATCAAAAAATTTATTTCAAAAAATTCCGCGTTTAATTGAGACATAAGGTCAAACTTTATTTTGTACCACTACAATTTTATGCACCTGGTATCTGCAACATGCATTTTTATTCCAACAAAAAACAAAATTTTAAAGCACTTTTTCTCTCTCTATATTATTTTAATTCAAATGTACATGTAGACTACATGTGTAACATGTGACAGTCATGTAACAGATTGTACTAATTTACTTTAGCATTTCACTAATGTTGGACAGCTTTAGTTAACATATGTTTAAGTCTTTGTTTGATACATTTTTATAGCAATAAACTGCTGATAAAAGTTCTGAAAGAATCTGTTTTATTATTCTTTTAAAAGTTTCTGCATCATTTGTAATCATAATGGTTTCAGTTGTCGCCAATAATGGCCCATGGCAGCCATCTTGGTTGACAGATCAAGTTTGAAAAATACTGATAATTGCATTTAATCTGAATTTCTTGCTTTTTCTTCTATCTTTTCGTAAAACAGTCACTTCCCATTATAGACAGTATCTGACGTAAAGTAATTGTGACATCACCTAATTCTTGGCATATTTCAAAGATGACATTTCTATAGGAATTTTGATATGTCATAATGAATTAATTTATGTCGGATAAGATTGCAAAAAGGAAGTACTAGCTATGTATATGGGAAAGAAGGAATGAAATGTGTAAGTCTTAATGGACTCAATGCAACAAGATGGACAGCATCTTAACACAACAGAACCCTTTGCAGAGATTTAGCTTTTGTCGGTCTTGACAGTGATTTTATAGCAAGGTATGTGTTGCAGTCTTAGATTGTGTCAGCCATTCTGAGCTATTGCAGGACATATTGGATAAGAATCGGTTGCTCCTTATATGTATCTGTAGAATTACATTAAACCTAATTTGCGCCGAGGAAAGAGATGATGCCTGGATGGATTAGTCTGAAGTCAAGGGAAAAACGATTACTTCTTAACACTTCTGAAATATCGAAACAATTGCTGAGTGAACAGAGCTGTAGTCTATATTGA
This sequence comes from Pinctada fucata, assembly GCA_028142955.1. Taxonomy (NCBI): domain Eukaryota; kingdom Metazoa; phylum Mollusca; class Bivalvia; order Pterioida; family Pteriidae; genus Pinctada; species Pinctada fucata. The sequence continues at coordinate 43,028,998 of AP027102.1, read as the reverse complement.
TCTTTAACTCTATAATTACTAGTTCTCCTCGATTATAAGTTCAAATTACTTTGAAGTTTGACCTCATGGCACGGAAAACTGTTTTTCATTATGTCGATCTGATCATTTGATCTCTTTACCAATAAGGTAACTCCTTAGATCATGGACTATCTCTAGATGAAGTTAAACCATGTAAGGAAGGCCGATATTAAATCATAAAACTTGATCATCCTGTAACTTTTGGCAACGTTTTGTGGAGAGGTCAAAATCGGAAAACGTCTCCTACAGAAGATGAACTCAGTCTGGAAAACAAGCGGATCTCATGATATGACACAATGAGAATAGCTTTACTCTGGTTAAGTAAAGAATAGAAAAAAATTCAATAATATTCAAATTTCAAAATGACAATATTGACAGATAGTTCTTTCACAGCTAACCTAAACACAAAATTACATTTTTCAAGGTCAAGGTCAAAAACAATACCTGTGTTCAAGTCCTCTCACCATGCTTTATCTTTTTACTAAGCTTGAAGTTTATACCTCTGATAGTTCTTTCACAACTAACCTAAACGCAACAGCTAAACCAAATTGTTGACACAGACAGACGGACGGACATTGCCGTTTCATAAGCCGGATTTTGCTTTGCAATCCAAAAATACAACAATTTCAATACAAATTTCGACATTTATATCCAATTAGGAGACAGAATTTTAATTCTTAGTTTTACGGATCCGTCGACCCTAATTTTACCACAATTGGAAAAAAATAAAATGAACTGATTGTACATTTTTTTTTCTTCCGCTCATCCGAATTACTATTTATTACTTTTCACTTTCACTTAATCTTTATTGTGCAAGTGTTTTAGAGAATGTGGCTTTGAAAACATGATAAACAAGCTGAATTTAAAGATCGTTCTCGTGGCACAAAACATGAAGTGTTGAAATTTACTGATTTTTATTTTATTTTTATTCCCTCCTGCCCTATTTTGGAAAAATAAAACTAAAAATTAAATTTCTGTCGCCTTAGGTAAATAAATTTTCCACTTCAGTCTTTACCAATTGTTGCTATATATATATGAAACCATTTTCGTTCCAATATTGGAATGAGATAATTCCACAAAATGAAACCACCTATGAGAAACTTTAAAACAGTTCTCTAAGTCAAAGGTCAAGGTCAGTCAAACCAATCACAAGATGAGGGCAGAGTTAAGATTTAGAATACTTGCTTCAAAGAAACATCAAGACAGCTGGAAGAAATCTAATGTCAAGGTCAAAATTCAAAGGTCAAAGATCTGAAATAGCCTTATGACATATTGTGAAATCACTTTTACCGGTAATAGAGTAAGTAGAGCAAACAAGTATTTAGCCAGCATTGTTTAATTGTCTAGTAATTTTGTTTTTCATTTAAGACTACAATAATAACAATAAACATAATGTATATAAATGGCATTTAACTTTTCTTCATAGCACATGTTTCTTTTCAACTTTTATTCAAAATTCATCAAAACATATACATTCAAAGCAAATGTAGAAAATACATATAAATAAATGTGTAATCATTCTACATTATGGAACAGCACTTAGATAATAAATGAACATGAGTGAAAAATAAAAAATAACAAAACAAAAAATTACAACAACAATACACATGATACAGTCATTTTAGCATTTTCATCAATGTCATTTACATTAGGTAATGGTATGTATCAATATGTACATAAACCATCAACTCCTTTGAAATTTGTAATTTTTTTGTTTTTCTCTAGCTATTGAGATGGTACTAATTCAAAACATTGAATAATAAGCCTTTTTTTCTTTTTAAACATTGAGTTTTAAATCATTATGAGCAGCTAATTCAGGTCACAATTTTTAGAACAGCTGGATGATTCATTTAAGTACTGTAGTCTAGGTGCCATTCATGAAACCCAAAAAATTCTTACGCACAAAATGTTTTTGCATGAAAGTGTTGTCAATACCCTCTTATTTGATAATCCGGCTGATGCCACTCTGGCATCTTTGGGCATTTCGAAATTTTGGGGTAAAATGGTATTTTTCGAAGAAAAACCATTAAAAATAGGAAAAATTCAATTACTTTTTCCATGCTGCTGCTAGATCAACAAAATTGGTACCAAAAGAACGACAATATAATTGTCTTTAAGTATCAAGCTCAATTTACCAATCTACCTGTCAAAAATGGGGAAAACAATAGATTTTCGATGAAAAATCGTTGAAAATTGGGAAAATACAATATCTTTTTTATTCTGTAGCTAAATAAACAATTTTGGTACCAAACGCACAATAAATTTATTGCCTTTCATTTTAAATAATACCGAAGTCTGATTCACAATTTGCTTGTACGAAAAATTGGGAAAAACAACTACTCTTGGATGTAAAAACGCTGAAAATGTGCAAAATGCAATGAACTTTTTTCAAATTGTAGTTAGTATGAGGTACAGCAATTATGGTACCAAAAGAAATTTTATTTATGATCTTTTATTCTGAATTCGTATTAAGCAACTTGCTCATAAATAAAGTGGGAGAAGACCAATGAGGGAGAAAACTTTGATTTTTGAAGGGTATTTTCCATAAAAAGTTGGGACTTTGAAAAATGCAAAACGTTTACAGAAAAACTAGAACAAAGATATGTGTATTCAAATGAGTTAAAGAAGATCCTGACGATAATCTCAACAGCACTCACAACAGAGCACCAAATTGAGCATGACGGACCCCCAGCAAGCTAGAGGTGGGACCAGGTGCCCGGGAGGAGTAAGCATCCCCTGTTGGCTAGTCGCACCCGCCGTCGATGTTCATGTACGACAAAATGTAGAATACATGCATTGCACTGTCTGAGGTTATATCTATATAGAAAGTGCTATGACGACCATGTCAGGAAAAATATTCAAAACACTTACAGTCAAACCCCTCGCGGGGAACTTTTTACGAGCTCCATACGGCAAAGGGCATAAGTGTGACACAAGTGAGTTAAAGAAGATCCTGACGAAAATCTCAACAGCACTCCGAGTCAACACTCTTTTTAAACAATTGACTGGTACATGAAGTTTTGTAGCAAGCTTTTGAAAGACGTGGGTGAAATTAGAGGCATTGTTCAAAGGAAAGCGGCTACTGTCTATGATACATAATGTGAATGTCTGGTCCACGCTGTTAATTAATCTGTTTTTAAATGATGCTAATGAATTTGAAGACGTTTAAAATTTATACCACTTGTTGAGTGTCACGGATGGTGGACCAGGAGTCTCCAAGGGCACATGTAGCCAAGATCGATCAATTTCGGTTGGTCGATTCTTCAAAAGCATTCGAAAATTTCTGTTTACAAAATTTTCACAAATTTCTAAAACTTGGGTCCTGTAGCATCATATCTCGGTCAACTTGCTCCGTCTTTTGGTATATTTTGGACATAATTATCACACATTTCGGCCATATTTCATTGTTTGGATTGAGGATCACTGACGAGGGTTAAATACCCGAAACGTGCATGTCTGGTCCACGCGGTTATTAATCTGCTTTTAAATGATGCTAATGAATTTGAAGACGTTTTTAAAACAAAGATGATTTCTGCCATGGTTGTGTAGTTGTTTTCAATTAATGACGTGGATCTTAAAGACCTGCTTAGTCATGACGTTGTTCTAGTCCCTACGTCTATTTTGCAACTTCCAAACTTTGCAATGTATTTTTTCAAATGACAGTGCATGAATTTTATATATTCTTTTTATTTTCGTTTGTGAACATCGACGGCGGATGCGCTTAGCCAACAGGGGATGCTTACTCCTCCCGGGCACCTGGACCCACCTCTAGCTTCCTAGGGGTCCGTCGATGCTCAATTTTTTGCTTTTTTGTAAATGCTGTTGAGATTATCGTTAGGACATTCTTTAACACATTTGAAATATGTTCTTAAAATAAGCTCCTGGTTATTCATTCGACAAGAATGCCTAGGAGCTGATGATCGATTGATGTATGCAGGACTCTCATTTATGCAGAATTAATACCTTGAATGTTTCTGGTCGTATCATCAACATATGAATATGGAGAGACTAAGGTTGTTCTGTGGGAAGTTTTTGAAGTGGTGTTCTGAGTCAAATTTTAGAGAAGTTAATTCATATATTGAAAAGATGGTGACTGAGACCATGATATTCATAAAGACTTACTATGGTTTAGAGAATCTAGACAATATATATGATGTCAGGTCCAGTGTGCGATTAAATGAAATGGGCTATAAGAGTTCAAAACTCTAAGATGACCATTGCCACCAACAGTTAATTGAATAATTTCGATAACATGTCAAGAAAACGAAATATTAGGAAACATTCTTAAGATGCAGTTCAATCAAACCTGGATCTGCTGAAAGAATTTTAAAAATAAAAAAAAAAAAAAAACCGTTCAGACCTATTGTGATAATATTTTGCCAATCACGTATCTGTATCTCTATCTGTTATCCTGTTGATTTGTTACTGTCGCACATGAAATCTGAGTTGTGTAACAAACAGATGTGACGAAATCTGTGTTCATATTTCTTTAATTCTGTAAATGTTTTGGAGTAGAGAATTGTCAGAGTACGATGCAAAGGAGGCATTTTAATCAACCATGTAAGAAGGGTTCTTTGTTGTTAGAAGAAGATGCATACAAGAATTGCAATTGTATGTTGATGAAACAACAAGGCAATAAGAAAGGAGGTGATCTCGAGCAAAACTGGATTGCAGCATCAATATCAACACATCAAAACACCTCAAGTAAAAACACTAGAGAATCTAGAGTAGAAAAAGGGGTAATAAGAGAGTGCAAATCTAAAACTATCAGTATTCAATCATTTTGATACGAAAATTGTTGTTCTAGAATCTCTTTAAACCGATTATATTTTTACAATTTTAAACCTTTTTCAGAAAAAAAACAACAAAAAAAAAAAACCAAAACAAAACAAGAAGATAACGTTTGCTTGAGTGGAAATCTGAATTTAAATCAATGAAATAATTTTTCCTGTCATTGTTCTACCTACAGCATACAAAGCATTACAATGTCCCAATTTCAGCGATTTTTTTTATTTAAAATGCATTCTTTTCCCCATTTTCGTACTTGAAAATTGCTAATCTGATATGTAAAATGAAAGGCAATATATTTATTGTGCGTTTGGTACCAAAATTGTTATTTTATCTACAGTATGAAAAAAGATAGGACATTTTCCCAATTTTCAACGGTTTTTCATCGAAAATCCATACTTTCCCCCCATTTTATGGACGAGTAAATTAATAAAATGAGCTTGAGACTTAAAGGCAATGACATTGCTGTTCTTTAGATACCAAAACTGTTGTTCTAGCTACAACATGGACAAAGTAATTGCGTTTTTCCAATTTTTAACGGTTTTTCTTTGAAAAATCACACTTTTCCCAAAAATTTCGAAATGCCCAAGGATGCCAGAGTGGCATCAGCCGGATTATCAAAGTAGAGGGTATCAACATCACTTTCATGCAAAAACATTTTGTGAGTAACATTTTTTTGGGTTCCCCCCAAAATAGCCATTTGGCAACTAGACTACTGTAAACGTGGATATTTTCGTGTGGGGGTAATTTTCGCATTTTTCGCAAATATATTGACTTTGCAAAAATTTCCCCCATGTGAAAATATCCCCTTTGCATTCTTACAATGGGAAAGACATTTTTATCACGAATATTTCCCCCATGCAGTAAGTCTTGGATGTTATAATCGCAAAATTTTCCCCATTTGAAAATAACCACATTTACAGTACATATGTATGAAATATTATGTACATGTAACACATTTTTAAAATGAAAGAAATCTACAGATTATTTTACATTAGGTCAACACTTATACTCATTAAATTTGAAGAATATAAAGAAACAATTTATAACTAATAATGACAATTTTGTTTGTTTGTCTGTTTTTAATAATGGAACCTTTTCCTCAAAAACAGAGTATCTTCAGATAAGTATGGCACCTTCATTCTAAACATTAAAATCACTGCAAAACTGAAATGATGTAAATGAAATCAATTAATCTGGACCCTTAAGGACTTCACATTTTCATATTATCATACATTTTTGTAAAATGGTGAAAGTGACATGTTCCAAGTAAGTTCTTTCTTGACGAAGTGATACTTTATGACATGTTGCAGAAATTGTCACTTGTTCTGCAAATACATTTGGTCAATGAGAAAATAAAAGATGAATTTAGCTCGACTTAGCCTCACTCAATACAACTTTTTTTCATCCATCTTTAAATTATATATTTCTGTATCACCCCCCCCCCCCTTGCAAAAAACAATATAACAAATGATATCCCTCTCCCATCTTTGATTCTAGGAAGATCAAAATTTGGAACTGGTTGCTTTCATTGTCAACCTTGACCTTTCTGCTATTTAATTTTCAATCATATTGTATGATATAATTATTTCAGAATGGGATGAACCATAAACTGTAAATGAATATTCACTGAAAAAAATGGATGACAATAAATACACTGCTGTAAATACAAATGTACATGTGATTATGCAACAGACCATTTTCCGATCTTGTTAGAAAGCACAAAATGTCCGAGTCAACATCTTTTGGCGTTGTTTTTCATTATGACGTCACTGATAAAAGACACAATTCCATAGTGACATAACAATGAAAAAGTGTGCATAAATTGCATACCTCGGACATTTTTCGTCATTTTGTCAGCCATTATGAACTTCGGCAAGTGGCCTATTCTGTTATTATTACAAATGTTGTCATGCCCTAAAGAGCCTTCATAGTCACATCAAATAAGAGCTCAACATCAACAACCCTTAATGAAATCCTCTAGTGTGTGTCTGTGGCGTTGAGCTCCTATGTCACATCAATAAAGCTCACAAATAATTTTACCCCATTCCTGTAATGGACAATATGAATAAAAGTGACCTATCTTAGTGGGCAATGTTTAATGCTATTCATTTTTATTATATATTTTTATATTTTTTAATTTTGTTGTAATTTGGTCTTTCTGAAATACAGGGTTACTTCCCATTTGTAAAAGCATCTGACGTCAAGTCATTGTGACAACATTTAATTCTATGGAAACCAGTGTAAAATTCAAGGGAAACAGTGTTACAAATGTGACGATTTCAAAGTAATTCAATGACGTTACAATACATTTTACGTCACATACGGTAACAAATGGAACATGAGTCTATAAAATTGAAAAGACGGAATACATGATGTTCAAATTTCTATAAAAGCGAAAAGTCTGCATCACAAAGTTTGGTGTTATTTTGACTATGATGACAAAAATACAGTCTTGACAACTCAAAGACGATGATCGCCATGGCATTACTGATAATTATTGAGATGTAAAAAAATGTCAAACAGCATCATTTTGGGCATCTGGCCTATAAACCACATCATATGAGAATGGCCTATTTGCATGTTGAAAAGTAAGCACATTTTACATTTTTTAATTCAAAATTACAAGCATAATCACTTTCAAAGAAGCGAAGTACATCTCATTTAATCAAAGTAGTTGATTGTTCACTACATGAAGTTGAGCTCAATAAATGACTGAAATAGATTCTTCCATAACATATATTTTTCCAGTATAAAAGATATGTGTATGTAAACTAATCAGGTGTATTTACATATGTGTGTGTTATGCATTGAATGATTGTAAAGGTGCAGTCACGAAATGTAAAAATTTATTCATAACTTTGCCATCATACCTAATACTGTAAACGAGGAAATTTTCGCATGGGGCTAATTTTCACCAATTTCATTAATCAAGGGACTTCGCGAAAATTTTCCCCAAAAATAGCCCTGCTGTAATCTTGCAAAGGCAGAGACGTTTATATCACAAATTCCCCCCCCCCCCCCCCCCCCCCCAGCGTGACATCTTGATGTTATAATTGTGAAATTTTCCCCCAGCGAAAATAACCAAGTTTACAGTGCATTTACCAACAATTATGCTCTCATTGTGAAAATAAAATGAACAAATGATTTTCCAGTGAATAATCAGTGGCATGTGATTTTACCGTATGAGATTATTGACATTAACAAACACATTTTAAACATTTAATCATGTGATATTACTATATGAGATAAATGACATAAATAATCACATTTTAAACATCTTTAAAAATCATGTGATATTACCATATGAGATTATTTGCATACAAAAACACAGATTTAATATTTCAAATTTTCTATATTTTTATTTTTCTATCTTTAGTCAAATACTATATGTATGGAAATGAACTAGAATTTAAAGCATGAAATAAATTATCTTAACTTATACTTAATACATGAATGAAATGTAAGCTCAAACATTTCAATCAAACAAATCTAAGTTACATGTAAAACCAATCATATGATAAAATATACCGAAATTTTTTTTACATGTAAACCAAAACCTTAATATGCATTTGACCTTCAAAAACATAAATTTACAAGATTGACATGCACTTAACCTACACATTATATATGTTATCCTAAATTTTCCAAGGTACGGCAATTTACATATAACCTAAATTTCCAATGTACAGCAATTTACATATAACCTAAATTTCCAATGTACGGCAATTTACATATATACACCTATGAAGTAACATGTACATTCAAAGTTTGTTTGGGAGTATTTTAATACACTGTATACCATCTTTTATTTGCGAGCGTTTTATTATCACAATATTTCGATTCCGCATGTGTCGAAAAAAATTGAACACCATGAACAATTGTTTCAATTTATCTACATTATTGACATACCGTATATCCAGTAATTTTCGCGAAAATGACCCTAAAAAGGTCTTTCTTTTCTTCGCCGAGACTAACTTTCGCTAATTTTTAACATGATCAAGGGTTAAGATCTGTGTCTTTTTTTTTCCCTATGTTCATTTTTCGCGATTTGATGATGCTCACGAACTAAGCAAAAATTAGACACATTCCAAAAATTCCTGATATTCAGTAACCTCGATACTAGCAAACGTAAAACGCCTCGAATACATTTGTAGGTCAATGTTATCGGAATCGGGAATAAAAGACGCCGTGAACAAAAGATGGTTTACAGTATTTTGAAAGGTAGTGACTGGTATAATGTTTCTGAATATGATTAGGAAAACATACATGTAGATTCTCCATGCAAGATGAGATATCTTATTTAAATGTTGATTTCATGTTAGTACATAATATCCCAAAATCGCAAGACTTTAGCTTTTGGTTAAGCCTGACCCTATCCTCCTTAGGTTGGACCCCCCCCCCTTCTTTACCCAAAGATAAAAAATATACAATCATTATGGCAGGTTATAAACCTTAATTGTATAAACTGAAAGAAGAATGCCCACATCAAAATTATAGAAAGTCAATAAATGAATGTACCTTACAATGTGGGAAGGATATTAATATAGTACCATACTTTATGGCGAGTACACGTGCCTCATTTTTCATAATTTCTAAAAGATATCTTAGAAAAAGAATGCATACAGTATAAATGTACATGTCATTTGGAAGCTAGCATAAAACATTCCCAATCTTCTATGCTCAATCAAAGCCTTATATTGGATTGCAAATATTTGATAGTTTAATACTGTGGTGAAATTTTCCTAACTGATCAAATTACTTAGTGGAGCTCATATATAAACATTAAGTTCAATATTATTGCCACATCTAAAGAATTGCCATTTATTTCAAAATTCTAGAAATATATATTTCTAAAACAGAGTCAAAGTGGGCCATTTCAAGTGAAATTCATATGACTTTTATTACATTTATTAAAAAAATCTAAGTTGTCACTGCTGATCATGCCACTGAGAATTTTGAAGCCTGCATTGACTTAAAAAGAAATGTCATTAGTAGTACATGTAGATACAAATGTACAACTTTTAAAGATACTTGGACAGTTGCAATGAAAATTTCTCGCAAATTCAAATGTTTATCCAGATAGTCATAAAACTGAGGTATAATGAAAGTTTTAATCAATTTCAATAACTATCAATAATTTCCATATTTTCAACTTATAAATATGTAATATTTACTTGTACAAGTACTTAACAAGTATTTTCTGATCAAATGCATGTAGAATAATTTTGTTAAATTGCCTTTTTACTTTGTCATTCTGAATTTTCTCGGGTTAAGATCTCTCCTGGTTAGTATGGCATTCTAAAAGGTATTCCAATCACCTTAAATTTCTATCACAACAATTTTTCATAACAAAGCTAAGTTACATTCAATCAAACAAATATCATAAGAACTACATGTAAATACATCACAGAATTAATGGGTTAATAAGAATTCTTCACTGACATCTATAAGATGTCTGCTGACATTTATGTGACATTTTCCTTCAAATTAGTGACATCCTCAGTGACATTTTCCTCGGACTGACTTTTTGTGACGTCATCTGAACCCCGTTCCTCCGATTTATTTCGTGTTTCGGAATCAACAGTCTCACTCATTTCCGTTTCTTGCACCAGCCTATTACAGGTATTTTCAGAGTCCGTTATTTCTGTCTTACATGTAGCTCCTTCAAAAACGTCACTTTGTGATGTCTCATCTAAAATTTCCGAGTCCTGTCTCACTTCAGTTCCTTGTACCAATTCACGGCTATCGTCTTTCATTGTAAAGTCTTCCGTCTTTTTTTCTTCACCGTCTTGGTTTGTGATACTGTCACCAACATCATTTGCAGACGATAAACTTTCTGACTTTTTTCGTTCTTCTTCATCAATGATCTCCATCTGAATTGAAAATTCAATACAAATTTTTGGAACTTTGTAGACGCAAATACATGTAATTGATTCGACATTCTTCAGCTTGAAATGACATACATTTACACATACATGTAAATGAATTCTTTCCTTTGTATGCAATGAAAATAACATTTGCGCTATTGCATAATTTCATTGTAAGTGAGATATACAGTATACATGTATACACTGATGTTTTAGTACTTCATGGGAATTACTATCCTGCAACAAATATAAATGCTGATGTACTGTCTCGAAGGACTAGGGTATATCCTTAGCTATCTAAGTAGCAAGTAAAAAGTTACTTTCAAATAAAATGTACATGTACATGTATTTTTACTAAAGGCCCCTTCACATATGGATGAAAGCCCTCCGACGGCAACTTGCGCAAACTGGCGAATAAGGTTTTTACAAAATTCGTTTCCGTTTGCATATCAACTTTTTGCTTCGTTGTCGACTTCGCGCAGATTCGTTTGTGAGCGTCTTGATTCGTTTCGGTTAGTTTTGTTCGTCGCTAATTTTTTAACATGTTCAAAATTTCTCAGCGAATAAAATTTTCGTCCATCATTCGTAAGTATTCATTCTGATGCGTTATAATGCGTATGCATTCGTTATATGTTCGTTGACGTTCGCAAGGGACTAGAATGTGACCTACTGTTTCGCATATTACACAACGTATTTGCATTCCAGGCGACTGAAAGCGCATCTTTGCAATATTTTAATTATTGGTGCGACCTGTAACGAATAGCGACGATACGTAAATAATTCAATCGTAATTAAATGACGAATAAATACGAATTATTGCCATAGGTTGACGATACGAAACGAAAAGCAAACATTTTAGTGATAATCATTACGAAGGGTTACCACCGCATACGATTAGCAACGAAAATTAACTTTCGATGGCTTTTTGAAACATCTTACAAATTTATTTATTTTTATTGTGAAAAGGGAATTATACTGGAAATTACTTGTTCAAAATGGAAGAAACACAACGTCTTGTTCTTCGGTGTGCGACTGCAATAGCCCATTAGAAGGTGCTACAGCAACAACTCAACATCAATCAGTATATCAGATGCCGTATCAGATGGAGAAGAGAGGTCAGAGCAGGTCGTATCTGGAGAAGACCATGGTTGCATCACGACATGTGGTGCCAATTTGGAATTTATGATCAACTCATGGTTGAGCTCAGGAGAGAAAATCATAGAACCTTCAAGAAATTGGACTTTTTGGCTGCAGACCAAAAAAAAGAAAAAAAAAAGAATTGATAAGGAAAACTACATGTTGTATACTCCCAAAACAATTCAATCTTAATGAACTTCTGTTTTCTGAGTGACCTTGACCTTAAATAAGAGATTAATAAGAATTTCATGTGTTAATATTAATTAATTTTTCATATTAATAATCTTAAACGACAAGTTCATATCCATAACCTTGACCTTTAATCCTAAAATTACCTTGAATACCTTTTAGGGAAAGCTCAGATCATGCAAAACATTTTGTGAAGTCTGCTGAATTAGTTGGTTTTTTTTATTCACACTGAATTAGTATTTTCATATCCTATATTATCATTGGTTAACAAATAACCTTGATCTTTAAGAAAAAGCTCACAATCAAAAACAATTTGTTGATGTATGATGATAATATGTACAGCCTATACATGTATATTAGAAGTTGTAATCCCCTCTTAATAATTATAACTCTTATATAATTATAGAACACATGGTTGTATTTTTCTAACATTGTAATATATATTCTTTCATATCATTTGGGCAAGAAATACATTTCAATGTATGTTTGAAATATTTTAAGTAAATGCTATAATTTAGCTATAAAGTGACCTTGACTTCTGAGCGACATTAAGTGACCTTTGACCCAAAATATTCTGATGTATACATATTATATAAGGATGCATGTACATGTATGAGCACAGACGGATAAATAGAGAGGTGGAGTAAATGATGGACTCAAAGACCAGCTTTTTTCGGTGATCATCAAAACATCAATAATTCGCTTTCAACAAATAGTTCTTGAAATTTATTCACGGTTTATATTATATATTACAAAAACAGCCACATAGTTCTTACGGATTAGGACTACTAGGCCGATTTTCTGGCTGCTTCATTCCCCGATCCTCTACACGAAACTTTCTCCTTTCCTCTTGGCATAATTGTACTTACGTCTGCTAGTCTACAGGAAATGTAATGTCTGCTAAATGCATGCAGGTGCGGCTACCTTCGGAAGAGTTCGTGTCAATGCGCAACGCTGCGTAAACTTTCGCATATTTACGCTCCTAATCGCAAGTGAAAAAAAAAATACACAATGTTCATTCTAGCGTATCATAGCGCAAAGTCGTAACTATTTGCAGTGCTTCGTTTCTTATTCGCAATAAGCAGTTTCATTGCGTTTGCAGTTCGTTATGATCATATTTTTGAACACTGTTTTCGTTCAAAATTCATCAAGTTTTACTAATTTCAATCATTTGCAAGGCTTCATTCTATGGATTCGTCTATATGTGAAGGGGCCTTAAGATACAACAATTTTTTGCTGTATCTCATGAAAGTATTCAAACCGATAAACACCTAAACAGGCAAACATATAAATGGGCAAACACATAAATGGGTAAACAAATACATGTAAATGGGCACAAACCTGAAAGGCCAACACTAAAATTGGCAGATACCAAAATAGGCAAAATAATTTACCTAAATTGGCAAACACACAAATAGATAAACACCTAAATGGGCAAACACATAAATGACCAAACAAATAAATGGAAAAACATACATGTATAAATGGTCAAATACATAAATGGGTTAACATCTTTATGTAAATGGATGCACACACCTACCTCCTTATCGATTTCAGCTATTTCCTCATTGATGGTTTTCTCTATGCTGTCTGCTAGGTCTTTGAACAGTCTCGCATTTTCATTAGAACGATTAACAGCATTATAGTCTAATATACTAAATCCTGGCCCTAATCTTTGATAACCACGAGTTGTGTCCCTTAGAGTATGACTAGTGGCTCCACCTTCAGACTGTTCCTCCATCTGATAATCCTCCTCCTGCTCTTCTGTTATTGATTCTTGATGCTGAGTTGGATCACACAATGTGTGTGCGCCCCTCGCTGTGGGGTGATGTGACGGTGAAATGTCCTGCGGCATTCTGTCATCTGTGCCTACGGAGGCGGCCAATGAGTGACCTTGACCCGAAAATGCAGTATGCTTTGGTTTTTGTCGACCTAAAGCTCCGCTAAATGAGCTAAAGGAATCCTCAGTATCCATGCTATGGAGAGATGGTTCTTTGGCACGGTTCTCGACGTTCGGTTCAACGGGAAAATGTCCATAAGGTTCTAAGCACAACTCTAAACGATCTTCTGCTTGACTGTATCTAAAGACCTGAGGGGGGAACAATGTTGGAAAATGTTACCGTATGAAAAATGTAACAGCATTTGAATTAACAAATACAAAATGTATGAAATTTTTAAATTCATATTAATATGTACATGCACAAGTATATAACAGCATTTATTTTGAAAAAAAAAAGCAAATTCATACAAATTTGTGGTTTCCTACAGTACTTTAGTATTTTGGTTACAAAAGTGGGTAACTCCAATGTCAAGGTGACAAAGTAAAAGATTTTGATCTCAAAAGAAAGGTCATGTCACATGGAATACACATGTGGAATATGAAAGCCTTCAAACAAACACGTCAGAGGTTATGCTCAAGGTGAAAGTTTTCTGACTGGCAACAGACGGACCAATACGCAGACAAAAGTCGAAAACAACAAGATAGTATCTATTACACATACAATCAGTGTTGCTAACATCTGCATACATGTACATGTAATTTTCCTGTTATCATGACTTATTTACGATATATTTCTTTAAAAAGCCATGTATCTTTTGATTATTTATGTATCTCCAATAGACCATTTTCATATTACCGTTAGACTTGCATTTTAGACACTCTAAAACCCAACATCACAACTTTTGACGTTACTTTTTATAATGAAGTCATAGATACATGTATGTTTCGATGCCACAGTCAAAAGTTACGTCAAATGTTGTCATGTCGGGTCTTGGCCTGTACAAAATTCAAGTCTACTGTAGTAATGTGAAAATCGTCTCTTAAGTGTAACTTAATTCGAAATTTCAGTAATTCAGGACAAGGTAAGAAATTTTAAAGACAATGATAGCATTTGTATACTAACCCTTCCAGGAAGTGACGGAAGCTGACAGTGTTTTCCGTCTACTAGTCCGAGGTCACGCTCCACCTGCTTATAGAACAGACCTCCTACAGAGAACAGATGTGGCATCGTCTGTACGTGGGTCCAAAGGTCACGACCTTTCAACGTTGCCACGATAGCCATAGAAGCAATAGCAGCATCAATACTATCACTACCTGTAAAATATGTGTGTATATGTGTTGTTTGTCTTTAGAATTAGAGATATTTTAAATATTCTAATTGCTAGAACATACTAAATGTAACACAGTAGTAACTTCCCCCCCCCCTCCCTGAAATTGTCAGAAATCCTTATCTTATCCCATATTTACCTATAATTTTTTTCTTTTTTAAAATTAGGCTAGACTCAAATGATGATACTGTATCCCCTACCCACTGGAAAAAAATTCTAGACCCCCCCCCCCCCCCACCATGTCCTTGAACTTCTTTCGACTTGTCTTTCTTTCAGTTTAACATTTACATGTATATGCTGGATGACATCTCTATACCTTGTCCAGTGTCTTTGATGTTCTGCATGAGTGAGTCAAACGCACTCTGGTGAATATCCTCATCAAAGCCACTCCAACTCTGGGTCAGCCTCGCTCTTTGTGCATCTAATCAAAGAAGATAATCTATGTAAAAGACTTTAATACCAAATTTTGATTTCTTTTCCAGATATTTTTTTAGACATACATGTATGCCACATTATCTATCATTTAGAAGATGTCATATTATTCTAAGACTGCTCCATTACTGTTTTGTAACTACTCTTAATAATTTATTTTCAAGTTAAGAGTTGAGACTGTTCTAAACTTTAATCTTATACGTATCGACACTGTGACTATACATCAAACCATTTGGCAATTTTTTCCATTATGACAGCAGGTATACATGTATGTACTATTGCATGTCTTGGTGCATTGTCATGTTTTCTTTTTGGTATTTTCGAAAAACAGAGTTACTTCTCGTTTGGGACGGTATCTGACGTAGACTAATTGTGACATCATCAAATTCTATGGAAACCGTCCTGAAACTTTATCATACTATTTTCATGATGTCATTATGATTTTACCTCAGATACCATCTCAAATGGGAAATAAACCTGTTTTCCGCAAAGACTCAATTAGGATGTCAATGTAAAAACTAACTCCTTATTTTGTAATATTTGGTGTCTGGCTAGCTGACTAGATTAAAGGAAAAATCATCTTTTGAAAGCACTAAATCTCAACATTCTGTTTATGGTTCATTCCTCGTAACATTAAAATTTCATACACAAATTCCCAAGTATTATAATAATTGTTACAGAGATATAACTAACCGTGTGTAGGAACTGATGATTTGATCTCAGACTCCATATGATCAACAGAGTGAGATCTCACTGAGACAATCTCCAGCATTATCTTGTCTCCATGAGCAACTGAGATGGGCGCATCCTCTTCTCCAGGAGGCGGAGCTTTAAGTTCCTTGGGGGGAAATCCCAGACGTATCTTTTGTCGATCGTGGGGCACATTGACTTTTTCCTCTATCAGAGTCTGAAGCTCTCTGAATGTGATATCTTTTGTGAGTGTCAACATCACCTATTTGAATTACATGTAGAGAATACATGTGTTGTGTCATTTGTAAAACATGTTTACCAGTTTTTACATATAATATGTACATGTATATAAAAGAATTTAAATTCTTCGTGTTGCATTATTTGTAACAATGCATAATAGTAAAAAACATTACAAAATGACTAATAGGTTCTATCACGATATACTTGTGACGAAACTTTTTCTAAATTTCCATCACTCGTGTAAATTTTTATGTCTCACTCAGAAGAAAGTGAAAGAATCAATTTCTTCTTCCATGAAACTTAAGAAAAAAGCTAATTCAAAGAACATTTCATGTCATCTAACGCCATGTTTTCTGACGACGTAACTGTGAGGTCACAATAAGATTCTTTTTTATCATTGGTCAATTGGAGCCTTTGAGACAACTTATGTGTCTCACATAGGCTGTCTCACAGGGTACGAGCAAAACTGGAGAAGAAAATAAAATCCAAACTTATTTAAATCTGTCTCAATGTAGTTTAGTGAGTTTACAGATGGAGTGACCTGTGTCATGAAGCTCTCACGACTGAAACTATATCCACATAAATTTATTCTTCTTGTGATTTGGTTCTTTGATACTTACCTGCCTTCCATCAGATGTTGCCAATCTTACTCTCTTAACATTCTCTGGTTTTGCACTGCCCGTTTCCATGGCAATGGGTGAAGCAGATGAAGCTCTGGGTTCTGAAGGTGTTGGTTTTGTCTGCGATCAAAATAATGTTATTCATTTGTCATACATAATATGTAAAACTTAGACATTAGTGACTTATTATTCTTCAAACATTATTTTATAGTTTTACATGTAAAACAATTGCATGTACATGTACATATATATGCACTTTAAAAATTCCTTAAAGTTTCCGCATGGGT
Source organism: Pinctada fucata (assembly GCA_028142955.1). Taxonomy (NCBI): domain Eukaryota; kingdom Metazoa; phylum Mollusca; class Bivalvia; order Pterioida; family Pteriidae; genus Pinctada; species Pinctada fucata. The sequence continues at coordinate 43,011,619 of AP027102.1, read as the reverse complement.
ATATACAGGCAATTGTGCCGCACGTGAGTTTCATATGAATCAACACGTTAATTTCACATGAAACTTCACATGAATTTAACATGAAAAATTTTCACGTGAATTTCACGTGCGGCACAATTGGCTGTGTAACGACTGTCCTAAATTAGAAAATTTGTAATTTCGGTGAATGAAATATTATTTCTTTTCTGTGGATTTTTGTCAATTTGAGTTTTTGCAAAGATTGGCTGCAGCAATAGAAGTTCGTTGGAGATTGCTTTCCATTTGTTTCTAAAAAAAACAAAAGCAAGTTTTATTTACATGTAAGAGTGCATGACAAGCATAATTAATTTTCATTATTTGTTTTTTTAACTACGTGCTCTTGCTTGGGAAAGTTCAATAACCCTATACAGTATGAGACTTATTAGTAAAATTTGATCTAATCGATATGCAAATATATACATGTACATTGTAGAACTGTTCAAGAACAAGTATGTTATTTGTTGCATGTATGACTCTAAATAAGACCTTGACCTTGCAGTTTAATTTGCCGTCATTGAGTCTCAACAAACTTGACCATCCCTGCAAGTCTGATGGACGTAAAATGCATATCAAGCAAGTTATATCTAACTACCAGACAGATGGACAAACAGACAGACACCACAAAGAGTGACTCTTGAATTGCAGGCGACCTTAAAGTATAAGTAATACTGTATGCAAACCTTCTTCGGACTAGATTTAGGGCTTTGGTTTTCCAGGGCAGCAATTTCTTTCGTTTTTCGCTGTTGTTGTTTAGGAGCCTCTCTTTGAATATTCCGTCTTACTTGCCTTTCTTTTTCACTCTTTGTTAATTCCTCTTTGTGCATAGTTTTGTGCTGAAATAAATAAAATATGTTTGAGAAAAGCCACGCCTCATGCCAACAGAAGCTTTTCAGTCCTTTTGTTCCCTTCTCATTTGGGATGGTATCTGACATAAAGTACATGTAATTTTGACATCATCAAATAGGCCACTTGCCAAAATGGCTGATGAAATGACGAAAAATGTCCGAGGTAGACAGTTTTTGCGCATTTCTTCATTGTACATCGAAATGGACATAATGGAATTGCATCTTAATTACGTCATAATGTAAAACAACGCCAAAAGATGTTGATTCGGACATTTTGTTCTCCCTAACAAAATTGGAAAATAGTCTATTATATGGCAACAAGTATAAAATTCAGGGATAACATGATTCAAATACAACGTTTCTTTTGGAATTTCATTACGTCATAATGTGTTTATGTCAGATACATTGTACATACCATCCCAAGTGGGAAGTACATGTAACTCTGTATATCAAAAAGACGACATTTGTCTGTGTGTAAACTACATGTAAGTACAAGAAAGGTTACAAGGTTACAAGGTCAAACCTTTGAAGAAAGGTCAAAAGGTTACAAGGTCAAACCTTTGAACATAAGAAATATATGTTTAAAATATGAAAGCCTGTCACTTACATATACCCTTGAAAGGTTAGACACAGACAGTTTCTGACAGACAAACAAACAAACAGATAGGACAAAAACTACAAGCCACCTGATTTAACATGTTGGACATAAAAAGATAAACTGTTAGTACTTCTGCTATAACACTATGAATTTACAATGAAGTTGATGCAGAGGTCTTTAGTTTCTATGATTACAGTGGAAATTACCGAGTCTTTAATTTACTTGTAAGGAAGTTTAGAAGAAAAAAACAACTTAATATTGAGTTTTGCTTAAATATGTAATTTTCAAAAATACAAAAAATCTAGACTTATTTTCTGAATACCTTGTGACCGGTTAAGATGATTTTGGATGGTTGGCTTGCTGACCAGGCATCGTCATACGGTGAAAGGGCACTAGCTCCTTCACTCTCCCCCTTTTCCTTGGTACTAGCAGCTGTTTGTCTGAGGATGGTATCAACTACTCGCTGAACAAGCCGTTCACTACCAAATTCACCTAAATAAATTGGTTATCAAGTTAATGATGGAATTACATGTAAACTCATTAATGCCATGTGAAAGTGTGATAACCCTACAATCAGACAGACAGACTGACATAATACAAAGTGTTCTCCATACATGTACATGTACTCTGTTTGTCTTATGATAGTATCAACTACTCGCTGAACAAGCCGTTCACTACCAAATTCACCTAAATAAATCGGTTATCAAGTTAATGATAGAATAAACAAATGATGGAATTACATGTATACTCTTTAATGCCATGTGAAAGTGTGACAACCGTACAGGCAGACAGACAGACTGACATAATACAAAGTGTTCTCTATACATGTACTTTACTTTAAAGGCAAAATAAAAGATAACAATGAACTTACAATCAGCTTCACATAAAATTCAATGTCATTATACCAGTGAAACCAAAACCTCGTCGGTCCGACAGACATGACCGGTAAAAATCTGCTCGGACCGACGAAAATGTTGTAATTGTCGGTCCAAATGACCAGAAATATTTTCTCAATTTGTAGTTTTAAAAAGTCTGAATTAAAAACGTTCCGAGTCAGTATCCATTTTTCAACTGTGTCACTTTCTTTTCTACGAAGATAATAGGTCAACTCGTGTGGTCATTGAGTGTTTAAAATGCTTTATTGATCCAGTGATTGGGAAGGCCACGCGCCCTGCGACATTCTGATAAAGAATGACCCATAAAATCGGCAACTCGCTGCTCCCTGGTCACAAAGGTGTGCATTATTCTACGGTGTCCATTTTTGGTTAAAGTAAACGTTGTAACGTAGATCTATACCTTGTGACAGTAACATGTGGATCACAGCTTACTGTCCATGGCCAGTCAGAAGCACAAAAATTCTTTTGTTCACTGACAATCGCTGGTTCTTTGCTATTATCAAAGACTTAATTAACTGTTTAGAAGTCCTTGCTATTATGATACAATATTGATTTTTCTTTGACATTCTTTCTTATCCTCGTTCTGCGCCTGAGATTTGAATCTCCAACGTCCACTTACGTATCTTATCTACGTAAAGGTACTTGTGTATGCGTTCGTCCGTAAAATTATCATGTCATTTTAAGTGGCCAGTCAATGGGTACAAATTGAAGTAATAAAACTAGTACAGAAATGTCAATTGCAGCCCCCCCCCCCCCCCCCCCCTTCTTCCCTAATATCACCAAAGCTGAAATGATACCATAGCTGTCTATACGTGGACACGATTTGAAGAATACAGGACAGGTGGCTGAAAATCTGGTCTTGGGTGCTCAGTGATACGGTACATGTGTACTGTGGATTACTCATTGGAAATGATAAAATTGGGAATTTCACAACAAAAAAATGTGCTGACGTCTGATGTATTGTACATACATTGTCTTCAAAGCCTTTCGAAAATTGATCATTTTTGGAAAGGCCCTGTCATGAAGAAAGATGGCTCATTGAAGTTGAGCAAGTTAATTTGCCTTCCCGATCACTGATTGAGAAAAAAGGTAAAAATTCTTCGGACCGGTAATAATTGGTTCGGACCAGTAATCTTTAACATATTACTGGTCCGAATGACCAGTAATCCATCACAAAGTTTCACGTTCTCTGTTATACTCACAAATTCACATTTTTCTAATGCAATGTTTAGCAAAAACTGGTGAATACTGTAAATGTGACAATTTTCGCGTGGGGGTAATTTTCACGTTTTTCTCGAAAAGAGGGAGTAGGTGAGGTAACCTGCCATTTCCGCCCTATTTTCAAAGTTGTTCCTATATCCATAATATTCTAGTTTACAAAATGTCGAATGTATGGTGAACACAAATCAGGAAAGCCTTTTTTGATTTGACAGTCCTATACTGAATAATACGTAGCTCAAACCGTCTAAAAACGTTCAAATCATTGAAAATATTAATAAATGAGCAAAATTTCGATACAAAATTATGAAATCAAGAGGTGCTCCAGGCCTTGCGCATGAATATTTTTGTACCAATTGATGGATTTCTGATCGGCCTTTTATATGCATAAAAAATATGGTGGGCGAGGCCTGGAGCGTAGATTAATTTTGAAGATTTGTGTGTAAAATACTATGATTTTTCCTTTGTTTTGCTTCATTTGGGGCAAATGACGTCATACATCAGGTGCGTGATGTTACGAGGGCTCAAAATTATGACGCAATATTTTCTCAAACATTCATTGTTGCAAAAAGTGATAATAAATAATTCATTGATCAAAAACATTTTTCGTCGAAATTATAGGGCCTATATAGGGGTTAGCACACCTAGCCCTTTACCCCACACAAAAATATCCTCATTGCATTCTTACAACGAGAAAGACATTTTTATCGCGAACATTTCTCCCACACGAAAAGTCTTGATGCTATAATCGCAGAATTTTCCCCCCGCAAAATAACCAGGTTTACAGTATTTTTGCCTTTCCTTTAGAAATTCTTAATATTAATGAAACTAACCAGGAAAATGTTTTTGTACAAGTGACTGGGCGACTTCAAACACATTACTGTTCAACGTAGGATCAGACTCGTACTGAAACCAAACGACTTTCTCTGCTACTACCTGACCATTCCATTCCAATGAGATAGGAAACCTACAAAAACACACAATTCTATATGATCACATCTATTGTAAATATGCATATTTTGGCACAGGGAACATTTTCTAATATGCTTTAATTCAAGCATTTCTCCATTCTATTAACATTTTATAATTTTTCTTTCTTTATTACATGTATGTTAATCACCTGAAAAAGTACTATAGAAATCTCTGAAAATTCAATTTTTAAGTACATGTACATGTTCTAGCTTTGGAACATAAGAACTTGAAAATTGAAACTTAAGTCAATTTCAAAATATGAGCAAAAAATACACTGCTACATTTGTAAAGACGGTATGGCCGGATTGCAATGTAAGTTTTTGTCGCTAACTGAATCAGGATCACTAGGTCAAATATTACGACATTAATTCAAAGGTCTTGTCAAAGGCAACCTACTTGTACAATCTTATGTTTCTAATGTGTACATACATGTAGTTCCTGAGATTTTTTCTAAAACCAGAAACTTTACAAAAATCTTTAACTAGGTCAAAGGTCAAGGTCACTAGGTGAAATGGTATGATATAGATTGAAAGGTCTTGTCAAAGGTCAAGGTCACTAGGTGAAATGTTACGATAATATAAATTGAAAGGTCTTGATGTGGGTAACCTACATGTATAATATAAAGTTTCTACTGAATACAGTTCCTTTGATTTTGCTTCAACTAGAAACTTTAACCAAAATCTTTAACTAGGTCAAAGTCCAAGATCAAGGTCACTAGGTCAAATGTTACGGCATGAATTGAAAGGTCTTGTCATAGGAAACCTACATGTAAAATATAAAGTTTCTACTGTATACAGTTCCTTAGATTTTGCTTCAACAAGAAATTTGAATCCAAATCTTTAACTAGGTCAAAGTCCAAGGTCAAGGTTACTGAGTCAAATGTTATGTTATGGCATAAATTGAAAGGTCTTGTCCTGGGCAACCTACATGTATAATATAAAGTTTCTACCGCATACAGTTCCTTAGATTTTGCTTCAACCAGAAACTTAAAACCAAAATGTTGATGACAGATGGACGGACAGACGTACGGACGACAGACAAACATCATCAATCTATAGACCAGATTTGCTTTGCAATCCGGCCAACAACAAACAATTGGATGTACATACAAGATGTGAGCATCTATTATAAAATTTTTATGTGCATTGGAAAGCTGAGAGAATTAAGAACAGAAAAAAAAAACACTTAAAAAGACACAAAAAATGAAAACTGAAAATCTATCAACAGGACAATACGCACACTTCAGGTAGGTTATCGTATTCCTTGCCGTCCCAGTAATGTTTATATCCACAGGTACATCTCCCGGACGCAGATGGTGTTGTTGTCCTGTCTCCATTCTCGTAATGAATACTGCCATCACCATTCACCACTCTCACGTTAGTCCTGGGCGTTAAACATGTATAGTTGATATATAATAACATACAATTCTTTTCACACAAGTCGAGCATATCAGAGAATCATGATTGAGTCCCCAATGAAAAGTGCTTATTACGTCATTTTCTGTCTTGATAAAAACAGAAGTATGTCGTGGAGCACTATTCCTTAAAGGAGAAGGTCCACTTGTCTCTAAAATTGGCTTTGTATTTTTCGTGAAAAATTATGATTTTCTATCTCTAATATTTTACTAGAATATGTGCGAAAAAAATTAGGTTCATATTTCAAGTAGTTGTGAGGTCACTTGCCTAAGATATGACGTTACATTTGCTCTGAATAACAGAAAATGAAGGATAACCACCGTATGCTAGGCAAAAATCTTTTAAATTAACATGGGCGTGAACCTTAAACAAAATTAAATTTATATAGATAGAAACATAAATTGAATAGCTTTCTTTTAGATTGGAAATTATTTTGGTAAACGTTTCGTGCAATTCTTATCTTCATTGGTTTGTACCGAAATTTGGCTAATTTCTTGACTTGTTCATCCTTTGACAAAGGGGTAGGTTCACGAACACCCAAAATCGGCCCTAATTTTTTGCGAAAAATAAATTTATGAATATTATGATTCAGCATCTCTTATATTCATCTCAAATACCTGACGAAATAGAAAGTAAATATTTTTCATTGTCAAAACGTCACGTGCGTTCGTTATGACGTCACATTTTGACGTCATTTGCTCTGCATGACGAAAAATGAAGGAAAATCGCCATATTTTGTGCATAAATCTTTGAAATTAGTATAGGCGCCAACCCTTAACCAACATAAATTTTATGTAGATCGAAAGATAAATTGCTAATCTAACTATTTATAAGAAAATTATTTTGGGTGAGGGCTGGCGCCCTACTTATTTTCATACATTTTGACCAGAATTATGCCAATTTCTTACGATTTTGCTGCATTTTACGACTTTAAGCCGACTTTGAAGCCATATCTTTCGGTGTATTGCACGTATTCTAAAATATTTATTTGGTATTTCAAACAACCACACATTTAACTTCCTTGATACGAAATACTATCGAAACCTAAAACACTCTTAAAATTAAGGCCGATTTTCCATGTTACCGAACCTGCTCCTTTTGGGTGTTTTGTAGCCGTATATTTCAGCCGAATGCTTTAAAATCGAAATGTTTATTTGATATTTCAAACAACCATACATTTGACTTCTTTGATATTGAATATAATCGAATTCTGAACCACTTGAGAAATAAGGCTGATTTACCAGTTTTCTGAACCTTCTCCGTTGTTCATACTTGTTGTTCTTTATCAAGCTTGTTTCAAATTTTCCTCCATATTACATGTAAATGAAGTATGTACATGTAATACTTACCCACTACAGAAAGTACATGTACTGAGTTTACTCCTTGACATGTCTGGTATCAATTCATCTGTCTCTTTGCTGTAGGAACAAATTACACCTACAATATAGATAGAAATGTTTAGACAGTTACTTTGTAATTTATGAAACACATTTAGCGCAGTCAATATATTTTTTTTATTGATATACAAGTCACGGAAATAAAGCCCTGGTCACAACCCATCCTGCGTGCTTTAAGGATGTACATGTTTGTGGAGGCTACAAGCGCTACGTTTTTCTGAAGACGTAGAGAAGGAAATGGCAAGAGTACGGAAGGAGTGCGTCAATGCACGTCACACAAACGGTTATATGGGTGGTTACATGCATCATATGTTGCGGAAAAAAAGCAAGTGCTTTGCACGTACTTGCGACTTGCGTGCAACTTGCTTACAGCGTACTTTCTCCGTACGTCTTCTACATTATTGTAAGGATTATAATTGATACGTACTGCTAACGCACGGAGTCCTCACTTCCTTGCATTGAAGGTGCGTTGCATGTACTTGTAACGGACTTGCAACGTGGGTGTCATACTTCTTGTTGAATTCTTAGACAGCACGCAGACAGGACGCAGCGAAAGTTCTGTATGCACTAAAACTGCTACATCCTGTCTGCGTGTTCCGAAATTCACAAGAAGGCCGTATGGAACACGTACTGATAACGCATGGACACCATACCGATACCCAAGGTTTGCCTACGTTTTTGCACACAGACAGCAGGTACGGCGGGTTGTGACCACTGCTTAAGGCATTACCTTTGATGTGTGCTAGTTCAAATATCAATGGAAAAATTATGAACTCTTTTCTAATTACATGTATGTTAAAGATTCATTATAAGGCCGTGCCTTCTTAGATAATTGGGTCTAAAAAAGTGTCAAGGTAGGTAGGGTTTTTATTTTTTGTTTTTCCATCAAGAGTCCTCTTATAATTAATAGAATTTATGTAGAGCAAATTGTTTGTATACTCACATTTTTTTTGTAGAGGATTTTCTTAGAACATTTGATTTACTGCATACAGGAAAATAGTTGCTTTCTATCAAATGGATTGCAAATCAACTCTACAACTATCTTATACATGAAATTAATCTTATTACTGGTCATACCAACCACCCCCCCCCCCCCCTTTTTTTTCTTCATAGAAAACTTGATTATAACTGTCAGTCAAAAAATAATATGAATCAAGGCAAAGCCTTTTTGTACGAGCGGAGAGAAAATAGATATGATTATATAAAATAAAAATAAAGATCTTTCTTTTTTATTTTGACTTTGATGGTTTATCTTATCTTACAAAACTTTCTGTTTGATGATTGACAAAAAAGGTAGTATAAGGCGAGTGGAAACACGGAAGCATTTGTAAAATTGAGTCTAGACCAGCAGATGAACATTTTAAGGGGGGGGGGTTAAAATATGGTTCTTTAAAGATATGGTTCTTTATAACTCATTTTTATTTTGTGAAAATAATGTTTAGGCTAGCTGAAAATAAATTACTTAAGAACAAAAGAAAAAAACTTCTGACAGTACGAAACCACCAGAGACGAGAAAAGCAATCAGAGCGAAACGTCTCGTTTAAAACCGGAAATGTCGGATTTCCCGTGGTGACGCCGCCTTGTTGATGCTTTATCGTTACCTGATTTACGAAAAATATTTTCAATAAATTTAACTTATAAACAAAAATTGAGTATAACATAATACGTCTACTTGGAGTCGAAAAAAAAATTTAAATGGCAATATCCAGCATCTCCGCAGCAACTCTGTCTGCGAGGGGACGAAAGTTTTTGAAAGCATAGTAGTACATTCTCATTCTTTGATTCAGCATATTTTCTCAATAAGATATGTGTATGCGCGTTACCATAAGGGCGAGCTTCGCTCGCAAAGGCCCTTTGGGCCTTTGCAGCGAGCTCCGCTGTCTATAATGGTACATTGAAATTTATGGCAGTCTCCTGTATATAAATCGATCTTTTTGCTCCTGAGAATGGGGAGACGTAGCCCATGATAGACAAGTTTTCTGCCTGAGGATGCAAGAAACAAGAGTACATCTTATGTCGAGTTTTAAATGCCATGAGAAGCATCACTCACGGGGTGTATGTCCACAACTTCTTAAAACTCAATTCAAATTAAATCCTCGTGTCTCAATTGGTGTTTTCATGCTATATGACCCCTCTTTTCGTCGATGGGTACATTGATTAGGTCAACATTTTGGCATTTATAGCGTATATCTTCCATAGTAACGTCTAGATGAAGCTGAATCTAATTGCATTAGAAATCGAACGAAGTGTTAAACACAGAATTCTACATAGGTACATTTGTACCGTATAATTTTTCTTTTTAAACTACGTTGTTTTTGCGATTGGTGGCGGTCTGACTTATCAGTCAACGGCAGCATAATAAAATGGTCCATGCCATAATCGCAAAAAGGATCATTTTTACATCGTGAATGTTTTATCAATAGACTCGGAAATATTATAATGAATACTTGATAGTACTCTTGATATTGTCCGGCATAAATACATGCATGACCAATAAAGAAAAAAAATCATCGAAATTTACAAGATGTATTAAACACGCGAATCTGCCGCTTAAGCAACCGCGACACATGGGTATATACAATAGCTAAACAATTCTTTTTAAAAGAACTGATTTACAAGGCGCATGAATAAAGTAGGCTAACCTAGCCAGTGGCGGATTTAGGGGAGTGCAGAGGGGCATCTGCCCCCCCCCCCCCCCCCCCGCTTAAGCAACCGCGACACATGGGTATATACAATAGCTAAACAATTCTTTTTAAAAGAACTGATTTACAAGGCGCATGAATAAAGTAGGCTAACCTAGCCAGTGGCGGATTTAGGGGAGTGCAGAGGGGCATCTGCCCCCCCCCCCCCCGGCACTGACCCAACATTTTTCAAAAAAACCTATATTTTTGCCCATTTTCAGTAAAAATCAGCAAAATTCGCCCCTTGACCCCCGGCAGAGGGGGCGCTGGATCCGCCACTGCTAGCAGTTAACTGTAAATGTAAATGCGGAGCACGCTGTGATTACACTTATAAATTTTATCGTGTACTGTTTCAGAGACGTATATTTATATACCTCCTTGACTGTTTGGACAATTTTTAAGACAGGTTTTAAAGGTCACTGTAATTTCCTTTAAATGTGATCAATGAAATAAATAAATATTTCATCACATCGGCTGCAAATGATAGCGCGCGGCGGTGTCTGAGGAACAGCAAATAAATTTTATATGGCCTAAGCAGTAGACTCTTGCTATTCAGGCAATTATTTTCTATAACTTCTTGACTGAGTTTCAAAGCTTGTCCAAGATAAAAACCGAATGACATCACAAAACTGAGCACTTTGTTTCTAGCAGACAGAAGGGTCAGGGATACACAATTTTGCTATATTTTAATTTGCCATTTGACTAAGGAACTATTACAACAGGCTATGCTTCAAGTATTTAGTATTACAAATCAACATGATCAAAGAACAGCACCTTAAGCTTTAGATTCATAGGCAAGCATACCACATGAAATTCAAAATAAAACATTGCTAAAGACGGTATGGCAAGATTGCAATGTAAGTTTTTGTCACTAACTGGGTAAAGGTCACTACTGTCCTGTTCACTAAATCCAGAGCACCCTGTTTTCCCGGTTTTCTCTAAAATATCATATTTTCATCTTCCAAAAAAGATATAAATTTTCTAGTTCTACTTTAGTCGTAACAGAAAATATCATTGTTTTGGCTGTACGTCAATTCAGTTAGAAATAGGATGGAAAATAAAAAGTCTACGGGGATTTTCTATAGTAAAATCACTGAAAATGTGTGACGTTGGACACTTTGACGTCACTGTTTACTAATGTTGACACGGAGAACAATATGGCAGCGCCTAAAATTTTTACCTGGGTCAAAGTCCAATGTCAAGGTCACTAGGTCAATGTTACAGCATAAATTGATAGGTCTTGTCATGGGCAACCTACATACATGTATTTAATATAAAGTTTCTACTGCATACAGTTCCTTAGATTTTGCCTCAACAAGAAACTATAACCAAAATCTTTAACTAGGTTGAAGTCCAAAGTCAAGGTCACTAGGTCAAATATTTCAATATAAATTGAAAGGTCATGTCTTGGGCAACCTACATGTATAATATAAAGTTTCTACTGCATACAGTTCCTTAGATTTTGCTTCAACCAGAAACTTTAACCAACATCTTTAACTAGGTCAAAGTCAAGGTCAAGGTCACTAGGTCAAATGTTATGGCATAAATTGAAAGGTCTTGTCATGGGCAAAATACATGTTTAATATAAAGTTTCTATTGCATACAGTTCCTTAGATTTTGCTTCAACCAGAAACTGTAACCAAAAACTTTAACTAGGTCAAAGTCTAAGATCAAGGTCACTAGGTCAAATGAGCAACCTACATCTTTAACATAAAGTTTCTACTGCATACAGTTCCTTAGATTTAGCTTCAACAAGAAACTTTACCAAATCTTTAACTAGGTCAAAGTCCAAGGTCAAGGTCACTAGGTCCAATGTTATGGCATAAATTGAAAGGTCTTGTCATAGGCAACCTACATTGTATAATATCAAGTTTCTGCTGTATACAGTTCCTTAGATTTTGCTTCTACAAGAAACTTAACCAAATCTTTAACTAGGTCAATGTCCAAGGTCAAGGTCACTAGGTCAAATGTTATGGCATAAATTGAAAGGTCTTGTCATAGGTGACCAACATATACATGTATAATATCAAGTTTCAACTGCACACAGTTCCTTAGATTTTGCTTCAACCAGAAACTTAAACCAAAATGTTGACGGAAGACTGACAAATGGACGGACAGACAGACGGACAATGTCAATCTATAGACCGCAATTGCTTTGCAATCCGGCCAACTAGAAAAATCTGCATCTCTGTAGGAATCATCTGAAATACTTTACCTTGATATGGGAATGAGTACTTCTTGTCAGACTTGAGCACTCCATGGGTTGAGTAAGCCAGTTTGTAGAGTTCTCCCCCCTTTTTAAACCATTCGGGTGGTAGGTGGTACTCCATGATGGCTTCACATGTCAGACAGCGGTATAACATTCCCCTCTCCACGGCTTGTATGGTTGTCTGAATGACCTCACTGGGTAGGACTCCAACCATTCCTGACATAAAAGTGACAGTTGTTTTTTTTTTTTTTTTTTTTTGTAAATTTCAGTTTTCTCAAAATTCTATGCCTTCTGGGAAATTTGACATACATTACCTCGTTTTCATGTTTAATTCCAAATCGTACACTAATTCAATAATTATCCTTAAGGTAAGGTTATGCTGATCCATTATTCACTGTATCTGTACTTACAAATGTATTCAGCGCAATTCATACATGTATTTTAGCGTAATTTGCGCTTTTAAAAGACACTATAACCATGATAACAAATCAAGTAAAGTGTGCTTATTTTTTATTACATTAATAATCGTATGTATATTTGCCCATTTTTGTCCTGTTTTTCCACTAAAGTTTGATTGCACTAAAATATGTTCTCATGTTGTATCGGATTATTACGTGATACATGTACTGAACTAAGATTGAATTTACTTGAACTGGAGACATTTTCTATGAGCTGAGTAATTCAAAGTCTTCGTAAAATAAATGCTGTAATATAGTGTGTTCCCATGATGACGTCATACCTCCAGATTAACTACCATGTTGGATTACAACTCTCGGACTTTATCCAATTCTACCATGCAAAACATTGACATTAAAAAATTTATTATAACTAAATTTTCAGAAGAGATTTCATAACTAATCTTCTGACTATTCTTTAAAAATATCTTGCTGTTTGTAATTCTCATCAAGACATTGATTTATACGATGTGAAAACTTCAGAAAATTTGTTAAAGTAGAACAATTTTAACATAGCAGAAATGGATAAAGTCCAGGACAGGGCTCACACTGGCTCAAAATTTTGTGTCGCAAGTTTGCGCGATGACACAAAAGTGTGCTGTAGCACAATATTGCGCAATGACAAAGTTGCTGAAAAAACTTTAATTTTTCTCAATAGAGATAGTGTATTTGTTGATTTATGTGTTTTATTTTCAAGAAAACATACAAAGTCATATTGTATTAGATTCAACAAAGTCAGAGACTAATATCAACACTACTTCTATGATAACATAGTAAATGCAAAATATTCAGTAAGTTTGAATTCAATGGCAGTACTGAGTAAGTGATGATATCAACTAGACCAACTCAAAAAGTCATAGAACCTCCCATCTAATTAAAAGATATCCATTGGAGTTTAGGGATTACTGTATTGACAAGGCAGTTGGTAGCTGCAAACATTGTGTGGGCTGAAAGAAATATACAGCTTTGCTTTTAGACCAAGCTATAGTTCTGACTCCCCCAACTCCTCCCCCCTCTCCCCTCCCCATACTTGAACTCCTTGATAGCAAGGACAGTCTGGAATTGGCTATTGTAGCCAAAGAAAGATGGGCAGACCTTGAATTTTTTCTGGGATGGGGAGGGGGTCCAAGTACATGTACATGTAAACATTAGACATAAAAACAGGCATTTCCAAGGTGGCTCCTAACACTCTCTAGCTATGCTCTTGATCATTTATTCAATGTAGCTTGAAAATGATCCCCTTATATAATCTTTGCTTGTTGTGAAAAAAATGTTGACCTGATTAATTAAGGTCGGTGTAGCGGAACCCCCCCCCCCCCCCAAAAAAAAAATAAAAGGTCTCAACGTACATGTAACTTATCTAGATGAATATTTCTCATATAGATACATAAGCTATTTGTGGTTTGTTTTCGTAATCAAAATGGCCTAGAAATAAAATAAGTATTTTTTTCTTGTTCAATTCTTCGTCGCAGACTCTTTGTTTCACTGAAGATCGACGCCTATGACGCAAAATTAAAAGAAAGTAGAGTGGTGCTGTTGTGGGTCCACGACGTCGAGCTCGTATGCTTTTATCCTGAATACAAAGATCTCAAAACCTCGATTTAGATGCTATTGAAGGCTTATTTTTGATAGTTTTATCGCCAGAACTTGTAGACATTTTAAAAACGAACGGCGTCAATTTTGCTATTTTGTTTTCCGATACGGAATCGGACATTTTTAAGTTACGTTTCCCAATTTTAAAATCTAAATTATATAATACAGTGGTACTTCTTTTGGGGGAGAAACAAAGAATTGAAAAATAAAATAATCATGGCATACTCGTGATGATCTAAACTTTTCAGTGATATCGAAAGATACAAAGTTTGCCGTCCGCCGTAACAAAGTTAAAATACCTTTTCAAATTAGGAATACTAACGTTGGAGAGCTTATCTTCATAATCCAATTATCTAATTAGCAGTGGCTCTGGGGCTACCTAATTACCAGTGTATTTCACACCTTTTACAGTCATCCGCATACCTACGTTACACCTGAACGCTTCAACTGCACTTTGGATTACTTAGAATCGATCTATCCATGTCGAATTCGCGTGATTGTCGGTACTTGAAAACTCAATTTTAGAAAAATTCCCTTTGTCGCAAATCTGGATTTTCTGTCGCAAATTTCAAATTTTTGTCGCAAAATGCGACATTTGCGAAGCCCAGCGCGAGCCCTGCAGGAGCTGTAATCCAAGGAGGGAGATAACTCTAGCAAATGGAGGAAATATATGGCCATGTGGGAACACACTTTATATACAAATTAATATAAAATACCTGATGATTTGTACATGTACTGATGGACATCAGCCACAAGCTGGGACTGCACTTTGTACTTCTCATAAAATATTTCTCCCATAGCATTCACTAACTGCTGAATGTACCTGTCCTTTAAATCAAATATAATAACTTTTAGAATTTATTTCCATACGTAACAAAGCAGTAAGATTCAAATCATAGTAAATCAGACATGTTAGAACGGAGATACATGTATAAGACGGTGAAGCTTACATGTATTTGTAACTTTTCTACTTCAAATCAAAATAATTAAAGTGGAGTTCTGTATTTTTACAAAAAAAAAATTCAAAAACAATTTCTTTGCATATACTGAAATTTGAAACTTTTTAAACAAATCAGACAATCAGTCAATTTTAGTGCAAGTATATTTTGCAGTAAATGTTGTGTTTTCTGAAAATGTTTCAGATGGAAGAAATTTTATTTCCCTCCTAAACATAAACATGCTCTTTCTTTATGTAAAACAGAATGTTTTATGCTGTTTCACCTCTTGGATGTGTCCCAATTATCTTATTTCACTGTAATTGAATTGTCAATCAAATTTCCAATACGAGTATGGAAATTAAGTGTTCTATGCAAAGCACATGATTAATTCTATCAATATTGACTGCTGGTTTAAATTTAATGAGTACTACATATACATACAGATAGACACTTATCTCCACCAATTTTACAGCGTCCATTTGAGTCGAAGTCAATATATTTATTGATCATCACTGCTGGCATGCCCCATGATTTCTGTATCATATAGTTTGGTAGCATTGGAATGGGACGACCTGTCAGGTAAATAATTTACATAGTGCAAGGACAAAACAACAATTTTTAAAGAGCCAAATTTTGCAATATTTGATACAGGAAATAATCATACTAGCTTTCTCACTGTGGGGTATCACGTGATACACAAATGATATGTTCCACGGGAATCCCCTTTGATTGAACCAAGTAAATACTGTCTAAATCTACTTTATATGAATTTATTTTAGGCCTATCATATGGTCATTATTATAAATTATATGATGGTAATTTATTCTGGTAAAGAATAGACGTATATTTGGAGAACACTTAAACAGAAAATTTTGTATCTGTCCGTGCACCATATCATAACATGTGGCGAACACTGAAAAATTTCTGTTTAAGTGTTCTCCAAATATACGTCTATTCTTGACCAGAATAAATTACCATCATATAATTTATAATAATGACCATATGATAGGCCTAAAATAAATTCATATAAAGTAGATTTAGACAGTATTAACTTAGTTCAATCAAAGGGGATTCCTGTGGAACATATCATTTGTGTATCACGTGATACCCCACGGTGTTTCTATTACTACTAACAGTAAATTTACCGCAAGTTTTTAAAATTAACATTACAAAGATGATATATTTAGATCTGAAAATAAGATGACACCATTAACTCAGTATCTGATAATCATAATAGGACCACATATAGATGCATTAACATCAAAATCAAGGTCAAAGGTCAAGGTCATAATGGTTCTGATCTTGTAGACCTGTCATATTTACATATATCTATAAAATAACTTTGTGATACATGAAGTTCAAGGTCTACAACTATCATTTTGTAAAAAGGAATTCTGTACAAAGAGCATATAAATCATATTTATGACAAAGGTAAAAATCAGCATTAACATGATGAAAGGTGTACAGTTTCTACGTCTATCATATGCTTGCTAAATGTACATAAAGAATAGGGGATGATCTCCAGCATGACCACCCTGCACCCACCCAGCGAAACAAACCCTCAAAAAAACGATACGTAAATGACATTGGACAAAACTACAAACCACAAAAAATACACGACATTATTCACTAGAACATCATACAAAACAATTGAAACAGACGTACAGAAACATCAAACATTAATGACAAAACATAAAAAAGAGGGAGACAAATGTGCACCTGGCACCGACTTTGGACGGCCATCTCCTATAAGCAAATGGTGTAGTTATCCGGATTACGTGCGCACAACACTGAAATATGACTGTTGGATAACAGTGACATGAGAAACATGTAACATGTTGGATTACATGTAACACTGAAATTTAACTTTTGGATAGATAAAAAGATGCAAAAGCGCAAAACCAACCTTTGACCCCTACAAGTGGAATGTAATGGTTTCTTCCAGAGCTGCTCCATGCTATACAGAGAGGCTTATTCAGGGATCCATCACGACTACGGCACTGGTCTGGTTCTACAAATCCCGGTAGAAATACGCCTGTAACATCAAGCATACAACATCATGAACATGTAAAATAATTATTATTATATTATTAATATGTAAAACTAGATACGATGAAATCTTCTTTGATAGACTAACTGACTCACTATCACATACAAGTTGTGAATCTTGTAAAATTGAAAAAAAAATCTCAGTGATATTAACTGGGTGGGGTGTCTAAAATTATACAATTATTAACTGGGAATGAGGGCAATATATGATTTGTTGGACCTGAAGATAAAATATTGCCACTGCTAGAGGCTGAAAGCCAAGAGCTATATTTTGTCTGACATTCCAACAAATCATATCTTGCCCTCATTCAAAGTCAACAATTGTTTTGTTATACTTTACTTCAATACTAGTTACAACAACGAACTGATTGGTCCAGCATGTTTACGTTCATTTTCGTCTATAAGAGAAAGAGCGTGGAAAAATGGGTAGAGTTTACAGCGTCATGAATGACGTGACATCATAAACGATGTGATGTATCGGTCAATAATTTTTGAACTACATGTATTGCCCTAGGGCCAATATTGATGCAACTATTGACTGCTTGTTCAAATATTCGAATGTATAGGCATTTTTCCTATGGAGATTTTATATAGAGATACTGATAAGGGTATAATGAAGCTTTTCATGGCAAAGATTTCATAATACAGATCTCTCAGTTGATGAAAACAGCAAATTACAGTGCAAAAAAGGGAATGTTGGTCAAAACACAAAGTACATGTACCGGTATTTCAAACCTTATGATCGCATTGAAAAACAAATTTGCTTTATTCTCTCTATCAATTAAGTAAATTTTGTTCTGACCTGAATAGTCTCCTGGGCTTTGCAATCCACTGACAGAGTCCAACAGAATAATTGGACGGCGTAACACATTGGCAAGTCCAAAGACGTGAATATTTCTAAGACCAAGCGGTTCTCCGTTACGAGGAATGAACTCAGGATCACATTCACTGATAATGTCTTCCCATTCATCAACATCGATGTAATCTTTGAAAAGTTCTTTGTATTTGAAAAGATTGTCTTTTAAATGATACATAAGATTCAGTCGCAAACTGTGCCAGAACAATTCACGACCTACGAGAGCTCTAGACACGGCATGTACTAAACAGTGTCCATCACCATCGGCATGTATCGGAACTAGTCTCTCCTGGTTATCATTAACTTCCTTCACAACGTTCAGAGTGTCGGCTAAATAATGTCTACTTCCTGTCCTATCTCTCCCGTACCCAATCACATCTAGGTTTTCTTCCTCGATCAAGAATGCCCTATCGCCCAGAATTTTTCCGCAATCCAAAATCTCGGGTTGAGACAACTCTGAAAGCAATTTTGCTTTTCCAGATTTCTTGTCCATCCCATAATGTGTAAGGATAGGCGAAATGAGCTTGCAGACATAATTCGAAAGTCCAAGAACCTTGACATTGTCGGCTCCTTTTTTCGGTTTAACAGACTCTAACAACTTATTTTTCAGAATATTATGGAGTGCCACCCCGGGGTTTGTGACCTCGGCAACATTGAGTATAGTTGACTGCTCATGTCTCTGTCCACAGCCAGGACATTCAATGCTCCTGTCGTACGCCGGAAAGAAGAGCCTCGTTTTGCACTTTTCATCTGGACAGTAGCCACACAGGACTTTGTAGGAGTCAGCACTCTTCCTGTTAGCTCTCTGCATAATTTGAATCCTTTATCTACAAAACGAAGCGATTTTTTTTTTTCATTTAAAACAGAATCACATTTGTGTTGTAATCAAAGAACTTCTACTTTCCATACTGATAACATACAGTTGGATAGTGGAACAGAACTAAGGTACAACATACACAACATAGGACATTTCAGGGATTTTTTTAGGGGTTCTCCAGGGCCGAAATTCCGCCCCATTCCCAATGCTGAAACACAGGCACTTTTCCCAATTCCTGAGCTTAAAATTCCTAATTTGAAAAAAAATGAAATTCCAATAAACAAAGTATAAAAACCTTTTGAAATTACTGAAAATATATTTATAATTATAATTATATCTGTTTTGCGATGTACACTATAATCTGAAATATAATGTTCTTGGTACTTCATTAGTAGCAAATGTCAGATCTTTTTGCTTGTTTTCTCAATTTATTTGTATATTTTTTTCCCCAATTTTAACCAAATGTCACTATTTTTGCCAATTTTGAAGGCCCAGGTCCCTGGAATCAAAGGGTAAAAAAATCCCTGCATTTCTTCCATAAAATAGTCATAATTTCTCTATAAGCATGACAACATGGATAAGGTCCCCGTCAACAAAGACCTGTAAAACCTGATTCAGTATCTTGGTTTTCTATGTATTCACTGTCCGCGTAACTAACTTGGAAGATCAGAAAATTGAAGTTTTGTCTTAATTGTCAAGATATTTTCTGATTAATATTCAAATTTGGGTATAGATCTCGAACTCTTATCATGCTAATAACTAACAATGCAAGTTATATGACTCACAGTGACAGAAAATAGATTTAGACTGGGAATTTTCTATGTTAATTTCAGCATGACATCATCAACATTCTCCATAGTCTCAATGTTAAATATACAGGGTTCTCATTAAGTTTTGATGTAGGAGGTGAATCAGGAAAAAGTAGGAGGCGACCAAAGGTGCGAGCACAGAAGTCGCACCTCTAGGGGTTTGGTGATATGCTCTCCCGAAAAATTTTTGACATGATTTAGAAGACAATGGAGGGTATTTTCTACCATCTACATGATCTAGACACTATAAAATATCATTGAATTAATAATTTGTTTTTTGAAATTTAGAAGGCAAAGGAGGGCATTTGTAGTCATCTAGACACTATAAAGAACCTGTTCCATTAAACTAAGATATTATTTTTTGTATCTTTTTTCACTCAATAGAACTTTTATAATATATCATGATACATGTATACATGTATGTAAAGCAAGTTTTGTGAAAAATTTTCATCATGCCCTCCATTGCAATCTAAATTTCAAAGTTTTTTTCTGATGGAGCATACAGGTACCTCCAGACCCTCCTACATGTAGATGCATACCCAGTCGAATTCCTTGACTTATTACAAAATTCAGAGTCCCTGTTGGGCGCTTGAGCGCTATAAAGACCCATCACTTCTTCAGATGGGTCTGTTGAGTAGTCCAAAATTCACATATAGAGAGTATGTCTCAAAAAGAACGGAATCTAAATGCATAAAAATAGAATTGCTCAAGAACAGGTTTGTCACCTGTCACATGTTTGACCGTAAGTACATGACCTTGACCTTTGAAAGTGACCTTGACCTACATTAGGTGCTGAGTCACATCATGCTTTACCATCCCTGCAAGTTTGAAAGACGTCTGATGTATATCAAGTAAGTTAAAGCCAAATATGTGAAAGTGTGACTACCAGACAGATGGAAGCCGGAATAAGTTATCCCTTTATATTGCATTTGCATTGAAGGCAACATTAAACACAAACGAAGTTAAACTACTACCTAATCCTATGTACTTGGTTACTTTAATATAAGTTATAAGAACTTATTTGCATCATACACGCTAAAAGGCAGATCGTTGATTGTGGGTGACATGTGGCAGCGTCAATTGCAGTGATCAATAGCTATAAATTAAATTTTTGTAAGAATTTTTTATGACACGTGAAAAAAAGGAGATTTTAGGATATTTTACCCGAAGTAGAAGGTGAGAAAAAGCCGGCAGCCAGTGCCAGCCCCTAATGAGAAGCCTGAATATAGCCAGTAATGGTGAAACGTTTACACGTGTACACGGAGCCGTTTCGTTTTTTGACTGTAAACGTTTACATAATTTCTAAACGTGTACACGGACTACTGTACATGCAGTAAAAAGATATTCTTTGATATCGTTTTATTGCTCTACAAACTCAATATTTGCATTGATTTCCTGAAGTCGCGAAGTCAGTCAATTGATTCTTCATTTTACGTACGTACGAAATGTACATGTATGTGCTGTCGGAGTTATGTATGCATCCTTGATTCAAACACACTGGACAAACTTTAAACAAACGCTTAAAATGGGAAGAAAATCTGTCTGAGAATCAATCTAATCCTGTTATAGAAAGAGCCGATATCTCAAAGTTGACACCGCCGCAACCGTCTCTTTCTCAGTCATTGCCGTCTATTTCTTCGTTTATTTATCCGCCGATGCCTTTTCTTGATGGTCCGGTGTCCAACCTTCCACGAGTTACTGTTTTTGTAACTTACTTGCACTTTTGAATTGTGGGAATTGTTAATAACAGCTTGATTTTTGAATCTTTGAAAGTTTTATTGCTCTACGAAACATCAGTATGTCGTATTAAAGTTGCGAATTCGATCTAGTCAAGTATAACTAAGTCGTATTTATGTCAATATATATGCACAACCAATGTAATTCCCCGAGATGTTACTATTGAAAGAAACGTACTGCAATTCGTGTATTAACACTCGTGACGTCACAGTGCATAAGATCTAAAGAAGCATGCCGCTACGGCTGTTCTAACCTGCAAACTGAGCCCGCGGCGACCTGAATTTTAACGTCACCCTTTTACCTAGAAAACGTGATTTCAGAAAACAAGAATGAAATAGACAACTATGGTGCATATATATAGAATAAATATCATAATTTGTGTTTTGTTACGGGTATACAACACACAGCAAGGGCATTTATCGCATGAAATGCGCTAACGCGCATTACATGTACCATAAATGCACTTTCTGTGTGTTGTAAAGCCGTAACAAAACACAAATTAAGACACTTATTCTCTATTTATGACCATGTCTGCAAATGAATACTAGTGGATATAACTTTTCACATTAGAAATACAAAGAAGCGTTTAAACGTTTACGTTTCGTTTACAGCCTTCCGTGTACACGTTTAGGAAATTTGGTAAACGTTTCACCCTTAATAGCCAGCACCACCCTAAAACCAGACTTGTCAGAATGACAACATAGCTCGCCGGTGGCAACCATATGTAAATTGCAACAACAACAATAAAAAAGGTCTTATCACAAGGAATGCACATGTGAAATATCAAAGCCCTATCACTAACCATTCAAAAAATATGGCCAAGGTTAAAGTTTTTCAAAAGTAGGTCAATCTCCAAGGTCGAGGTCACAAGGTCAAAAATTTTGGTATCCATGGAAAGGTCTTGTCACAAGGAATACACATGTGAAATATCAAAGCCCTATCACTTACCATTCCAAAAATATGGCCAAGGTTAAAGTTTTTCAAAAGTAGGTCAATCTCCAAGGTCAAGGTCACAAGGTCAAAAATTTTGGTATCCAAGGAAAGGTCTTGTCACAAGGAATACACATGTGAAATATCAAAGCCCTATCACTTACCATTCCAAAAATATGGCCAAGGTTAAAGTTTTTCAAAAGTAGGTCAATCTCCAAGGTCAAGGTCACAAGGTCAAAAATTTTGGTATCCATGGAAAGGTCTTGTCACAAGGAATACACATGTGAAATATCAAAGCCCTATCACTTACCATTCCAAAAATATGGCCAAGGTTAAAGTTTTTCAAAAGTAGGTCAATCTCCAAGGTCGAGGTCACAAGGTCAAAAATTTTGGTATCCATGGAAAGATCTTGTCACAAGGAATACACATGTGAAATATCAAAGCCCTATCACTTACCATTCCAAAAATATGGCCAAGGTTAAAGTTTTTCAAAAGAAGGTTAATCTCCAAGGTCAAGGTCACAAGGTCAAAAATTTTGGTATCCATGGAAAGGTCTTGTCACAAGGAATGCACATGTGAAATATGAAAGCCCAATCTGTATTGGTTTAAAAGTTATAAGCAAGGTTAAAGTTTTTGTGCACGCGCACGCAGACGCAGATGCAGACGCCAACGCCGACACCGGGGGTATGACAATAGCTCTCCGGACATTCGTCCCGGCGAGCTAATTAACATTGGAAAGTCCCCATCTAAATCCATTTTCTGTCACTGTGAGCATAGAATTGGTTGCACAAACATAATATAAATTATGGCAAAGCCCTTGAAGGGAAGCGAAGACGGTGCATGAAAATTCCAGCAAAAATCGCATGGGCCATCGCACGTTCAAAAATTTTCAGTGTCCTGTTGCAGACATACAACCTAACACTTTTCAACCATTTCACTGCACTTTTCATCCTAGCTTTATATCACAAACTGTAAAAACCGAATCTACACCATATTGCTACAACCCTGGAAGTCAGGGGCTGAAGGTACAGTATCCGTTAAAGTGTTACATTACTAAATTTGCGCATCCGCAGCCTGTACAGAAATATTTAATGGTAAACCCAGCAAAAATATTGATTTTGATTACCTTTCACAATGTTCCGACTTACCACAATAGTAATTACAACCAGAACATTTGTGGTTCTTTTCCTTGGACTCACAAAGGGTCAATTTTTAGTGAATTTGCCTTGTCCGTTGCACAAGGCTACATTTTTTATGTAGAAAAATACATTGTAAAAATGTATCATCAGTATGTAAAATCGGCATTTGGACGTTTAGACAGCAACAGATACGTTAACAACTATCTAGCTCAACAGTGAGAACTCAACCAATTTGGCCCTATTTATGGATAAGATGGAGTGAATATTGGTTGAAAACATCGGCTCTTTTAATAAGAATGAAGAAACATACATGTACAGAATAATGCGGAAAATGCAGCTAAAAACAGATATGTTACCGACAGATACGTTACCTAGATTTTATTTTTGACCCATATAGAAGTTATATATTACTGGTTTGACGCTGATATTTTAGCTTTTGTCAGAAGAAACATATAACAGTTGAAAATAAAGCAAAACCATATCTTAGAGGGCATATTTTGTGTTTTTATGGAAAATCCTGAGAAACAGCCTTTCTCTCGGAAAATCAATAAATGTCTTAATACAGAGGCATAATTTATGCCATAAATTGTTGTCACATTACTCAATTGTCACGGTATTGAGATTCATAGGGGATAACATTTGCACTGTATTCAAATGAGGCTTTAGAACTGAAAGTAACGTATCTGTTTCAAATGGTAACGTATCTGTTTCGATTGTATTTTAGAGAAACTGACGTGAATATCATAAAATAATGGGTTACTCAAATACACTGCTTACTTATTTACAAAATGCAAACAATGTTTCTATTTTTTGTTCACTTTTTGTTCATTGCACCCAAATGAAAATTAAATAGATTGCAAAAGAAGTCCTAAAATGATGAAATTTAAAACTGAAAGGAAAAATTCTTCCTTTCATATGTAGACAATTTCAGTCTGACCATTTCCTTTCTTGAACTCACAGGAACTAAAACTCGACAGACGGCATTTATGACAATCGTTGAAACCTGAGCTACTTTAGACTTTCTCTTAGATTTTGAGTTCCCTGTAGTTTCACTTTCTCAGCGGAAAGTCCTGTGGTTGCAAATGTTTACATCAGTGTCACGAATGTAACGCTCTATTTCATTGGTCAACTTATTCGTACATACATTAAAATTGTCCAATTTTACTTTTCTGAAAGAAATAAGAAAAGTAATGTAATTGATCGGCATAAATTTTCTTAAAAAGCATAATTTTTTATTTTATGATAATAATTCCGATTTCAGTGCGCAACTATTAATTTTATCGTTAGCCAATCAGAGTAAACGTTCCAAATCTATTTCGCCGAGAAAATGGCGACTGACAAGAAGCCGAAGGGAATTTTGAAAACAGCTTCAAGCTTCGATAACCCTCCAACAGAAAGAGAGAGAAAGATATGCACCTTTTCTTTTACATTATGTATTGTTAACTGAAACGGCTGCCATGAATAATTTGACGTGTACATGGTTCTCTACACTGACAGTAAAATTTAACAAAACAACAGTTGTTAAAATTTACAACTGTCCGCGCAGCTCAGCTCACTTCAGAAATCGGAAAATTGAAGTTTTCTCTACTTTGACGGCATATTTTCCGATTAAAATTTTATAGGGGGATATATCTCGTAACTATCAGTGAAAGTGAATTAGATTGCAGGTGCCCGATCCGGGACTCGAACCCCAGCCATCCGGGCCATTGTCAGACTTGTTCCCGAGTGAGCTAAAGTGACATCCTGATAGCTCAGTCTTAGAACTTGTACTGAACTATTGGTACCTGTGCTACGGGAACCACTACACCGGTATTAGTCTAATGACAAAACTATGCTAACAGTAAAAGAAAATAGTTTTGGGTAGGGAGTCCCGAAGATTTCTATGTTTATTTTAGCATGACGTCATTGACGTTCTCCATATGGTGTCGGAACAGTTCCGGACGATTTGGAAGGTTTTTCGGGGATAACTCCTCCGTCCATCAATGGAAAACATTCAAATTTCTCTCGAATTATGTTATGCCCTTCCCACAGATACTCATGTTAAAAGAAAATATGAAATCTCTCAAGAAATATGGTTTCTAGACCAATTTTATGACCCTATATTTTGGCCATTTTTTGCAAATCACTGGAACAGTTTCCGGACACCTGATTTTAAATCTGTCAATCTCGATCAATTTCAGCCCAAACTGGGTGATTTTTGGATATTGTTTTCTTCAACCTTTTCTACAAATGACTGTAAAAATAATTTTGAAAATAGAACCGAAACTTCTCAAATCATGTAGATTATAATAGTATTGTTCTCGGCGACTTCCCCTGGTGCGCGATATCAAACGGGGCAGAAAGGGTAAAAAGGTGGTGTGATAAAGAAACTTAGATGCAAAATTTTGTTTATATGATTGGTGATTTGAAGTTTGCATCTAAAAATCTAAAAAATTGTCACAAAATTTTGAAAATAATTTCCTTCAAAGCACTTGAAAAGGGCGTCTACCGTGACTTGCGACTGAACATGCTCAATGTTCTCAAAAACTTTGGGAGGATATTTACAATAGACATGATAGAGAGACAAAATTATCGATGTACCAATAATACGTAAACTGACGGTTCAAAGCCAACGGGGACAGGGGGGGGGGGGGGGGTTTACAGCAAGATTTCTTATAATAATGCAAGAATGAGAAAGCTATTGAGTTGATTTACAATTCTATTTGGATACAATATTGTAACGTTGAAACTGAAAATGGACATAGCCGTGATTCGATTTCTGAAAAAAAAAAATTATCGGACTTTTTGGCTATAAAAAAAATCTGACTTGGCGGCGTTTTTCCTGACCCGGTCGGGGCGAGGGGAAACAAACAATTTTTTAATTATGGCCTCAAAAACCGAATCTACGCCATAGCTACATCATAGGGATTCATATAAAAATACTTTCGTAAAAATACTGACTAAAATTTTCATAATGGTGGCATACATAAGGCAGGGGTTTCTTGGTTGAAGGTTTTTGAAAGTGTCAGTAGGCATCTTTTCTTCATTAGTTTCGATCATTTTTCCACTTGTTTCATATCATATGTGTTGCCATGAAAGCTTGCTCGCTTCACTATCAATACATTGCCCTTTTCTGTATCAAATACCTGAAAAGTTTTGCCCTTAGGGCACCTGATCCAGAATTTGTAGAAATGTCTCTATGGAACATGGAAATATCTTGAAAATGAGAGATTATTGTGTCTATATTATGAATAAAGAACATTTTGTGAACAGAATTCATAAATGACATTCTTTTTCTTTCAGTAAATATTTTCCTCCACTGCTTAGAGTACCATTCTTGGGAATGTAACCGTTATTATATTAGGCAGAAATTTATCTACAGTTTGACCTAAATGGGTCCTCAGGACCTGATGAAAATAAGCCTATGAGTCCCAAGCCAAAACAATGGGTCCCAGCAGAAATTAATGAGTCCCAAGTACTGTAAAACATCTTTTTTGCGGCATCTTTAGTTCACGAATCCAATCGAGATTACTCCTTTTCAGTGTTTCATGTTTGCAGGATCAGGAGATATTCAAGATTTGTCCAAAATAGTGACCAATGACGCACCTTAAATTAGTCAAATAGCCTTGATTGCCCAATTGATTGTTTATTTAGTTGCTTTATTTATGGAAGCGAGGCGACGTGTAGTAAAATGTTATACAAACAAACCAATTATATACAATACATGAAGACAGTACTTGGGTGTAAAATGCTTTCAATTGATTTATGAAGTTTGCAATGGAACAATTTTTATAGATAGATTGTATACATGTATCTTAATCTGAATAATAAGAAGTTACACTTGCATTGGACTTTGCGTATATACATGTACAATGTATTGAAATCATTTCCGGTTTCTTTAATTTTCCTCATAATTTCTCATACGATACCACGGAAGTGATCAACTGATTTTCAAATCTAAAAATAAAGGTTTAAAAGAGCAGTCAAACTATATGTATGTCCAACATGATAAACACGGGACATTTATAATTAAAACCTTACATGGCTTAAACATGAACTAAAGCAGACACATTATACGAAATGAACAATGTGTACAGTGGGACGCAGCTATCGGAAATCGATGGGTCCTGTTAAGTTTGATTTATTCTTTTAGCTGAAAAGTCATAGAATTGTGATGTAAACTATAGCGTAAGCCAATATCATGATACATGTTTGTTTACATCACGAGTGCACTGTATTGCTGCAGGTTTATTCAACTTGTGCCTCTTTTTATTCCCCTGAAGATAAAGTCTGTGCAAGACAAGTCACCCCGGTCAGGGTTTGAATCAGGGATCCTGGTGTACTGTCTGTATCAACTAAGGCTGCAACGATACACTATGCTCACAATATGATACGCATCATGATATTTGCTTTGGTATGATTCGTATCACAACTCTTGGATTTTTCAGTTGAAAGATGAAATAAGACATAAACATGTTAAAAAATGTCTTTGCTGCTGGTGTAAAAGAAGAATCACCTCGAGATATTTCTAATGACTTAATATGAAATTCCTTATATATAATCTATGTTGAAACTTTGTTTCCATATGTTATAAACATGATAAAGTTGTTTTTCAAATGAATGGAAATACCACAATACCTGTACGATTTCAGTGCCATACCGTGAATAGAATCGCCAACTTGAATCGTAGTTAATTGAGAACTGCGGAGAGTTGTAGCAGCCCTAGTAGAAACTCAGCACTCTAACCTTTTGACTTATCTTTGGCGGCTTTTGCCATCCTTTTTGTTACAAAGTAGAAAAAACGTAATTTCGGTGACTGTGTGAGTTTACTATAGTACTAACTTGTAATCTTTATTGTTTTATACAGTTCACACAGTAAGGAGATGAAGTGGGATGAAATGAACATACTGGCCACTCATCATCCACCAGACAAAGATTACGGTCACATGAAAATCGACGAGCCTCCTACGCCATACAGCAAATACTCAGACCCTGAGGATGAGGATGATGAAATGGCACGCAGAAACAGCATCGGAAAATTAGAAGATCTTGACCCAGAATCGGTAGCTTCAAGGTAAAAGTTTATGTCTAACGTGGTAAGATCGTATTTTCAAAAGAGAGTAGTACATTCAGATACAACACGGTAGTGTAGTAATTTATTGTCTGAAAGCATAAAAAAAATTATGAAAGTTTGACTTTGTGACCTTGACATAGCATTGGTCATCAAAATTCCTAGTCATTCTTCTTTATGTTCATGTATAAGTGTATAAATATTGCTTTATCAGTTCATGCAGTTGGTGATATTTTGATACACATTTGGCTTTTACAGGTTACAAGGTATGAGTGGAGAGAAAGGGCAATCCCCCTGTGACGATGATGATGATGAGTCATCAGATGAAGATTTAGAGGAAACTCAAGAGGAAAAAGGTCTGTTACAACATGTACATGTTCATTTATAGTTGACATAACATCTCAGTTTGTCTGTGAAGTAAACTTTAGCACTCGTGCCCTGAGCGGGTATCGAACTGCAGTTATTGACTTGGAATACCAGAGCATTACTGAATGAGCTACATGTAAAGGGTCAACCCAATAGCTCAGTCATTTAACACTCTGAACTATCGGAGAATTGTAATCCCATAACAGCTGAATAATTGAGGGATTGCCAAACGTCCCACGTCACACTTATACCTATTGGCAGACTTTTACATTATGATATGGTAATCTTTGGACTCCAAAACATTTTAATTATTACACTGTACGTTACAATGTAAAAGTCTAGTCTACATGTAACATTTTGTAATCCCTCAATTTGGAAAGGGGGGGAGGGGGGGGGGGGGGGGGGGGGGGGGCTGGAGAGTCTGGCAGTTCTGGTAGGTGTAAAATCAGCTCTTGTGTAGGTTCCTCTTTTGAATCTTTTTATTGTACAAATTTATTTCTCATCTGGGACAATATCAGACATCATAAGTATTTGTGTCAAACATGATTTCATTACGTTATGACATCATTACATATACATTATGACATTTTATTCTAATGTCATAACATTATGGTGTCATTACATTATGATGTCATATCATTATGATGTCACTATGTTCCTATGGTAACATTCATTTTTGCCATTATTTATGAGTGGGGCAATACATGTACATGTATATAGAAATGCAAAATTACCATGCACAAAAAGTGATTTCGGAAAAAATAGCTAGTCTATGTGTCTTCGTCCAAACAGAAGAATACATGACACGAGAAAAAGAAATTTAAATGAAAATATAATTTATGCTATACCTTTCATGTACATAACACAGTTCTTTTATTCACACAGAAAAGAGGAAGTTATTCGAACAAAAGAGGAAACTCCATTATAATGAATTTCAAGCAGTCAAATTAGCAAAGCAATTAATGGCAGAGGAAGATGAAGATGATGACGATGACGATGTAGATGACAAAAACAATTCAACCAAAGACAATAATATAGCAGACAGTGAACTTACAAATACAACTAGTATATCTCGAGAGCAGTCAAAAACAAAATAGATTTGTTTGTGAATTGGTGTGCGTCTAAGATTTTTACCAAATTTTTTTTTCCTCCTGAGATGTGATATACGTATGTGAAATTTTGTCAGTTTTTGTTAGTTATATATGATATAGGATGGATTTGTGTCTATATAGTGTAATGTGTGAGAAGGTCTGTACTAACAGTTTTAAACGTACGGATATTATTAAAATTGACATTTGCAGTAATCTTAGTTTGAAGAAAGCAAGCAGTATTTTGCATTGCTTTTCACTGTTCATTTCAAGCCAGCATTTTGCATGTTTACAGAGGACTATTTGGCTCATTCCATACGCACTTATTTCTGTTTTTGAAATTTGTTCATTCAAAAGTACACATAAATTTTGAATTCATGATAATTTTTCTGATATGAAGAGACCTTTAGGCCAACATTCTTCAAGATATGAGACCATAGTGATTTAAGATAATAATATGTATTGTAAAATGTGCATATATTGGTATCGTACAGTGGAAGTCTGTTCGTAAAAAGGTAATGTAGGACAACATTGTAATTTGTCTGTATCGTAATTGATTGTTCGTGGAATTCCAAATAGCATGCAAAGACAAAATCCAGATGTCGATGACATCCATGTAGATTTTCAGGGATAGTTTAACCTGAGATGTATAGATTTTATTTTATGACATGAAAACCAGTCATCATCTATTGTGCCATGTAGAAACATACATTGATATGATACGCATTTCATTCTGTACTTAAACATGAAGGGAATTATACACATAGTTCAAGGACGAAATGTTACAAATCATGGCAAGATTTACTAGGGGGAAAATATTATGAAATGAAGACAGTATCTATCTCTCAACACAGAAGTCCTCAAATTTTTCCAAGTATTTTAATTTTGAGTGGACAATATTAATTTATTTATCAAGTCTTTTCGTTAAAAGGAGTTATTTTCCATTTGAGACAGTGTCACACTGTGGTACAATCATTGTGACCAACAAATTGATATAGTAACATTTTGAGAGTGAAGTCAAGTTTCCATAGAATAGACCATTTTCCGATCTTGTTAGAAAGCACAAAATGTCCGAGTCAACATCTTTTGGCTTTTTTTTACATTATGACCTCACTGTTTAAAAGATGCAATTCCATTGTGACGTAACAATGTAAAAGTGTGCAAAAATAGCCTACCTCGGACATTTTCGTCATTTTGTCAGCCATGATGAATTTCGGCAAGTGGCCTATTTGATGACATCACTATCAGTCTGCATCAGATACCGTCCCAAGTGGGAAGTAACACTTGTTAGCCAAAATACCGAATATTTCTTTATCTTTGTAGTGGTTATTAAGTATTCATGGAAAACAGCGTTATTTCTCATTTGAGACGATACCTGACATAAAACCATTATGACGTCATGAGAATGGTATGGTAACGTCAATTTTATACCCTCATTTCCCAGAGTATATGGACCGTTTCCATAGAATTTTATGACGTCACAATTAGTCTTCATCAGATACCGTCCCAAAGGGGAAGCAACTCTTGTTTTCAAAAATAGCGAATAAGCATTATGTATGATCAGTGTACTTGTAGTATTATATAACAGATGGCCAAATGAGATCTGTGATTTAGCGTTAACTTACACGTAATTTACATTCACATGTTACTACATGTAATTAACATTCACATGTAACTATTTAATATTTTTGAAATGCACCACATGTGTAGAGTTTTTCTCGTATTTTATACAGTGTACTTACCCTTGGTTCTTCCATTATTTAAGTGCTAAATTTGTACAGTGCTAACTAGAAAAGAACAAGTATTCATAGAAGTATCTAATATTTTGTCATTTTTGTGTCTCCAATAAATTATGATGGCACATGGGATCACTTTGTCAGGAATCTGTTTGTCTTTTACATGAATATATTGCAGCAGTGTAGAGCCCAGTTGGTAAATGAAATTGTTAGAAATAAGTAAATATCTGAGTCAGGTTGGCATGGTTAAGGTCATGACATCTTTATGATTGCTTAATATTGAAAATTGTCTTTGAATTGCCTTTTCCGTTTATGGCCGATGCTACATGTAAATAAATGAAAAAAAAAACTGGTTGCACATTCATGAAACTTAAAATTAGGATTGCTTGAGATTCAAATACACCATTATATTAAGGTCAAGGTCATAGCTTGGATGAAACTTGCCACAGGCAACATAGTTCTAGATCTTTGAATATGCTTGTATTACTAATTTGTAATGTGTTCATTTGTCTAATACAAAGTGTAGTACATGTAATTTCAAATTGGTGTTAATAGTATTTAAGTACATGTAATTTCACGTGCATTTCGCTACAGCTATCAAAACTTTTAAAGCGGATTATAAGAACGAACTTTTTTTTATAGATTTTGTGCCACTTAAATTTTTAGACTTTTAGGAAAATTATAATCATCTTAATCTGCCTATCATGCCAAAAAATAACTATTCCTTTAGAATGAATGAAAATGTTTTTCGATTCTATTGATAGTAATGACAATATTAGATTTTTTTTCATTCAGCATATCATCTTTGTTATGTTTATAATTCGTAGTAAATCATCTAGCATAATAAAGTTCTAAAGTTCCAGGAAGAAATATATGGAGCGAATAGGAAAATCATCCTTCTAGAAATTTTTTTAAAGAGAGAGATGGGATTTGTAGAAAAAAAAATGTTCATTTATACTTACTACTACTAGTAATACACTTTTAATTATACTAATTTGAATGGCATTGTAACATTTATGTACATATCTCGCTCTCACGACATTGCATTACTTATGCAGAAGTTTAAAATCGACATAATTTCATGGCGAGGAATGGGAATTTGAAATGCATTGCACACAGCCAATTTGAATTGTTTTTTTCCAATAGCTTCAAAAGCTTCAGTTTTTTAATATACTTAATTCCTGGTATGTTTGTTCCTTGTTATTTTTTGTTGAATGTGTGTTTGATAGCATGTTGTTATATTTTCAAATTTCTAAAAATTGGTTGATTAGACGTGTTTAACTATATCATGAATCTTACCCGTGTTTGTTGTAGAAAAGGCATTAGTGAACTTTAATTCCAATATTTTTCATGTAAATGCAAGGTACTTTTCTTTTTTTTCAGTTTTCTTTATTTTTTATACCACTCTTTTATATTTATATATTTAAAAATTTGGTTCTGTCAATGTTACTCTCTTTTGGTGTAAGCCTAGAATAACAAAGAGACATGTACTTTTTACTAATTATGTAGGAGAAAAAAAACCCAAATATTTATGAGGAGTAGTGCCCCCTCCACTTCTCCCATTCACATAGATTGCTACCCTAGCATAATCTGTGGAAAAAAATACTCGTTTAGGATTAATATAATGATATACATGTAAATGTATGCAAAAACATTATGCAAGATCATAGTTAAGTTCCAGCTTGCATCTAGTGAAGAAAATAAAGTAAACGTTCATTTAAGAAAATTAATTTTACAACAAAATAATTGTACATAATAGATAACAATGAAGACGTACAGACAAAAATACATAATTTTTCATTTCTTTCTTCTTGGATTTATACAGTAAATCATGTAAAAGTAATACTGTAAATTGCTTTATTTTCGTCAGTACCAATTTTCGTCAATTCGTTGAAAATGACAATTTCGTCAGTACATAAATTTGTCATCCAAGGGTCCCTAAAATATAAATTCGTCTGTTCAAATGTCAACTTAACATTCAGGTATAGGCCGTATGCGTTTGTTTTCATTGTTTGTTTAATAATTATTGGTAAACAAACAATTAGAGACATGTATACCTCCTAGCTTGTTGTGAAAACATATCATTTGGTAATTAGAAGTACATTATATGCAACTTTGTGTGCGTATTCAGTTTTCAATGATTTATCATTCGCTTGTCGTATTTACTCTTAAGATTCAATTTTTCCTTTCTACACTATATTTTGTCAGGAGTATTTATATTCGTCGATACGTAATTTCGTCAAGGGAGGCACTGACGAAAATGACGAAAATTGGTACCTGACAAATAAAAACCAATTTACAGTATGTTTTATTGTCGTGAAAGGTTAAAATCAGTTTAAGATACATGTTGATCAAAAATAGTTAAAATACATCTATAAATGTACCCATGTGTATTAAATTTCCATCCATCTTTCTTCCATCAAATAATACATGTATGATAGACCACCCCTATGCATTGAAAGATTCTAGGAAAAAATCCTTTAGAAATATATGGAATATAAATAAGGTAGATTTGTCGATTCTGCTAGTATAGGTTTTAGAATGCTTGAACATTACTGTTGGAGGGCTTTGTTGCAATATTCATACCTAATCATTCCTTATTTTCATTATGTCCTCAGATCTGCTTGTACCCTGATATAAATAAAAAAAAAAGGCATAGCTAGTCAAGATAATGCAATACCCTTAAGTCCACATGCATGCATTTATTTTCTGTACAGCTGACTTTAACATTTTGAATATCTTGATTTAACTGCATATCGATATTTTTTTGATAAGATTTTATTTTTTCTCCTTACGTAAAATAATATAATTTCAATGAAACGATTCCTACTATGTGCTTATTGGAACGGAAGATAACTTTTGATACAGTGATTTTATGTTCTTATTGTAAATTTCTCTCTTCAACATCTATATCTATTTGGAACAATGACGGAAGTTAGCGTGAAATTAATTCCATTTGGTAAGGAAATTACTAAGCAGTAGAAATTGTGTACCAATTTTGAATTATTGATTTATATGCCATGGCAATCTTAATCATTTATGTACTTATTCTGAATGTCCAAAAAAAAGGCCCCAAACAGTAAATAATCCGCAGGCCAAAAAATTGGGTTGAAAATCGCAGTTATGAAATTTTAGTGGGGTATATTGAGTCTTTGCGGAATAAAGAGTTATTTCCCCTTATAGACGGAATCTGACGTTAAACCATTGTGACACCATGAAAATGGTATGATAACGTCGATTTTACACCGTCATTTCCCAGACTTTTAGGACTGTTTCCATAGAATTTGATGACATCACAATCAGTCTACGTCAGATACCATCTCAAATGGGAAGTAACCCTGGTTTTCGAAAATAGCGAATATTTATAGTGTTTTTGAGACAGCTCTTTCTTCGCAACTTTACTAATGTCTACATTTTTGTGAGTCTTAGAACACTGTGAGGGCTTGTGGTAAATTCAAAACTAAGGTACATGTAAATGTAGAATTTCACCTTCTCTCTTTTTCACCTGCTTCCACTAAAATATGGTTCTACTAATTAAGTGCACATACAGTAGTTGAAGATAAGAATATTAATAGGAGTGTTTTCAGGGATGTAGTAGATCTTAATTTTCTATCATTCACAGCATATAATTCATTTCCATTTGTAGATCATTCTGAAGCATTAATGGTATTACATTTGTGTACCCTAATGATCTTTGTTTTTCTTTGTAAAAATTATTTCTCCATAGAAATACACATCACAAGAAATATGACCTTTTTTTGGCATAAATTATACATACTGCAATAAATCCATTTGATATTTGTAGGATAGTGATTAATTTTTTTTCCTTTATTCCCTCCCAGAAAGAAAGAATATTTTTTTGGAAAATAATTTTTTTATTTTTATATTCACTCGTTAACCCCTCAATATACATGTAAAATTTAAAAGAGAGAGGTAAAAGAATCTTCTTTGAATGCAGAGTTTTGGATGGCAAAAATAAGTTTGCTGAAACTGTGTAGAAACGTAAATACCGGTAGATTCTAAATCTTTGAGTATCAATGTGGCTTTGCCATATTAAATATACATGTACAACAGACCATTGTGTATTGAGGGATGGCCAATTGTCCAACATCACATCTGTTTGCGGACGTTAGTTATGGCATAGTTAGTTATCAGCAGTATTTGATTGGCCATTGATTATGACATCATAGTGATAAATTTGGCAGCAGTCGTGATGTCGGACGTTTAACAATCTCTATGTTCGAAAAAAGAAGAGAAACATTTTGAAATAGAGCTCTACTAGACAGTATCAGTAGACATTTATGAATGTCATTGAAATTTTTTTTAATTTTCGAGCTATTATCTATGTCTCACCTTGATATGAAAGGTCAAATGTCGAAGACAAACCTCTAATTTATTCTCTATTTGGCACAAATTTGTACCGATCATGGTACTCTTGTTTTGCCAGATGTGCGTATTACACTAAAACAATATCAGGGTCATATTTTTTTTTTTTGATTGTTATATACATGTATATGATAATATGTATGATAAAGTGAAATGTTGTATTTATGTGTTACATCGTACATGTTATATTTAGGAGATTTATTTTGTCTGCATTTCAAAAGCCAAAATAATTTTCTTGTCAAAATCTTCCATAGATCAATCCAACTGTTACATTCTGTCAAACTGCTTTTAACATTGTTCAGAGGTGTTTGCTTTGTAGAGAATCAATCTTTATGTCCCAACAATGAACGAGGACAAAAAGGATGTTTCTATAGAGTATATGTATAGCAAAAAGCTTCAAAAGAATAAAGTATCATAAAAATTGGACTTTTTTCTTCAGTATATCTTGATTTTTGGGGAAATGTGTCTTTGCTCTGTCTGTCTTGTTTATTATGCCCCCGGCATCAAAGATTCGGGGGCATATAGTTTTTGGCCTGTCTATCTGTCTGTCTGTTTGTCCGAAACACTTTACCATTGGGCATAACTTTTGAATCGAAGGCTATAGAGCTTTCATATTTCACATGTGTATTCCTTCTGACAAGACCTTTCCATTGATACCAAAATGTTTGACCTTGTGACCTTGACCTTTGACCTACTTTTCAAAAACGTTAACATTGGGTATAACTTTTGAATGGTAAGTGATAGGGCTTTTATATTTTACATGTGTATTTTTTGTGACAAGACCTTTCCATTAATACCAAAATTTTTGACCTTGTGACCTTGACCTTTGACCTACTTTTCAAAAACTTTAACATTGGGCATAACTTTTGAATGGTAAGTGATAGGACTTTCATATTTCAAATGTGTATTCCTTGTCACAAGATTTTTCCATTGATACCAAAACATTTTAACCTGGTGACCCTGACCTTGACCTTTCACATACTTTACAGAAAATGATGTTAATACTAACAAAGATGCCGCCGGGGGCATTCGTGTTTCACAAACACTGGCTTTATGTGTCTTCCTATCAGTTCAAGTAAAAGTTAGAATGTGAAGTTTGGAACTCTTATTACACATGATTGCTCAGAGAAATGATGTGCATGTTTAATGTCACCCTTGAGAAAGCAGCATTACGGGGGTAATTTGGTCTTGCCGAAATAAAGTCATTTTCCATCTGAGCAGGTATTGTACCCCATAAGCAAAGGATCTACCAAATTTTATATTGGGATCCATAGGTCAAAGGACTTTGATGATTGAAAATTATGTTTATATCATAATAGTGTTTTGCAACAATCACCACGTGACTTAAAGTATTTGTTCAAGATCACTGATTATTTTAACTCATTATGATTTCTAGGAAATATTGCACTTAATATCATGAGACTTAGTAGGTTTGATTCCCCAAGGATGTACCCGAGTGATTTTGAGGTCAAAATGTCAAGGTCACATTGATACTTGATCTTTTCATTAGAAGGGGGTCCAGCCTATGGTTTCGAACAAAAGTATACGTTAAAACGGGAAAATCAGCATTTATGGCAAATTCCAATCTAAATCTGCGCTTGCATTTACGTATAGATAAGTAAAGTATTTTTTTTCAGTAAAGGTCGAGGCGGCAAAAGAGAAAGTGCCTCCCTCGGCAGTACCAAAAGTAACAACTGTTTAGAAATAACCAAGAGACACCCCGGAAAAAAGTCGATTTAAATAATTTTTTCAAAATTTTCTCGTGTTTACACACAACGATCGCTAACAAAGTGCGAGCTGCGGTCGATTGGAAAGCTGTATGTGGACGTACATGTTTGGGAAAAGTTTTCTTCATCTTAGATACAGTATATTGTTTGCTGACATCGAATCATACGCTTGATCCCTTCCAGATACACTTTAAATGTCGCCTGTATGACCAGTTTGCTTCATTTTTTTTTCAAATTTTTCTCGGGGGACCCCGAACCTCCACCAGTAAGAAAGAAAAAACACCCTTCCATACTCTCCCCCACTCGGTATTAAGAGTAAATTCATCATCCCCGTTAAAAAGTGTCTGGTGTCCCCCGCCCCCTCGGCAGTTGAAGTTCTCTCTCCACCTCTTCTGTAAACGTCCACATCGAAAACACCCTAGCTATATATACGCCCCTGTTGTATCTATATTGTGGAAACGGAGGACAGGATCCACCTCGAATTTCACATAAATGCTGATTTTCCTCGTTTTTACGTATACATGTATATATATATTTTTCAAAACCAAAGACTGTCCCCAGACCCCCCCCCCCCCCCCAGACCCCGCCCCGAAAAAATAATTCTAGATCCGCCTTTGTTGACGATCCGCGCAACTAAAAGGTACGATCCATTGGGATTTGTCATACAGCTGATTTTGTTTTAACACCCCCCCTCCTTCCGCGCATGGCACATAGACTACTTCGTTTCTCAGGGGCTGATTATAAAAAGGAAGTATGATACTAGTATATGTCATATGCTTTAATGAAGAAGGACTTCTTTATATATATATCCAACAAGACAAAGTTGCAATGAAAAGGGCGAAATACATGAACAACATTGCAACCAATAATGGGCATCACGTAGCTGAAACAATAACACCAAAGAGAACAACCACCTCACCAAGAAGACGAGTAAACAAAATTTACCGTGTACATGGTTAATCCACGTTTACTCAATGTTGGGCCAATATATATCACAATATACATGTATTTCTAAAATTGCATCAGTCTAATATAGTTTTCTCTGAATATTTTATTTATACAATGATCTCTGGAATGGCTATTTTTTGTGGACCTTCTATGGTCAAAACCCTGCTGGACCCCAAATTAACAGTGTCACTGAACTACACCTGATTAGGCTGTAAAAAGATGCCCATAACCTTTGTATAATGAAAAGCATATCTAATTAAGCTAATAAATTATGCCGATTTTGACGACCATCCTTTACATAAATAGCAAATGGTGTAGTTGACCGTATTATGTGTATAATCAACAGAACACACTCTCTCCTAAAATCCAGATATAATTATGTTCCCGAGACTCAAATTTCGGCAGAGCGCTAAAAAATCTTAACCATGTTTTCCAAGTTCAATAAAACTTGTAGGCAATACCAACGAATAAATATCCAATGAAAATATGCTCCAGATTACACCAATTAATTTAAACAATTAAAAAAAAAAAATACTTAGTTTCCCAGGGATGTCCCCCGGACTACAACCTTCACAACAGGAGGCCTCCTGGTCATCCCCTATTCGACCCTCATGCCTCGAATCAACCGTATCATATGAGCATATGTACAAACTAAAAATTATATACGTGTAGTCTTGAAACCCGAGTATTAAAATACGGAATTCTCTCTATTTTGGGGGGATTGGTACCCGTACCCCCAGAGAGGGGGAAATTTGCAACATTTTATTTATAAAAAAAGGGGGGAATTCTAAAATACTCTGATAAAAACCAAATTATTATACTATATATTGATATGAAGGGATTAATACATGTACTGTAAGTATTTATCACGCCTCGTGCTAATTTCATGAGCCAATGACGTCGCAGTATGACTGTCACGTGATGTCATACCTTGACGCTGAGGTAGGTCACTAAATTTTCAAACTTCAAAACTTGCAAAGAAATCGTTACACAATGGTTCTCGGCGTGATAAATTTGTTATAGGGTTAGTCCTACTCAAAGTAGGTGTGTAAATATGTACAAATTTACACACCTACTTTGAGTAGGAAGCATGACAGGAACTATCCTTATAACTAATAAATAGTCATTCAAGCATTTGTTTTTACAGTCAGGGGCGTAGCCGGGAATTCTTTTATACTCAAAAACGTCCACATTGTTTTCGCAAAAAAAAAAAAAAAAAAGAAGAGAGAGACGAAATACCACCTTCGGCAGTGTCAAAAGAAGGGGACGATTATGACATGGTTTTTAAAGCAAACTACTGTTACTGCCAAAAGACACTCCGGAGAGCACAGATTTGAATACATTTTAAAATTCTCAGGTTTATAACGTCACGTTCAATATATCTGTATGATGTTTGATGACAGTCACACCGCGATCGAATCATACCGGCGCTTTTATGCAAAACATTTAAAAGTCATCCGAGTTGGATTTCTTGACCGGAAAATTTCATGTATGATTTTTGAAATACAGAGATAAAAGAATGTGTTACAGTAGAATTGAAGCCGAATCTATTTGAAAAAAGCCGGTGGGCGTAGATAGATCCCGGCAGTGTACTTTTATGATAGTACCGAAAGGCCGGACTGTGTTCGATTATCTTTTTCCAGTTTCGATTAAAATTTAAAGTTAGATTTAGAATTCAAAAATTAAATTTAAAGATTAAATTTAAATTTAAATTAAAAAAAAACGAATATTGAAAGACTCCAAAAAGCCGAATCTTTTTCTCAATTTACCCGGAACGTTCACTGTCCGTTATGGATTTTGAATTCTAGGAATTTTATGCATGCATTTTCTGCATTCTGCTTTATTTTTGTGTGTTTCAGAATAAAGAGAAACAGATATAGATCTAGATGAGATTGTGTATTCAGGTAATGAGTAACAATAACATACTGGATAAGATTATACGCTGTATAATACACTAATGTTGAATGAAACATAGAAATTCAATCTAGCACGAATTTCCTCTTTAGGAAATCATGGAAATGTTACAAGCTTAAGCTAGGTTAACGCAGAACATTGTGTGTTGTTATTAATCACCAACTGGCTCACCAGAAGGTACTTATAGTTTCCACCCTGTTTATCTGTATGTCCATCCATCCGTCTGTCACAATACCGTTTCTGAAGGATTTTGAAGGTTAATTTTTCAATAACCCCGTCCTTTGATTGATAATGTTCAAATTCCCTCAAATAATGCTCTGCCCTTCCTGCAGATGCACATATTGAAAGAAAATGATAAATCTGTCTAGAAATATGTTTTCTAGACCGATTTTATGACCCTATATTTCTGCCGTTTTTCACAAATACAGTCCCACCTGTGTTAACGGACACCTTTATATACCGGACAACTGTACATAACGGACAATTTCAGTTCCTTCCAACGTTTTTTGTGTTATAAATGTCTTTTGTATAGCGGACACCTCCGTTCTCCGGACAACGGACACCCTTCTGGTACCCCGATCGGTGTTAATAACCTCCTATAACGGACATAATTATCTCGGTTCCGCCTCTGATAACGCACAATGCCTTTGTAAAATCCTTCGATCCGCGTCCTTTTCTATCGTGGCTTCACAAATTAATGGTAATTAGGGGACGGGTAATTAGTGGCCAATTTATGTTTACCTGTGTATACATTAATTAAAACAAGAACGTATAAACAGAGGCTTTGACGCTTGGTGAAGGGTGTAATAATGGAAAATTGCAAGAGTACAAGAGCCTTGTATTCACAATAGAAATCCTTCGTTTCACAATAGAAAGTTTATATCCCGACTTCATTTATTGTATAGCTACTGACCACACGCCGGCACGCGTCGCGGACAATTTAACGATCGATATTCTTTTCAATGAGTTCGACATACTCTTTTCTCTCGGTCTTTTTATAAATGTAAACAGCATATGCATACTAATGATTATGCTGAACAACATCAGGAATTTATTGTTATATTTCAAATTCGATTGATAATGACGTTCATGACTTAAGAGGTATTCACGGACCGCCGGACACGCGACAAATGTCTGTTTAAACCTTAATCAACGTTATCCGTAAATGTAAGGATTTAAACTTACGTTTTATCAACAACGTTTTATGTACCCGAGTACATACATGTAATTCGATCAACCAGCGGTTTAAGGTAACGCTAAAGTCAAAATGGACGCCTGGCAGCTCAAGTAATAAAATTGTGTATATCTTTTTTCTCTCTGTTCCTATTACTTTCAAACTTTGCATGTAACTACATATAAGTACACACTATACATTTACAGTAATGGCCTCTCTGTGACCAGCCCATGTTTTAACCAATACTCCATATAATTTATGAAAATTATTGTTTTCCTACCCAATTTTTCAAACAGTTCAGCTGTTATATACTTGAAAAATAAAAATTGAAACTTTGGCAACAGAAAAATATGTTTTGATACTAGTGCATGCGGGATTTGAAATTGCGCGCCACTTTTGTACAGTTCTGAATGGAGGCCGTTTGTATGTCAATTTGTCGAGATGGAGGTCGCCATATTTGATTTGGTGAGTAGCCAATTTCATCTCAATTTAATGCATGATCTTATGGGTGACAGCCCATATTTCTGAAAGTATTCAAGTAAGATACCCATATTTTTTTTAAAACACGTGGTACCTGTTTATTTCTAGCCATATTAATGTACTATTTCAACTGTATAATTTCGGTCTTCCCTCTTCGATCAAAATGAAAGTACGTCAAATTCCTGCGCGAATTTTTACGTTTGAGAAACTTATATGAATGTTGATAAAACAGTCTCTTACTTTCATAGACATAATATAAATTACTATATCTATTCTACAAAAGCACACAGGAGAGATTATATATATAGGTTTGTCATCATTATATCGAACTACTTTTCGTTGGAAGTATTTCCCCTCTTTGCGTTCGAAGGTCTGCAGTTGGCACGAAAGAGAAAATAAACATTCGAGAGAAAATCTGCTTTGTTCAGACGTAAGACAGGTACTGTAAACAATAATTGGTGGCTATAAGAATTTATTGACGCACGTCTGAAAGAGATCGAACAAGATTTTGCCCTTCTAAAACATAAATTCAGTCGATCAATTTGGCCTAAAAGTTATGACGTCACATGGTGAAAACATCGACAGAAATTTCTTTTTTTTTTAAATATTAATACAAAAATATACCGAAATATTTCCAATATTTGCAAATGACATAAGATGCAACAACAATTATTTTGAAATAATTGACATTTCTGTCAAGTTTTTGTCAAAGTGTTGTATGGAAGCCAAAAATGGTCATTCACGCATTTGTATGGTATTTTAGATGTAAATAGTGTTTACAACAACATTGATACCTCATACTCAGATATTTTGTACCTGAACAGTACTCACATTTGCTCTTGGATCTTTGGTATACTCTTTCACATAGAAAACAATTGTTTTCTGCTTAATAATTGTATAACTGTTAAAAGACAGCAAGTGTGAACAGCAGTATGTCAATTCGTACCATTACCTTCTTTTCCTGCAATTCCCTATTCTGAGTAGCAACATCCCTTCATCGCCTGCTTATGGCGTGTTCATATCTCAGTTGATACGCTATGCCAGAGCAAGTACGAAATATACGGATTTTGTTCTGAGAGCTAGGCGTCTTTCAGATAAGCTTCTCAGTCAGGGATATGTTTGTGACCGACTAACATCGTCACTGAGGAAGTTCTACGGTCGATATGGGGAACTCGTCATACACTATGATGTCCCACTTTCCAGAATGGTGGGTGATATTCTGTCATAGACCATTTGAACCATCCAACCCAAGATTGTACTCTATGTCTTCCGAAATGGAAGTTACCGGATGTGACAGTTCTACCGAATTGAAGCGGCGGGTGTTGCATGCAAGCAGGAGATGCTTACTCTTCCTGGGCACCTGATCTCACTCCCATATCGGGAGTTCGCTTCTTTTCATGTGGTGGAGGTTTTTGTTTGTTTGCTTTGGTTCCTGTTTTGTCCTGATTTTGTATGCCTTCGGTTTCTGATTTTCTGAATTATCGATTTTGTGCTGTATACAGGGATATGGTCATTATCCATATTTGTCATTGAAGCTATATTAAGTCGAGACCTGTTTTCCTTTGCATTTTTGGTGTAGTTTTCAGAGATGTTGAAAACTTTTAAGGCATGCCAGTCATTTTGAAAATTATGCCAGTCCGAACAAAGTACATGTGTATTGTGTAGCAAAACTTTAAACTTTTTGCCAGTCTGAATGTAATTTTGCCGGTGAAATCCTTCGGACTGGTACTTTTCAGCATCACTGAATTATTTTGCAATTTACGTAAAATTACATTCTACTCTTTTGCTGCTAAATTTTATGTCTTAAATGAATTATCATGCGAAATGACTTTTTGCAAATTTGTCAGCAAGCGAATAGACATGTGAATGTTAATTCTTTGTCACTTCAGTGTTTGAATGAATCTATTCTATACCAATGACATAGGCAAGCATGTGATTTATAAAGATTTGCTACGTGTTGAAGCAGGGAAAATCTATATTTCTTCATACGTTCAGCATAACAAAGTCTATGTATTACTCAAAATTACAAAGATTACTCCTCATGAGGTAACCCATTTTAGGAATGCAAATTCATATAAATGCTTAAGTTTGTATCTAATTTTGCTTGACATCATTTTGATTTTGATGTCTTTGCTCTTTTCCTCAACAAAAGTTTCATTTATATGTATCATGAATTTAGCATTAGTTCTTTGATTTCACTATCATTGGTTTCTTGTCAGCCAGACGATGTTTGAATATCCCTTCAAATTTCTTGTATGATTATTTTATTATCGTAGCAAAGTGACCTGACCAGGTGGAGTTTATTTTCACCTGGTTATCAACATGATGAAAAGATTTTAAAAATAAGCCGTTCAAAATTACAGATATTAAGTATTAACTTAATTACTATAATAGATCTACCCTAATAAAGGGCTGTCACAATTCACTGCGGTTCTTGATTCACCGCGGTTCTTGATTCATCGCGGTTCTCGATTCACCGCCCGGTTCTGGATTCACCGCTGTTCTTGATGACGGTTCGATACACAATACAAGAAGAG
Organism: Pinctada fucata; assembly: GCA_028142955.1. Lineage (NCBI taxonomy): Eukaryota > Metazoa > Mollusca > Bivalvia > Pterioida > Pteriidae > Pinctada > Pinctada fucata. Next base: position 42,966,641 of record AP027102.1, on the reverse strand, counting down.
GCTGTATCGTTGACTTGCGGTTCGTTTTCGGCATTTAGTTTTATCTTTAAAAATTCAACATGGCGATGCTGAACGCCGAGTCGTCAAAGATAACTTCTGAGTTTTGTACTTTGTTTCTAGTCAATACAATATATTCTCAAATCATTCAAGTTATGAATGATCTTAATTTGTTGTTTTAATAAAATATGTGACGAATCACAGAAATGCCTCCATATCTACATTAAAAATGTTGTATCGTGATATGAATCGTATCGTGAGTAAATATCGTGATACATATCATATCGTGAACTTAGCGTATCGTGACAGCCCTACCCTAAAATTTTTGTCGACCTGTCTCAGTCGCTTGATTCAAGAAGTTCCATCCGGTCATGCCACAAAATGCATGATTTCTGAAGATGACTAGATTAAATTGTTTAGTTAAATTTGTTTCATATAATTAATGGTCATAGCAATTAATGAATTAGCCGCTTGTCTGTCTACAAAGTCATTGAAAATGCGTTTTGAGTCATGAAAAAGTTAATGGAAATTTGGTATAGAATTTCCGTATGAACCTTGGAATCGAGCAAAATTATCAAACAGTATGGAATCTTTGAGGAATTGTTACACCTCTATACAGTATACCTTATGGATTCAACTACCAGAAACAATTCATCAAATACTTCTGTTCACACTTGCTGCCTTTTTACAGTAAAGTACAAAAAAAAAAACTTAAATTGTGCATAAAATTTTGACACACCATATATTTCATTGACTCCAATATATTACTTTTTATACCACTAGCCTAAAGACAGATATTTGCGTTGCTAAATTTTCAGTAGCTCCGGGCATTTGGCTACACCAGATTTTTTTTAATTATATGATGTAACTGGGTATAATAGCCATCAAATTCATTGAATATGACATCACTTCATAGTTTGTATATTTTTTTGCATACATCATATCTATGCCGAAAATATGAAAATGTCTCAAAATTTTTATGATGAAAACCAAATTGAATAAATCTGTTTGAAGAAATATTTTGAATTGCATTTTGAATACAATTTTGCTTTCTCTTTTTTAGGAATTCAATATGTTCTACGTGGAGTGGAAAGAATCGTGAACCAAAAAGGCCTTTCAATATATTTGGTATCGAAAGGAAATATTCAAATTTACTACTGCTACATACAGTCTAAGATTGACATGGATACCTTTATGTGGTTCAAGGAGATGTGGTGTGTATCTTACAGTATTATAATTGAAATCTTGTATTAAGACTTTCAACAACTTTTTGATACATTTGGAACAATTTTTAAAATTCAATTAACAAATGTGAAAGTTAGAATGTTAGAAAAAAATCCTTACAACAGCATTTACAGACAATTTATTGATTAATACATGATATGCAGTATTAGAAAGTTCTTAATACGACTTCAGACTGGTAATATGGTCTTACAATATATACATTGTTTTGATTTTGGTTTCAATTCCTGTCTGGAGCCAATAAATATTATATATTCTAAAATATGCTGTCATTTAAAGCAGAATTGCCTTGCCCTTATTATTAATTATTAAAACTTCAAAATGATTTATAAGTTTTGTGTAATCTTGCAATAAGGGCAATCATACATGAAGATAAAAATATTCATACATTCAATATAAAGCGGTCAATACCCATTGATGAATTGATGATGAATTTATAACAATTCGACAGTGGGCTTACATATCCTCATATTTATATATAAATGCATAAATATGGTTAATACTTTTGTTATTAGGGACTTATGATATTTTTTCCCTTTGCAGTTGATTCCTGCACAGAATTCCTGTGTATTTCTGAGGATGAATGAACAGCTATGGTTGTAGAATGGACTTCTCTCGAATACCTAACACATTAAGTATGTGATTTATTCACATAAATTACATTATAAGTGATAAGAAGTTTAAAACTTCAAAAATTTTCCCCTTATATTTCAGAAAGAAGTGGTGCTATAGAAATAAAATTCTAACATGACTTGAGATTTTCTCCCTTTATGTACCATAGAACTCGCCTGATGTAAAATCTCCAACAAAATTCCAGTTCGCTAAGCTCCACCCATGCACGTGTGCATGCTATAGAGCCTGTGCAGAACAATATAAGAATAGAAATAACAACTAAATAGCTGTGATTTGTTGTCCAGTAATTCCCTAAGTCACATGAACCAGTCAAATTATCACATCGCTGCGAGGTGATAATTTGATTGGTTCATGCAACGAGGGGAATTACTGGACAACAGACCACAGCTAGCTAGTTGTTATTTCTTAAATATTATACACAAACATCTTTCAGCAACCTAGCATTTTAGTGAAAATATTGTTTGTACATGTTGTATGTAGTTTAGATGGAAATAGATTCAGACTCTTGCATTTTACTAGGTAAATAGGTAAATGTTGATAAAGTCTACTGTGAAATAATTTCAATAATTGTTACATGTATATATCTAAAATGAAGGAGATTAATTTGTATATAATATAGCTTAAAATAAAATGTCACAAAAAGATAAGAGAAATGTAAACTTTTCTTAGAATTTGACATTTGCTTACAAATTTCATCAATGTTTCAGTTATTTTCCTGAGTGACGAAGAATGGTTGCACATTCAGCTTTACTACAGATATTTCCAGATGAAAAATAGAATATGAGTAAGTATAAAGCAAAGTAATCAACAGCTTGTGTCTAAATTGTGATTTGTTTTTTTGTTTTTTGTTTTTTTATTTTGGGGGGGGGGGGGGGTTGATCATGAGTATATATATACGTACAGTGTGGTTGCATTTTAATGAAAAAATGGAATGTGATAGATAAAAAAAAGCTCATCTTTTTTTTTATTGTTTTTTTTTTGTACAATGAATGTTTCCTGAAAACAGTAGTAGAAAATTCACATTGTCACCATATATTACATTTTATATTTGCTTGGAAAAAAATTAAATGTTAAATAAAGTGAGTTTCCTTGAAATAGTACCTTCTATACAGTACATAATAAAACATTTGTTGATATTAGTGATTCATTTCAACTTGGTGATTTTTTTATTAAGGAACCCCCCCCCCCCCTTTCATCTTCTCTTTTATTTGAATATCATTATTATTCATTTCAGTATATACATGTGTACTTTTATGCTAGTCTCGTTATCAATATACATGTACAATGTCAGGTAACTGCGATTTAACTGTTGGATCATAAATTCAAATAAATTGTTGGCACTGCAAGGACACCATACTTTTTACAACATGAAAGTAGTCCCCAATATGGCCGACATTTTAAGATTTTTATATCAATAATTTCAGGCCAGATTATAACAATTTGTTTGAATATATGAAAAACTCACATCTAGCTTGCACTAGACCTAACTTTAACCATCAATAATTCTGCATTGTTTAGGTGAAAGCTGTTATCTTAACCTTGCTGAACTGTGTGAAATGGAAGGAGTGAAAAAAATGACATTTCTCCAAGCCAAGACTCTGTGGAAAGAAGTTGATACCATGATTGTATGCAGCTTTTCATGACAATCAATTTGATGTATAACATTGTATATGTACCTTGAAAATAAGAGAAAAAATCTGATTAAATCTGGAAGTCCAAATTTGTGTTTAGCGTTACCTTAATGTCAATCAATCTAGCCTTGGCTTCCGTATACATGCTGTACGCTGTCCTACTCACGGGCCCTCCTGACTTTAAACATGTAAATCGCGGGGATTTCAATAGGCAAGATGAGAAACCGCAATACATTCCGAGCCTTGTACGTGACATGGCGCTCGCGTGATATTTATCATGAATTACGTTTCCCCTTTCTCATAAACTGAATGGGAGGAAAGTGGCATTTTAAAACTGTATTTCCCAGTTTACTTAAGGAAATACTCACTTATGTAAAAACATGTTTGCAAAACTTAATGCTTTACTTATATTGCAAGAGTACTCTTGATAAAAAAAATATACTACCTTCCTTAATTTCCTTTTTTTTTTGTAGTCTCAATAATCTGAGAAACATGTTTTTAATTCTACATGACCCAATTACATGTATTAGTACATGTATTCTGTTTTATTACTAATTTACCTTGTAAAACTACTTATCAAAAATTGACGGAAATTATTGCAAAGTGCATATCAAACTGAACCTCTGCATAAAGGACACCTCTCTATAAAGGACAATATTTGATTTTCCCCGAGCCGTCCGTTATAGACAGGTTAGACTGTAACTGGAACAGTTTCCAGACACCTGATTTTAAAGCTATTGATCTCAATATCGGGTCAAACGGGAGATTATCTTAGATATTATTTTCTTTATTCTTTTCTACAAATGACTGTAAAAATAATTTTAGAAAAAGTACTGAAACTTCAAATGTTATGTAGATTTAAAAATCATATTTCTTGGCGACTAATCCCCCTGTGTGCGATATTAACAGGACAGAAAGGGGTTGAAAGGAGGCATAATAGGGCAAATAAGATGCAAAATTTTGTTATGGTGATTGAGAAGGATGAGTGTCCGGAAATTGTTCTGAATCTAGTAGTTTTCCAGACTTTTTTCGTCGTTATTACATAGTCCATTATTGGTATGTGAATATATCTCAATGTGATACAGATCATGTTTGAGTTTGTTTTTGATTGATCTATTTTTACAAGAGTTATTGCCCTTGGACTTTGGAAATTTCAGTTTTCCAGACTTTCCTTGGCTGTTATTGCAGAAAATGAACTGAATTTGTTGTATGTGAATACATCTCAAAGATAAAGAGATACAGATCAAGTTTGAGTTTGGTTTTGATTGACCCATTTTTACAAAAGTTATGGTCTAATTTAACAAAATATTTAGAGTTCCAGAGTTCAGACTTTTCTATCCTGTTATAGCGGATAATGAGCTGATTTTTGGTATGTGGATGCATCTTAATTAGATACAGATCAAGTTTGAGTTTGGTTTTAATTGACCTATCTTTACAAGAGTTATGGTCCTTGAACTTAGCAAATCTTAAATGAAATTTTCAGTTTTCCTGACTTTCTTGCCTGTTGTTTTAGATATTGTACTGATTTGTGGTATGTGAGTACATACATGTACTAGCATGATCAATTTTAAGTACAGTTTTGATTGACCTATTTTTTACAAAAAAATATTGCCCTTGACCATGTGTTGACTTAGCCAGTTTTATGGAATTTTCAGTTTTCCAGATTTATCTAATTCACATACATGTATTGAACTGAAATTTGTGTGGGCATTCATCTTTGGATGTAAGAAGAGGTCTATTTAATGTGTAATTGAAGCATTACAGGCAGAGTTGCAGGACATTGATTTATGCTGGTAGGAAACTTATGTCCCTAGGCGATCAGAAATTTATTTTCTCTTAACCATGTTAACATTATTTTTGTGTTGCCTACGAAGCATAGCGACACTTAAGGATCACTTTGTCCGTTGTCCATCTGTCTGTCACACTTGGATGTCACGTCCTATGTAAAAATGATTCCTAAGTGTCACTATGTTTCGCAGGCGACACATGCATTCCTTGGAATGATTTTGATATGTGTAGTTCATTGTCAAAATAATACATGTATAATGTATGCTAGTTGCATATTTAATTTATTCATTTTTTTTTTCATTTTATTAAACATAGGTATGAAACGTGCAAGAGGTGGGCGTCGCCATGTATTACAGCTAGATGACAACAAAGAAAGCTACTTAGGTTGGTATAAAATGCTATTTCATCCCCTGAATCAAAGGTCAGCTGAAATATTGTATGTATTCATTGTATGTATTGTATTGTACTGTCTGTCATTCTATTCTGTCAAAACATTGACCTTGTCCGTAGCTTAACCTTTTGCACAGTAAGTGATAAGCTTAGAGGTTGCGACCTTGAACATGTTGACAGTATGTGGAGTTACACAAACACATATAACTTGTGTTAAAATTTGTCAATGATTTGTTTAGAGAGAACCTGAATTTGATGATTTTCCCCTAACATTATATGTCACATTCTAAAACATTTTTCGTTTGAACATGTTGAAGAAATTGATTTTAGTTAGAATAATTTATGTTGTTATGTAGAAAACATGAAAAAAAACAGGGTGCTATCGATTTGAATAGGTAACTAACTTGTCCATTGTTAAAGCTCAAAAGAGCTGATGATTATTATTACACATTGTACATTATACAGACTAGTGATGATGTCGCTGCTATCGTCGTTGAAACTTGAGAGTCGGCGACTATCGATAGTGGTTTTGAAAATCGATTGTGGCTGTTGAAGTTACTTTGACGCGAAATATGATCTCAGTGTGAATCATCTTCAAAACAAACCTAGATGTGCTCACGATGGTGGAGTTAAGGTCGAGGAGGATCATATCCCGGGTGTACTAAGTCCGCCATGTGAGACCATTCTGGCTTTAGAAGGTAAAAAGAAGCCTGGGATATGGATAAATCTGCTCCTCCTCGCGGTAACTCCGCCATCGCGATCGCTTCTAGTTTCCAGTTTTAAATTATAGCAGAGAAGTCATTTCACATCAAAGTAACTTCAAAACCATTATCGATAATCGGCGACTTTCAGGTTTCAGCAATGATAGTGGCGACATTGGTGACTATTGTTACAACACTAGGCCCACCTATCCATGTTTGCAATACACTATGACATACACTTGTACATGTTCTTTAATTCATTCATTTTGTTACAGCTAAGTATGGCTACAGTAGGGCAGAGGAGGAAGACTCTAGAGGTAGGAGCTAATACATGCCAGATTTCTTACGTACATTTTGGTCTTTTTGATATACAGAGTTACTTCTCATTTCGGACAGTATCTGATGTAAACTACTTGTGACATCATTAGTGATGTAACGATTATCGCCGACAATCGATTGTCGGTCGCTGAATGGCCAGCGATGTTACTAATTGATGTTGAAAATCAAACTCGATTGTCGCCGACATCGGTGATTTCTGAATTTTCCGTATTTTTCTGTTCGTTTCGGTATTTTGGTTTTAGAAATTGCACAATGCGAAAGTCATTGATGGATGCAAGTGCAGGTTACATGACCCTCCCGAGGACAAAAATAACAATAACACCTTCAAAAACTTATATTCCTCCCTGGATTACTGATATAATTGAATTGATATTGTGGTTCAAACACCAAATTTCCTCTGTCCCAACCCTATTTAACCCAGGCGTTTCGTGGACTACGTTCCAACTTTATTGCATCAAGTAATTTTTCATATTCTATCAATCGAATTTACTTTAACATTTATATCAAACATTTATAAATATATAATACATAATAAATGAAATGTCATCGGGGGGGGGGGGGGGGGGGGGGGGGGGGGGGGGGGGGGGGGGGGGGGGGGGGGGATGGGGATGGGGATGTCCATATGAACATTATTATTAATTTGTCTCATCAGTGATGTTCATAACCTTGTAGAGGCAATGTAAAGGTGTAAAATAAACTCTTTAAGATGATATACACAAAGAAGAACACTCAAATTTAATTATTTGGTCCTAATTTCAATTAATTGACCCTTCCAATTGCGGGGAAAAAAGAGCAAAATTTCGTGACGTCACAATGCTTTTACCTCGGACAAACAAGCTCCGAACCTCGGTCAAACATCGAAATTGCATTGTGACGTCATGGAATTTCTCTTTTTTTCCCCGCGTTCGGAAGGGTCAATTATGGATTGAAAATTAAAAAGATAGGAATATTTCCAATTTTTAGCTCGACTGCACTTTAGTGCAAAAGAGCTATTGCAATACCCCCGGCGTCGGCGTCGGCGTCGGCGTCCGCGTCGGCGTCGTCCGAACTAGATGATAAGGTAAATGTTAAGATTACACATTTACCTTTCCTATATTCATATTCTGTTGGTTTTTTTTGTTGCAAATGTTTAATTATACATCATTTAATATATCCAGATGAGGATATAGCCCCTGGGGTTGGGATTTTTAAAATTATTTCAAATGATAAGGCAAATGTTGAGATGATAAGGTAAATGTTAAGATAGCAATAAAGTCTTTAAAAGCCAATATTGAGCAAAGTATAAGTGCTACATGTACCAAACTTACATATTTGATGTATCTTTGATCAAACTTTCAAAAAATGACCTTGACCTACTTTTTTCCGCTTGAATGATTTTGCCTTTAAAAGCCAATATTGAGCAAAGTATAAGTGCTACATGTACCAAACTTGCATATTGGATGTATCTTTGATCAAACTTTCATAATATGACCTTGACCTACTTTTTTCCGCTTGAATGATTTTACCTTTAAAAGCCAATATTGAGCAAAGTATAAGTGCTACATGTACCAAACTTACATATTTGATGTATCTTTGATCAAACTTTTAAAAAATGACCTTGACCTACTTTTTTCCGCTTGAATGATTTTGCCTTTAAAAGCCAATATTGAGCAAAGTATAAGTGCTACATGTACCAAACTTACATATTTGATGTATCTTTGATCAAACTTTCAAAAAATGACCTTGACCTACTTTTTTCCGCTTGAGTGATTTTGCCTTTAAAAGCCAATATTGAGCAAAGTATAAGTGCTACATGTACCAGACTTGCATATTGGATGTATCTTTGATCAAACTTTCATAAAATGACCTTGACCTACTTTTTTCCGCTTGAATGATTTTACCTTTAAAAGCCAATATTGAGCAAAGTATAAGTGCTACATGTACCAAACTTGCATATTGGATGTATCTTTGATCAAACTTTCATAAAATGACCTTGACCTACTTTTTTCCGCTTGAATGATTTTACCTTTAAAAGCCAATATTGAGCAAAGTATAAGTGCTACATGTACAAAACTTGCATATTGGATGTATCTTTGATCAAACTTTCATAAAATGACCTTGACCTACTTTTTCCGCTTGAATGATTTTACCTTTAAAAGCCAATATTGAGAAAAGTATAAGTGCTACATTCACCAGACTTGCATATTGGATGCATCTTGGGTTAGACTATTGAAATATGACCTTGACCTACTTTTTCCGCTTCAGTGATTTTGCTTTAAATTGGCAATATTGAGCTAACTATAAGTGGTACATGCACCAGACTTGCATATTGGATGCATCTTGGGTTTGACTATTGAAATCTGACCTTGACCTACTTTTTCTGCTTCAGTGATTTTGCTTTAAATTGCCAATATTGAGCAAACTATAAGTGGTACATGCACCAGACTTGCATATTGGATGCATCTTGGGTTAGACTATTGAAATCTGACCTTGACCTACTTATACTCATATGAGCAAAGCGTAAGTGACCTTTTGTCATAGTGTATCCTCTGTCATTGGTTCACCATAAACTAATTTTAATTTATAACTTTAAATTTTTTATGTGACTTGATATATGTTGTTGCCTGAGAAAGGGAGTTTAAATAAATTGGCTGTCATGAGAGATATTATGCTATGCAGTCGAGCATTAGGTGACTCTGGCAACTATTTTTCTATTATAATCGATTAATAATCAATTATGCCCTTCCGATTATTTCCGAATATCGATTATGATTTAGTTTCCGATTGCCCAACACTAGACATCATCAAATTCTATGGAAACCAGTGTAACTGTAAAATGTTGGAAAACCATGCTTCAAATACATTCAGGATGACCTCTACTGGAATTTCATTACGTTAGAATGCATTTACGTGTATGTCAGATATTGTACAATGTACCAAATTATAAGTAACTCTGTATATCAAATAGACTGAATATCACTAAAAACGCCAACTTTTATGTCTTTTAATTACAATGTATAGATACTTACTTGAAGCTTTTTCATATGTAGTTTAATATTCATGTGCGCCTTAAGGATCTTAAGATTGCGCTTTGATTTTCATATTTTTTATGGACTCTTTTTAAGATGGAATGGATGAAGGAAATGAAGATGAGATAGACCAGTGTAAGTTTCACGAATTACAATGATTATTTAGTAGTGATAGGATCTGTAATAAGAATTTTTATCCAAAAATTAAAATAGAAATTAAAAAAAAAATGATTTCAGAACTAAGTCCCATGTCATTGGACCACATCCAGTTTTGTGAGGGAAATCCAAAGTACTAAATATGCCATATTCAGACATCGCAAAAGTTTTTATAACTTACCAGACTTTTTTTAATTTTTGTAGAAATTCAAACATGTTTATGGAGAAAAAATTTATATATTTTAACAGACCGAAGCAAATTTTACCAGATTTGTCTGGTATGTCTGGTGACTATCGGATTGACTGCTTGAATCTGGGATGCTCACTGTACTTAACATCATAATGATACAGTTTTTGACACAAGTTTACTTCAAAATATCGCCAAATGTATCAGAATTTGGTCTGTTTAAAAATATTCTCCAGTTTATCAAGTATGGATTGATGGTTAATTGTACTGTTTTGTTGACAGCCACACAGTCGACACCAGAGCATTTACCCGAGTCTACAAATGGACTCTTCCAAGATCAGAATCCGCCTGATATAGACAACAAAGTGGCTGATTTCCTGGCCGTAAGTGATGCATACTTCTTTTGAGGAAACAGGCTTTGATAAGATAAGATAAATAGAATAGTTACGTACACCATGTGGTATTTGTGCAATGTTCATATATACATGTACTGCAAACCGTCTTTTATTCTTATCGCCATCTTAAGTTCGTGAACATGATTGAAGTGACTGGTTCACTGCATTTTATTTTTGCGACGTCGTTTATACGTAACTTACTCATACCTGTCAACTCTCCCTCTTTTGGAGGGAGACTCCCTCTTTTGACCTCATCTCCCTCTTTGGCATTTCTCCCTCGAGGGAGACAAAAATCTTCCTCTTTTTGGCCCAATCTCCCTCTTTCTCCCTCTTTTGGCATATATACCAAAGAAAATCACTGTGAATAGCGACATTCAGAGCATTTCATGAGAAATTGCATGACAAAATGTAAAAAAAGATGTGTAGATTGCAATAAACTATTGATACAATGTATCATACATGTAGTTTATAAATGATTTTGCATTGAAATCTCAGCACAATGAAATTAATTTTGAAAATTGGTTTTGCACAGAATGTCGCGATTTGTTAAAAATGTAGCAAAATGGGTTCACGTGCTATCTCCCTCTTTTTCAAGTGCCAAAGAGGGAGATCTCCCTCTTTTTAAGATTTCAAAGTTGACAGGTATGCTTACTACATGTATGTGTTAGGACAAAATTTAACGTATTTTTAGTGGAATATTGACTTTTTAAGTGCAGTGATATTGTAGGAAAAATGTAATTGTACCTGTGAAGCTGACAAATATTTCATGTAACGGTTTTGTATAAATTAGGAAATAGATGCCTTACACGAAGATGATGAAGAAGAAGATGCCAGGCCGAGCTTCAAGACGGAGGTGGAGATACCTCCCCCTACGTTCCAGCTTAATCCTAATCAACAGCTGTCGAAGCCGGAGGAAGAATGGGAGAGGCCAGAGAGAGTGAAAGAAGTCAAGCCAGCCCCAAAAAGCAGTTCCGGAAAGTCTGCGTACGGCAGTATGTTCGTGAAGGGAGGGTCAGAGTTTGTCAGGGAGCAGACTGAGCCGTCCCCTGTAAAACAAAATACCCCTGAAGTAGAGTGGCCAGAGGGTAGGTTTATTTGTTGTTATTGAAAGGTACTTGTACTTTATTATAGGAGATTGCAAGTGTTGAATATTGAAAGGAATGGGTTCGGTTAACTGTGGATGGGGTGGGGGCATCTTGCTTAAAAGGTAAAATAAATTGTTTTCACTGTATGATAAGTAAATTGTAAGAGCAACATCGTTAATGATATTGCACCCATGAGAATAGTGTCTTTATGGCAACATACATTGTAATTTTACCCTCTTTTTCCCTCAAAAATACCCTTTCCTGGGTTTTTTGTCAAGTTAAAAAATGATATTTGGAACTAATGCACAATATGCAGTCAAAGTTCCCTATATCACTTGATCATGACATCATATCTAGTTATCATAGGTATTTATGATGTCAATTTTGATAAGAAACGACAACGAAGCCGTAAGTATCCTTTTGTCAAGGGTGCAATCATATTTATTTAGATACATGTACATGTAAATGTACTTATTGTCCTGTTCATTAAATCCAGAGCGCCGTGTTTTGGCGATTTATTATGTTGTCCTTTTAATTATTGTTTTCGAGAATTGACCTCCTTTAGTCATAACTGGAAATTAACCTCAACTTACCCTATTAGCTGCCTTCAAACCGCAATATAAAAAATAGAATGTCTATGGGAAATTTCCATGTTAATTTCAAACCGCCGCCTTATTGTTCTCTGTGTCAACAATAGTAAACAGTGATGTCAATGTGTCCGATGTCACACATTTTCAGTGATTTTACTATAGAAAATTCCCTGAGACTATTTATTTTCCTTCTTATTTCAAACTTAATTGACATACAGTCATAACAATGGTATTTTCTGTTACGACTACATTTGTAAATGAGTACTTTAAAATTTATTTCTTTTTGGAAGATGACAATATGATATTTTAGAGAAAACCGGGAAAACAGGGTGCTCTGGATTTAGTGAACAGGACAGTAGTTTATCATCTTTATGTCATTTTTTAACTTGTAAACTGTAAACATCGTACATGTTCCTTCACAGAGCCTACAACAGTGTGGCAGCAGACATTAGACGATAATACCGGCTGTAATTATTACTGGAATACCGTCACTAATGAAGTGACGTGGGAAATCCCACCAGACTTCACCTCATACCTCCTGAAGTATCGGGACTATGAGGAGACTGTAGCAAGGCTTACAAAGGAAGGAAAAGTTAAGCCTGCACCAAAACAGAGGTACATGTACTTGTAATGAGAATCATTAATTCAATATGGAATCTTTGTCAAAAATTCTTGTATTTTACTAAGAAAGCTGTACATGTACTGTGATAGGGCTGTCACGATTCACCGCGGTTCTCGATTCACCGCAGTTCTTGACGACGGTTCGATACACGATACGAGAAGAGGCCGTATCGTTGATTTACGGTTCGTTTTCAGCATTAAGTTTTATCTTTAAAAAATCAATATTGCGACGCTTTAAAACTTTAAAAGATGCTCCTTTATATAATTTTATCAGCGATTGGGAAGGTCAGGCGCCCTGCGACATAGTCGCTGATAAAAAATGGCCCATAAAATCGGCAACTCGCTTCGCCCTGGTGCGCATCATTCTACAATGTCCATGTTTGGTTTCCAAATCTATCTAACGAATACATGTAGATCTACACCAGTAGCAGTAACACGTGGATCACAGCCAGTCACTTCTGCTCCGTTCATCCGAATTATGATACAATATTGATTTTTCTCCGACATTCTTTTTTATTCTCGTTCTGCGCCTGAGATTTAAATCTCCAACGTCCACTTACATGTACGTATCTTATCGACGTAAAGGTTATTGTGTATGCGTTCGTCCGTAAAATTATTATTAAGTCAATGAGTTCAAATTGAAGTAATAAAATTTGTACAGGAATGTCAACCCCTTTCCTCTCTTCACAAAGCTAAAAAAGAAGCTGCCCATACGTGGACACGAAAAATACAGGATAGGTGGCTGATGCATGTCTGTAAATTATTCATTGGAAATGGTAAAATTGGGACTTTCACGTCAAAAATGTGCAAACATCTTATGTATTATGCATACATTGTAAGCAAAGCTTTTCGAAAATTGATCATTTTTGGAACGGCTCTTTCGTGAAGAAAGATGGCCCATTGATTTTGATAGTCCAATGGAGCAAGTTTGCATTCCCGATCACTGTGTTTTGTTTTATATATTGCTAAGTTTTGTACTTTTTCCCGGTTTTCTATAGTCAATACAATAATTCTCAAAGCATTCAAGTTATGAATTATCTTAATTTGTTGTTGTTAAACTTGCTTTATTAAAATATCTGACGAATAACAGAAATGCCTACATATCTACATAAAAGATGATGTATCGTGATACGAATCGTATCGTGAGTAAATATCGTGATACATATCGTATCGTGAGCTTAGCGTATCGTGACAGCCCTATACTGTGAATGTGGTAATTTTTGCTGGGGAAATTTTCACGAAATGACTATCGCAACAATATGCTTGGGAACGATTTGAGTGAAATCCAGAGTATTCCCTTCAGTCTTTTATATCGGTTGTAAATTTTACGCAGGGGTTTATTTCACAAAAAAAAAAAAATCATCAAAAGCCCGAAAATGACCCCTGGCGAAAATTTTCACATTTACAATATACATGTACATGTATCTCTTTGTGTTTAAAAGAGAATCTTAGTTTGGTGCTTTGGCTTCTTTGAATCTTTGATCTTGTGATGTGTAGTACAACTGGACATTCTTATTTTATATGATTCATATAAATTAGTTAGTTCTTGGACCATATCTTTACAATAATTTTGTATTTTTGATGTCTCATAAAAGATTCTTTGAATTTTTATATAAAGAAAACTGCATGTAAATAGAAAAATTGTTGTAAAGATACATGTAAGTCTAAAAATATTTGTTCTTCGTTTGTTAATTTCAATGATAGACTATTACTTATTTTCAGTGCAGAGAAGCCAAAAACACAGCCTCAGTCTGCAGAACCAATGGAGTCCTCTTCCATTACTCCTCAACAAGCGGAAATATCTGTGTCCTCATCAACGGAAGACAAGTCCTCGAAAACGGCAAAATCAGACAAGCCTTCCAAAAGCAAGTCTGAGGAAACTGTGCTTCCGGACAGCTCTAATTCCAAAGGGAAAGCTCCGAAACTTGTAGCGTACTTTGGAGGAAGTAGCGATGAAAGTGCATCTGACAGTAGTGAGGATTCAGAGAGTAGCGATGAGGAAGATAGTAAGAAGAAGGAAAAGAAAAAGAAGACAAAAGTAGTCGAGGACGATGAAAGTCTGGATATAGATGATATAGATAAAGCTCTAGATGTTGCACTAGAGAAGAAAACAGTAAGTTAACATATACATGTATGTAAGATATTGTAGTGTATTTGTAGTATGCACCCATTTTGAAACTTTTTTGGTAAGAATTTTTAGTTGGGTTGATCTGTAGGGAGAGAGACTTTGTGAGCATACATTATGACAGTCGGATAATCGTTACATGTTTTTGTCTCTCTAATATGGATTATTGAAGGTTCAAATGAAAACACTATGTATGAAAACTGCTGAATACAATATTTGTTTTAAATCTGTTTGGTCTGTCAAAGTAGCATGGTGTCAGTACTGTCTACACAAAGCAAGAAGTTTTTTTTTTTAGGAACTCTGTGTGTGGCATACATGTACATTGTACATTTAGTTTAATTGTTTTCCTTTTAGACTGAGAAGGAAAAAGGATCTCGTTATGCAAAAGGTAGCAAAGATAAAAAATCTGATAGAGAGCCAAAATCAAAGTCCCTCGTTGATGCCCTGAAAGAAACGATTCAGAAAAAACAAGAAGTAGAAGCCAGGCGAAAAGCTGCAATAGAAGAGATGATGGCGAGGGAGCTTGAGAGAAGGGTGGGGCCCCCGAAACGTAGACCGACTCCCGAGGAACCCTCTCTGCACTCAAACTGGGACAGCAAAAAAGTATTGGATTATCAGCATGGAAGGAAAAGGAAAAGATCTGATGAATATGAGCACAGTAAGTTGCTGAACTCATTATGATTGGATTGCACTATTACTGTCCTTTTTGCTACTTTGGAAACCCTGAGTAACTTCCCGTTTGGGACAGTATCTGACGTAGACTACATTGTATTTGTTATATTACGTCATCAAATTCTATGGAAATGGTCCTAAAAACCTGGTAAGTGACGGTATAATATCGACTTTTTCATGCCATTTTCATGACGTCATAATGGTTTGATGTCAGATACATGTACCGTCTCAAATAGGAAATAACTCTGTTTTCTGCAAACACTCGTTTCCCTTAATACAGATCACACTGCTTTTGGTGATTTTCTCTGAAACTTAATTAGAACTGTAAAATGATATTTACATGATTAAGTCTATAGAATTACATCATTGTACATGTACATGTATCTCAGTCATAACGGAGATGTTGTCGTTTTGGTCGAGGGTAGCTTAATTTAAGAGAAGGGCGGAAATGAAATGTCATCAGGGATTTTCTATAGTAAACTTTGGTATGTTTTATGCCTTGATTTACCATGTTGACATAGAGAACAATATGCATGCACTCTGAAACTTTAAACATGGGAATTTCGCGTGGAGGCTTTACCATGTTTACTTTTCAATATAGCAGAGTTAAGAAATGAATCTTATATTTTTTCTGTTGATGCAGGTATCACCAGAAAAATTAGACAGAAAACTGCATCAACTGTGTGTAGCGCGTTGACGCGAAAGTTTTATGTCCAATTTCTTGGGTGATAACTTATGGAAGACAGACTGTTTTCTTGTATCTAAATACAATCAATCACTGATCTATATTTTGTAAGTTCGGGGTTGCGCAGTGATACAACTGACTTTACAGACGAAAACAAGTTATGGCAGCTGCAATGATTTAAACAGTGAACAATAGTCTCTCTATTAATAATCTTTGGAATAAGGACCAGTTTGAGCAAATCCTACCTGCACAGTTAATTTTTAGTAAGTAGAAAAGAAATGGTACCCTTGAAGTTTTAAAAAAACATCATCAAAATGTATTTTCAGCAGCAAGTTTATTCATGTTTGAGGGAGCCCCAGGTTCTAGAAATATAGGGCTATAAATAGACTTGGTAAAAAATTTTGTTGATCGATGTATCAACAAAATTTCTTAGCCAGTCAGAATCTTTGTTTCTTGAAAAGAACAATGGAAATTAAATTATTCAATAATTGATAGGAAAATTTCTGAGAGTGCAGAATAAATCACCATAACAGTGTTCTCTGGATTTAGTGAACGGGACCGTAATTATAGAAAAATTCATACATTTTACAATCTCTTTCAGATTTTGTGAAAATTCTACATGTATCTATTGGGCTCCAGGTTTTGATACTATGCTTTTGTGTTGTATCACCATCATTACTTGTGTATCTTCACAGGTTTACCATCATTACTTGTGTATCTTCACAGGTTTACCATCATTACTTGTGTATCTTCACAGGTTTACCATTATTACTTGTGTATCTTCACAGGTTTACCATCATTACTTGTGTATCTTCACAGGTTTACCATCATTACTTGTGTATCTTCACAGGTTTACCATTATTACTTGTGTATCTTCACAGGTTTACCATCATTACTTGTGTATCTTCACAGGTTTACCATCATTACTTGTGTATCTTCACAGGTTTACCATCATTACTTGTGTATCTTCACAGGTTTACCATTATTACTTGTGTATCTTCACAGGTTTACCATCATTACTTGTGTATCTTCACAGGTTTACCATCATTACTTGTGTATCTTCACAGGTTTACCATCATTACTTGTGTATCTTCACAGGTTTACCATTATTGTGTATCTTCACAGGTTTACCATTATTGTGTATCTTCACAGGTTAACCATTATTGTGTATCTTCATAGGTTTACCATTATTGTGTATCTTCACAGGTTTACCATTATTGTGTATCTTCACAGGTTTACCATTATTGTGTATCTTCACAGGTTTACCATTATTGTGTATCTTCACAGGTTTACCATTATTGTGTATCTTCATACATGTAGGTTTACCATTATTGTGTATCTTCACAGGTTTACCATTATTGTGTATCTTCACAGGTTTACCATTATTGTGTATCTTCACAGGTTTACCATTATTGTGTACATTTTTTTGTATCTTCACAGGTTTACCATTATTGTGTATCTTCACAGGTTAACCATTATTGTGTATCTTCACAGGTTTACCATTATTGTGTATCTTCACAGGTTTACCATTATTGTGTATCTTCACAGGTTTACCATTATTGTGTATCTTCACAGGTTAACCATTATTACTTCTGTATTGTCACAGGTTTACCATTATTGTGTATCTTCACAGGTTTACCATTGTGTATCTTCACAGGTTTACCATTATTACTTCTGTATTGTCACAGGTTTAAGTAGATCCAGTCGTGAAAAGGAGAGTAGGCACAAGCATGAAGACAGGAAGAAACATAAAAAAGATGATAAAGATAGGGATAGAAGAAAGGAGAAAGACGATGGAAAGAAGAAAGAAAAAGATGATCATTCCAAAAAGAAAGATAAACACGAGGAGAAGAAAAGAGATGAAAAGAAAAAGGTATACAATCTCTCTGATTCAGAAATTCACTTGTGTCCTATTCGGTCTTTTCGAAATACAGAGTTACTTCTCATTTGTGCAGGTTTGTGACGTCAACTCATTGTGACGTATTCAAATTCTATGGAAACCAGCGTAAAATTCAGGGAAACAGTGTTACAAATGTGACGTTTTCAATGAAATTTTATGACGTCACTATGCTTTTTCGTCAGATACATGTACCTGTACAAATCGCATGTATAATTGAAAAGACGGAATTCATGTATGTGTATGTTTTACACATAAACTGCTTCTTAACTTGGACCATATGATGACTGTAAAAGTTGAAGTTTTCGTGTGGGGGTAATTCTCACGTTTTTTGCGATTGTGCTATTATCGCAAAAATACCCCCCATGTGAAAATTACAACCAGTATAAAAGACTAAAGAGAATACTCTCGATTTCACCAAAATTAAATTGTCCACACGAGTACTGTTTCAATTATCGTTTTGCGAAAAAGGGGTAGGGCCACGAAGCCCAATATTGGCTCTAACTTTGAAAATTGTACTTCAAAGAATGTTTTACTGTGATTTGACATTTTGAAACGTTCTCTACTGAATCACGAATCTATCTTTTGTAAACATTGCGTTTTTCAATAATTTTTAGCCCTTTGAAAACACCAAAATTGGTCATATTGCGCGAAATTGATGCAAAAACTACATAATTCTATAAAATTAGCAATGGCCGCATGCATTAACTAAGATGAAAAAATTATATGTGAAAGCTTATCATTATATCCTTTTGTCATAAACGTTTTATCTCAGTTTACTCATGCGGCCACATTGAATTCTTCCACAAAAAACAAAATTCCTAGCAATTTTTGCCATGTTTTGTCAATAACGTCAAAATGACGTCACTATATGACGTCATTACATTTAAATGGCACTATGTTCGGTGATATTTTTCTTTTCATTAAAAGCGGTAAACATTCATGTATTTTCATTAGAGATATCAAGTATTTCCCATGAAATTTATTTCTAGAGAAAAATCGAGGGCCGATTTGAGGGTCCCGTGGCCCTACCTCTTTCTCCCTGCGAAAATAACCATGTTTACGGTATGTCATTGATTTACATGTAGGATTCATTCCATCAATGTAATTTTAACAGTAAAAAAAATTGTTATACAGAGATCGTTTACTAACTTTTCATAACAACTGTTACAGCACAAAGACAAAGACAGAGACGATAGAAAGAAGGACAAGAAAAAAGACAAAGAACGAGAATCTGTAGAGAAAACCGACAGCATTGAAGAAGGAAAGGGACATAGTCCAAAGAAAGAAACACAGGAGGAAGTGAAAGTAGAAACTGAAAGTAAATCTCTAAAAGAGGCTGCCAAAGAAGAGGTAGAGGAAGGTGAAGTGAAGGAAGAAAAGAAACCAGACGTAGATCATTTAAAAGGTGAAGATGATCAGGAGGACGAAGAAACAGTGTCACAACGGAAAGCCGAGGAAAAACAAAAAGCTATTCAACTTGCCAACTTGAAGGTTTGTAAAAATTTTATACATGTTCATGTAGTACTATATGTACTTTTTACGCAGGGCCTTAATTCACACCTTATTTTCATCTTGCCTGTGAAGTTAAAGTGGCATGTAGGCATAACTTTGCTTTACTTTGCTTGGCATACATGTATGTCTCCTTGTGTAATTTTGAAAGTTTCCACATAATTACATGCAACTCATGTTTTGGTTAATTGTTTTTTAAGCTCACATGTACATGTACATGTATGTCAAATTTGACCCCTATAGATTACATTTACATGTATGCTATTCCATATTTTATGTACAATGTCATGTAATTTTTAGCTCGACTGCACTTTAGTGCAAAAGAGCTATTGCAATACCTTCGGCGTCGTCGTCGTCCGAACTAGATGATAAGGTAAATGTTAAGATTACACATTTACCTTTCCTATATTCATATTCTGTTGGATTTTTTGTTGCAAATGTTTAATTATACATCATTTAATATATCCAGACGAGGATATAGCCCCTGGGGTTGGGATTTTTAAAATTATTTCAAATGATAAGGCAAATGTTGAGATGATAAGGTAAATGTTAAGATAGCAATAAAGTCTTTAAAAGCCAATATTGAGCAAAGTATAAGTGCTACATGTACCAAACTTACATATTTGATGTATCTTTGATCAAACTTTCAAAAAATGACCTTGACCTACTTTTTTCTGCTTGAATGATTTTGCCTTTAAAAGCCAATATTGAGCAAAGTATAAGTGCTACATGTACCAAACTTACATATTTGATGTGTCTTTGATCAAACTTTCAAAAAATGACCTTGACCTACTTTTTTCCGCTTTAATGATTTTGCCTTTAAAAGCCAATATTGAGCAAAGTTTAAGTGCTACATGTACCAAACTTACATATTGGATGTATCTTTGATCAAACTTTCATAAAATGACCTTGACCTACTTTTTTCCGCTTGAATGATTTTACCTTTAAAAGCCAATATTGAGCAAAGTTTAAGTGCTACACGTTCAAAACTTACATGGTGGATGTATCTCTGATCAAACTTTCATAATATGACCTTGACTTACTTTTTCCACCTGAGTGATTTTGCCTTTAAAAACCAATATTGAGCAAAGTTTAAGTGCTACATGTTCCAAACTTACAGTGTAGATGTATCTTTGATCAAACTTTCATGATATTGCCTTGACCTACCTTTTCCACTTGAGTGATTTTGCCTTTAGAAGCTTATATTGAGCAAAGTATAAGTGCTACATGGTCCAAACTTACATGGTGGATGTATCTTTAATCAAACTTTCATAATATTACCTTGACGTACTTTTTTCCTCTTGAGTGATTTTGCCACTAGAAGCCAATATTGAGCAAAGTATAGGTGCTACATGAGTATACAATTGTGTTTAATTATATAAATTGGAGAAAAAAGTGAGCTTCAGAAATTGGCTGTCACTAAAGACATTATGCTATGCAGTCGAGCATTAGGTGACTCTGGCAACTATTTTTGTACTAATTTTCAAAGACATATTAGTCGTATTTGAATTTTCTGATTTTAATTTATTATGTCACATTATTCATCAGGGGGGGGGGGGGGGGTTATATGATCATTAGATGCACCAGGGGTTTGAATACCATATCATATTAAGATTAATTGCATGTACATATAAATATACATGGTAACAATCATTCTGTTTTAGCTTGAAGCATCAGAATTGGCTGAGTTAGCTCTGAGCAAGTTGGAGTTCTTAGAAGTCACAAAGAAAGGTCTTTCCAAGCTGCAGATCCTGCTGATTGAACTAGAGGTTAGTTGTTCAGTGAACATTTGTGTACAGTGCCGTGTAAGAAAAGTCATAATACATCTACATGTAAAAACTCTTAATTCATCAAAATATAGTTTAAACGTACTTTATTTCAATAACTAGAAAAGGGATTTGGCAACAAGTTGTATGAGCATAATTAGCCTATACTAAGTACTTGAAATTTTTCCAAAGTAAAAATACATGTACATTAATGAAAAAAAGAAAATTATTTTAAAATAAGTAGGATTTCATTTCTTCATAAAACGTGTAAAATTTTTCAGACAAGACAACAAGACTGGCAGGCTGGTGGACTGTCTACGGAATATTTTCTTGTAAAACTGGAGGAGGCGAATCGTCAGCTTCAACTTTACGAACGGAATGCAGCGCCACCTGGCTGGTCATGCCACTGGGATAGGTACGGTGTATTTCTTCCTTTATTACATTCTCATCCCCACTTCATAAGCTTGGACCTCCTCCTTGGAATTTGACGAAAATAATTTATAAGTATCGTTAAATTTTCACACACTTCAGAATTCATTTTGTGGAAAACCGATACTAACACTAGGAGGTGTGGAGCATCAAGCATGATTCCATACTTCTTGGTAGTCAAATGAATTAATTGGTCAAATTTATTTGTCATAGTTTTAATTCTGAAATTTTGATATGCGATATGGAATGGTCCAAGCTTAACTCATTGACTCGAAGGACGCTCTGACGTATGACATATGAAGGCCATCATTGACGGACAGACGGACGATTTTGACGCAGTAGGGATATTTTGGCAGGATGGTTGTTGATGGCTGTCTGGATGATGAGTAGAAGAGTCCAAATGATTACAGAGGGGTTCCCTTTCGATTACTGAATCAATGACGTCAACTCGAGGAAACATGGATGTTAGTACAGTACTGTGATAGAAGTTTGAGATGTATTCATCATTTCTGTAAGTTGCTTTGAACTATTTTGTACACACTTTGTAAATATCAAAGCTAGATATTCCTATTAGTAAAAATTTGTTAGTATTTCAATATACATGTACACGCAATTAGATAATTTCAAACAAAAGGTAGGATTAGCAATTTTCTTCAGTCATAGTAATTGTCCTTCATCTCTTGAATAGGCCATTGACCGAAATTCGTAATAGCTGACAAAATGACAAAAAATGTCCGAGGTAGGCAATTTTTGCGCCCTTTTTCATTGTTACGTCACAATGGAATTTCGTCTTTTAATATTGACGTCATAATGAAAAACAACTCCAAAAGATGTTGACTCGGACATTTTGTTCTTTCTAACAAAATCAGACAGTGGCCTATTGATAGAAGGGAAGGCAGAATGATGAATGTCAATAATTTGCTTTTTGTACTCTCCAAACTTTATTTGTGATCCAACATCATGATGTACTTGATGTACTGAACATGCCTGAAGCCAATGGTCAAATATAAATGCTGTTGCCTTTATTAGGGTCGGTATGTCAAGGTCGTGGATGAATTATATACTGCAACTCTTCATATTTTATCTCTGTTTTTTGTCAAAGGACGCAAGCAAATTATTGCTTTGTTTGTTGGTAGCTTCTGATCATTGTACCATTACACCGTCAGAGGCATGATTTCTATGCATTTTAGCATGAGATCTTCAACTTTTCTTGGCTGTAGGATATTCAAAATGTGATTTATCACTACACGTATGTGGAACCTATTGATTGATATTTTACTGACCTAAAAAAGTATACTGTCAAAGTGGAGCATTAATTTCACATTCTCACTTGCAATTGACCCTTCCGATGGCGGGAAAAAAATGCAAAATTTCATGACGTCACAATGCTTTTACCTCGGACAAACAAGCTTTGAACCTTGGTCAAACATCGAAATTGCATTGTGACGTCATGGAATTTCTCAAATTTTCCCCGCGTACGGAAGGGTCAATTAGTATAGCTTTAAAGTCACTAAGAAACTCAGAGGAGGGATAAAGGTCCATACTAGTCTAGTATTTTCATTATACACATATATGTATCTCCAGGTATAAGTACATGTATAAATGATTTTTCAGTAGGATTAAGTTTCTATCAAAAAGTCTTCATTTTGTACTAATTCACATGAAGTTTTATTTCAGCTGATCTACTGGGATTCGAATCATGCCCTATCTTCATCGCTCAAATAATCTGTATTTATATCAGTAGTTTTTATGATGAAATTGGTTGGTTGTTGCCTACACATACGGCAAAGCGTTTTTTTACTGAGCCCACCTATCGCGGCTGGCTTATTTAAGGTGGAATTCCACCTCAGCATCGCCGCTGTCCCCCGCAAATCACTTCATCGCGGTGCCAAGATCGCCGGGAGTTGCGGTGGCATTGCGGTTGATTGCCGCGCTGACAATTACCTGTCCAGGTGTTACCTGACCAGGTGCTATTTCTTACGGATGAATAGAAACTTGTTTTTAAGCATGACATGCATAAATAAAATGATGATTTAAACATTAGGACATGAAACATAAGTACATTTTGTAAATTGAGCCTAAAAATGTTTCTGATAACCTGACTCGATGCCAACGATCCACAAGAATATCCGCCTCTACTTTCCTTATATATATTGACTATAGAGAGACGTGAAGGGGCGGGTGTCATTGAGGGTTGTTGGCATCGAGCTCCTGTGGATCTACCTTATTTTCATCCCGACTCTTTTTTTATATCGGATAAGCAGGTCAAAATAATGAAAATTTACATCTTCTGGCGTCAAGTCCAGATGAAGCGGAATCTATTCACATTAAAATTGAAGCATGATCAAATTATGTCTGTAGGCTCTTTACACGGGTACTTATAATAGGCATGTGAAAGATGCAATGAATCGTCGGTCCTTGCGCCTGAGATTTAAATGTCCAACGTCCACTTACGTATCTTATCTACGTAAAGGTACTTGTGCATGCGTTCGTCCGTAAAATTATCATGTCATTTTAAGTGGTCAGTCAATGGGTACAAGTTGAAGTAATCAAATTTGAAGAGTGAGTTGTGATATCGACATATAGATATGTACAAGGGAGCTCGACCGGGGAGTTTGGAATTAAATAACCCTCCCTTTCCCCTGGCTTTTTATTGTAAAATTTTAGAAATAGCAAGAGAGAGCTACGTGAACATGCATTTGCGGCATCTAATATTTCTGCAATAACATGCTGCCTATTAAAATAAAATACAGAATTTTACGCCAGCACTTCGGGCTGGTAAGATTTATTTCTCGATATTGTTTTTTTTTACTAAGTCACATTTCATTTTTTCTTTTTTTTTACAAAGTCGCAATCCGACCCCCTGTTTTTTTTTTACTAAGTCACATTTCATTTTTTTTTTACAAAGTCGCATTCCAACCCCCCCAACCCCCTTCAAACGGCGATTGAAGGTAGATGATAAGCCCTGCGCAGTCAGCCGATAAGGTGTGAAAACACGTCAATTAGTAATCCCCACTGCCAGACCAGATGGAAGACCCTACCTGTCAAATGCGATTGCATTAACGGCTTATAGTGAATAAAGAATCTCAATCCCCCCTTTTTTTTAAGTTATCTTTTTTTAA
This sequence comes from Pinctada fucata, assembly GCA_028142955.1. Lineage (NCBI taxonomy): Eukaryota > Metazoa > Mollusca > Bivalvia > Pterioida > Pteriidae > Pinctada > Pinctada fucata. The sequence goes on along the minus strand of AP027102.1, from coordinate 42,941,670 downwards.
ATCAATGGATCTTTTTTTAATCGCTTTATAAGCACCGTCTTTAAACAGGTATAGCTTTGAATTGTATGTCAACACGCGGATCTAGAGATAGGAGGTCAGGATCCAGTCCCCACCTCCTGGAATTTGCCATTACAGTAAAGCTGATTTTCATAGACCCCCCTGTGAGTTAGATCTGCCCATTGATTGTAAAAGTATCGCTCCTTAGCAATAATTCAATTCACGATGATTGGACTTTCAGAGAAAACCAATTGAAGACCATACGATAATGCAATTTGAAAAAAAAAGGAAAGAAAAGAAAAAAGTGCGTGCTCCTTGTTCTGGTCAAACAAGTCCGCAAAAAAAAAAAAAAAAAAAAAAAAAATCGATTGATGAAGGACGTGTATCCAGACAAAGATGAATCATATAAACAAAGTACAAAAAAAGACCGGCATACAAAGAAAAAAAATGAGGATAGCCTAATAATAAAACAGATGTAATAAAATACCCCCCCCCCTTTTTTTTCGCACTGAATTCCATAAGATAGATATTTATTTCTCATAAACCAATGACTTACAAAGGTATCGAGAATACATATGTACAATATACACAACAAAACATATAGGTATTCAAAGTAGCACATGGAACAGATAACATGGATAATATGATGAACTATGGAGGACATAGTATTGTGTTTACTTCATTTATGAATTTACAAAGTTTACGTAGAGTTAGATGATCTTTTGTTTTAAACAACTGCTTAAATTTTAGTGTATTTGCATTTTCTCTATAATAAGTACTAAGACACTGATTTCTTGCTAATCTAAAAAAGGAACATACAAAAAGATAATGATACTCATCCCCTAAATCATTTTTGTTACAGTATACACATTTCCTGTTACTTCTTTCAATAGAATGCCATCTTCCTGTTTCTATAGGTAAATGATGGTTAGTAGTTCTAAATTTACAAAAATTATTCCTATCCTTTTTATCTAATAAATCTAAGTACTCTTCAAATTTCCATTCTTCTTTAAAAATTCTATAAGACAATCCTTTTGGTGAATTAAAAATTTCAGATTTCCAACTCTGTATAAATTGGTCTAATAATCTTCTATGTATGCTATTCTTTAACCACAATACACTTAAATTTTCTTGCATATAAAAAACATTACTAAAACCACAATCATCAAGAATTTGTTTCACTCTTAGTATCCAATTTGATTTCAAATTGTTTGTAGAAAACTTAATGAATATTAATCTATACAGTAGTGAAGAAAGTTTTGACTCATTTCCAGTACAAATTTTGGCCCAGTAATTAATCATTCTTGCCTTAATATCAACAATAAGTGGACAAATACCCAATCCCCATATACCATAAAATTTGGAGTTGATTTCTTTAAATTAAGTAATGATTTACAAAATTTCAATTGCACACGTTCTAACAAAGTAAAGTTTGAAAATCCCCAAATTTCACTTCCATACATTAAAATAGGTTTAACAATCTTTATAAATAAATCAACTGTACAACTAACACTAAGGTTGTGTAATCTACTTTTCCTTAAAACTTCATACATTGCTTTAGTACCCTTTTCAGCATTTTTCTTTATAGTTTTATGATAGGATCCACTAGAAGTAAAAATAATTCCAAGATAATTAAACTCTTTTACTTTTTCCAACTTTTTACCATTTAAAATGAAATCTTTATTCGTTACTCTACCATTAGAAAATATAAGTACCTTTGATTTGTCTACATTAATTCTAAGTTTCCATTGTGTACAATAATCTTGAAACACATTAAGTATACTTTGTAGGTTTTCGACTGACTCTGCTAACAAGACTGTATCGTCAGCATACAACAATATAAACAATTTTATGTAAATACCAAGTTGATCACCAATATCATCAGTAATTGTAGAGAGTTCTCGAACATTATTCTGAATAAAAAAATTCTCAATATCATTCAGATACAAAGAAAAAAGGAACGGTGATAAATTTTCACCTTGACGGAGACCATTATTACATGGGAAGAATTCCGAGAAATTTCCTTCAAAACTTATTCTTGATTTAATCCCTTGATACATGTTATAGATGATATTGTATACTTTTCCCCCAATATTGTTAACTAATAATTTATGCCAAAGCCCTTCCCTCCAAACCTTATCAAACGCTTTTTTCAAAATCAATAAAGATACAAAATAGTTTCTTTTTTAATTGTTTAAACATATCTATCAATGAGTGTAAAATAAAAATATTGTCAATTGTAGAATAACCCCTCCGAAATCCTGCTTGATTTTCACAAATGAGATTGACCTCATCAGAGAATTTTGATAATCTATCATTTAATATAGATGTAAATAATTTACCTAGACAGCTAATAATAGTGATGGGTCTATAATTTTTAGGATCATCTTTACTACCCTTATTTTTGTAAATAGGTATGATATTTCCACTTAACCAAATTTCAGGAATTTTACCTGTGTCAAGAATCATATTGAATAATTTTACATAAATGTCTAACATCTTACTTTGCGAATTTTTAATATATTCATTGTAAATTTTATCATCGCCACAAGCCTTATTATTATTCAATTTCTTGATTGCCTTATTTACTTCTTCTTCTGAAATAATTGAATTCATAAGCTCGTTTAAACTGTCTAAATCTGCCTCGGGTATATCTGGGAGACTTTGACCTACTTCTTGGTCAGATTCATTTAGGTTTTTAAAAAAGTCATATAAAGAATCAATTGATATTTTTCCTTCTGATTTTTGTTGTTTTGTATTAAGGATTTTCCAATACTCTTTAGGATTTTTATATCTCAATGTTTTCATTTTCTGACTAATCTCTTTCCTGTGATTTTTAACACTTTTATTCATTTGCTTCTTATATATTTTAGCATCTCTATTCATATCACTACGTCTATCAGTTGTTCTGCATTGTCTGTATCTACTTCTTGATTTACGAAAGTTTTTGCGTGCGACTTTACAATCATGATCAAACCATGGTTTTTGTATGTTTATATTTTGATTTTTATAATTAGATTTATTTCTATACGTGCCAAATGTTTCCTTCGCTGCGTCTGTTATAATTTCACAAATATCGGACATTATTTTATTTACGTTTTCCTGTGAATATACATCTAAATTTACATCACTCAATTTGCAAGATATATCATTTATCCTTTCAACGTCTAAGTTATCTGAAAATTCTTTACTTTTAGTACTATCCCATTTCTTCACTTTTATTTCATTTACAGCGGTGCAATTTTCCGGGGCATTTTGAGAAATATGTTTAGATTTACATTCAATTGTAAAAGTTACTGGATTATGGACATCGGAATACAAACTGCAAAAGTCTAAGTAAACCGGTGAACGCCAAACCAAAACTAAATCAACAAACGATGCCTCACAAGTTGTTCACACCTTTTCAGTTACCCTACGCTTCTACCTGTATAACAATCACCTCCTGTACGGGGAGAGGCGATGTCTTCACACCTTGTAAGACCAGACATATAGGCACGCCCATATATAACCCTTCCCTAATCAATATTGACAGCTACGTACACGCGACACGTCGTCACTCAAGCAGAACTAAGGAGGTTTTTTGTGGGCACATGTATATGGAAATATCGACGTAAGCGACTTTTCTAGATTATATGCAATTTTATGATAATTATTGACTTCAAGTAAGAAAATAATAAGCAAACATTGTACCAACATGACTAAGCCGTATATAATAAATAAATTTTACATAGTATTTACCTGGATTTTTTCTGAAGAATAGAATTTAAACTTTGCATGTTCCTTAACTGCATGAAATTGAGATTTTTTTTAAATACATAAAATTAATGATATATATGATTAAAATCTAAAAATAAGACTGAGTGACCAAATATAACTCAATTCAGATCTTATCTATCATAATGTCTAGATTTTTTTCAGTCCGAAGAAAATTAGGCATTTTGTGACAGAAAGAAAATAAAATTACGCTCAAAGTTTAATAAGGTTTCCTGTATATAATGTTTACGTACGATATAATTCTTTTTTTCTTGAGAAAGAAATAAAGTAGTGTTTACATATATTTTTTACGGAAGTCGAAGAGACAAGAAGACACCCAGATAATTTCGATCCACACAAACATCGTCTACCCCTGTATTAATCTAATGATCTGATTAGTAATTTTGGCTTCACGCCTTTTTGAATCGTGAAAGGGGAGTCGCGATTTCACACCAAGCATGGACAGAGGGGGTTGCATTACAGCGCAAAATGCTTTTAAAGATGAAAATAGTATGTATAGAGTCAATAAACGGACAGGCTAGAAAATTTATTCTACCATTTTATAGGAAAATTACCCCCCCCCCTTTTCTCGGATGGCCGCAGGTGATTAATCTACCTCTGAGACCTGCGTCCATGGCGCATAAAAACGGAGCTTTTTTCTATGAAAAGATATATATGCATTGTGAAATGGGAGTTTAACTTCTAGATACATGTTATCTATAAAAAAATATTCTATAATTGTAAACTTTGCAGGACATTGTGAATTATCTATTGAAATCGTTTCACACCTAATTACCACCTTCGTAATTTCGTATATATATATATAATTGGTTTGTTTACAATACGTCGCCTCACTTGCGCAAACAAAACAACCAAATAAACAATAAATTACTAAATAAGGCTATCAAGGCTATATTTGACTAATTGGGAGATGGACGTTTTTCAACATTTTAACATACGAACTAGCGAACATAAAACACCGCTAACTAGTAATCTCAAACGGAAGAATCTACAAAAAAACCCCGGTCTGCAGTGCTTTGGACTTGAACAGTAAAGATATACAAAAAATGTCGTAAAGCCTCGGCTCCAGTCGATGTATCTTTCAAAGTCGAAAGGCGGAGACTTTAAACCCATTTTTGCTTGACCGTACCGCTCCCGTAGACTGCCCATTGTTCTCTAATCCTTAGATAAACACAGCTGGACATTATAACTAGTTCTATCATTCAGTCACTCGGTTCTCTTTTCGTATGTACAACGTAACGCTTTTAAAGGACATTTTTATGTCACCAATAATAACAATACATCAAAATAAAGGACGTAAATTTTAAAAGAATAAGTAAAATATAAAAGAATGGTTATAGTACTGTTACAGGTAAATAACAAGTTATTAATTGCCGCCGAGAACTGCGGCGATCGCCACCGCGTATCCCGGCGATCGTTGCGATGAATTGCTAGGATCGATGTCCGCGTTGAGTCAACTCTATTGTTAATCCATGACCGCGGGGATTTAAAACCCTGGGTCAAAAAAGATTGCGGGGATGATTTGACAGGGTAAAAACACGCGATGCCGGTAGTGTAGATCTTTGTCAGCAGAGTAAAAGGAGATCATATCATACTTTCACTACAATCATGTTTTTTCCATGTTCAATGAAATCTTTATGAATTATACAACATAAGCCAAACCAAACTGGAGTGACAGACTGACGGACATGAGGACATTCAGTCTTAGGCTAAGCCAAACCAAACTGGAGTGATCTTGAGAATATATGGGTCTTTATTAAGCATGTTATGAATTGAATTTCTGGAAGTCTGTAATATTCCTCCTACTTCATAGCAGCAAACTTGAGGTTTTTAGGCTGAACATCTGCATGTTGTATAATAATTATGGCTCATTTTTTTCCTGTTTCAAATTTTCACAATATGAATTTTGACAGTTGATTCTTTGTTGTTTTTGAACATCTCTGGATTACAGAAAACTATGGTAGATTTCTGTGAGTTCAACAAGGTTCACTAGAAGAAGGCTATGTTAGTGTAAGAGCGAAAGCTAGAAGATGTATTCTAAGTTCTTCTCTCCTTGTCTTTTGTTCTTTGATGATGTTCAAAAGGCCTCTATTGTACTACTACTTGTACTAGTTTGTGATTAAAGACCCTTTTAATTTTTAAAATTCCCAAGTCACTGGAAAAAGTTTAGTCTGTATATATCTTTTGGAAGTCAAGAAACAATGTAGATTGTTAAGCCAGTGCAAACTATGCCTCTGAATTACATCTGTCATATACCATTACACAGCCAATTGTGCCTCACATGAAATTCATATGAAATGAGCTTTATGTAAATTTCAAATGAAAGTTAATGTAAAATTCATATAAATTTCACATAAGGTTTATGTGAAAAATATTTTACATGAATTCTAAGTGACCTTCACAGGAAACTGAATTCAAATAGCATCCATGTAGAAATCTTCACATGAATTTCATGTGAAAAATTTCGTGTAAATTTCATGTTTGTGCTCATTTCACATAAATTTCATGTGGTCTTTCATGTAAAGTTCATGTAAATTTCACATGAATTTCATATGAGGCACAATTGGCTGTGTTATAAGACTTTCCCTTAAATTTGTATTTCATTAAGAGGAAAGTAAAACTTCAAAATTTCAGAAATGTAGTTCTTCAATATTATCCAAATTACTATTACATGTTGATTTGTGTTTTACAGTTGTACTATCATTATAGTAAAAGTTTATTTCTGCAAGGATGAATACATTTTCATCTGTAGAATGTTTGAACTGAATAAAGCTTGGAACTGTAATTTTAACAAATTTTTGAGCATCTGAAAAACTGAAAACTTCAAAAAAATTTCCTCTTGTTTCACAAATTTTGGGAAATGTAATGATAGAAATCTCAGTTTTATTTACCAACCATTAAAAACTTACTATCAATGCTACTTCTATTTTCTAATTCATGAATTACGATACTGTAATTCATAGGGATGAACCTCTATACGTAATAAACGCATTTGTGCCTGAATGCTCTGCCTATTGGTTACTTGACTCTTTTCTAAAACTACAGTGCTCGAGTGTCTGACTGAGAATTCTTCATGTTCCGTTGAAAATGCATGAAATCTTTTCCGACTTTCTCTGTCTGATACTGTAAACATGGAAATTTTTGCGTGGGGGTTATTTTTGTGTTTTTTGCGAATTGAGGGATTTAGCCAAAATTTCCCCAACGCGAAAATATTCCAGCTTCATTCTTACAAAGGGAAAGACATTTTTATCGTGAATATTTACCCAACGCGAAACGTCTTGATGTTATAATCGCAAAATTTTCTCACAGCAAAAATAACCACGTTTACAGTACCTCGAAATCCTCCTGTTTATATTTTCTATGGAAAGGTTATGGTCACGGCAGATATAAGACAACTAAATTTGTGTCGGCACAAAGGGACATCTTTAACTCGATAGCATGTGTATCTTTCACAGTCCAATTATATTTTTTCTTAGTTTTCTACTTATCAACCCTTTTGATGATGGGCAATCAGAAAGCAAATAATCGTCAAAAGGGTCGATAGGTCGAACTAATTTTTTCTTAGTTAGATGGAAATTTTTTCTTAGGTAACTCTAAGTGATCAAAAATTAATACATTCATGTGGAATACAGATTTACTCTGTTAAAGCCTGATAAAGCCTTGATGGTACTGAACAATATCCAAAATATGACTTTTATACCACACCGGCTATTTACGATGAAAGTTGGATTTTTTTCTCACCACAAAGACTTCAGTAAATATTTTATTTATAGCATAATTTGGTACTGTACATACTAATTGAATTTCTTATTTTGATTTCATTTAAATTTTCCACATGATTTCATTTAAATTTTCCACATGATTTCATTTAAATTTTCTGCATAAACTTTTTGTTTAAAAGTAGTATTTCAGAGTAAGCTTGAGCCTCCCTGAGTGAAGGTAATCCTATGGGCATTATTACCATCACAACTTGGTCTTTAAAGTGCTGAGCTCAACGTTATGAAATAGTGAAAATTGAAAAAACATCCAGCCTGAATTTAGTTCTGATTTAAAATTCATCACCACTCGACCTTTCTTAAAATTTGTTTAATTATACATTTAATAATGATGTTTAATTTTGTGTGTCTTCTTCAAAATTGAAGCAAGCCCAACTTTTTAGCATTTGATATTTTTGGCCAGTCTGCTTCAAACAAAATCTTTTGCATGAGTATCAAAATTTCTTAATTCATGACATTTGATTTTGATCTTCCATTGTGTAATGCAAAGCTTTAGATTCTTTAGTTAAAGTTAAACCAACTTTATGTTGGAGTGTTACAGTGCAGCAGTCAACTTCCCATAATATAGGCCAAAAATTTAAAAAGATTAAAAAGAAAATTTGGTTGAGTACTCTTCCTTTCTTCATGACTTTTGCAATTGCAGTAAGAAAATAAACACCAAAATTTATAAACCTCTGACAAACAGACATAATGGTATGGTGCTGTCAGTCTGTCTATCTAACTTACATTCTGTCTGTCATTGTAACTATCTTTGTGATCAGGATTAAGATTAAGGATTTAGTCCTCCAAAAAGTATCATCATGAAAGGAGTATGTCAAAGGTCAAGGTCGCAGCCCATTTCACTAGTTGGCAAGATACAGACTAAACCATTGAAATCTTCAATCTTTCAACAAAGGAACATTATAATGACCAAAAGAAGAATCCTATAAATTATGAAGGTCAGAGGTCAAAGTCAAGGTCATAATTCAAAACCTAAATATACATGTATTGTCCTGTTTTCGTACTCTAGAAAAAAACAGTTGTAAAAGGTCAGAAGTTGAGTTCTCAAAATTAGGCAGAAACTTCAGATACTTGCCTAAATATCCAATAGAAAAGAAGGTAGATCATTTTGATATTTCAGTGGTCAAAGGTCAAATAGTGATATCTATAGAACATGTAGAAACAAATTTCATTGTACAGTATTTCTTATTGCCAATTTTTGTAAAAGCTTTTTAAAAAATATTAAGTGGCATTATGATAATTGATGTTTCATTTCTTTGCAATCATTATAATGAATTTAAATAGTTTTTGATGATTCATTGTATCTTATAGTTAACTTTACGTATGCCAAGATATTTTGTAATGGATATTGAAAGCTTCTTAAAAGTTTCTAAAGACATTTTATATGCAAAAGTTTTAATAGCGAGATATGTGCACTTCAGATTTAATTATACATCTATATATATCTCTATTTTGATTTTTAATGAACCAAAAAAAGGTGAAAACAAAAGCAGCAAAGAATAAGAAATAAAAAGAAGAAGGAAAAAAAAGATAGAGAATTAAAAAAAAATGCATTTTCTACATGTCCTATTAATGCTTTAGATTTTGCATTTCAGAGAGACCTGAATAGACCACACCCATTTGTACCCTGTGGCCAGACACTGACAATTCATGTCATGTTTGAATATCATTATGGAGAATTTGGGGAGAGATTTTATGAGTGAGCACCTTTCCTTAAAACAAATGTTCTCTTTGATTTTCAGGGAACCCTCTGCTGAGAAAGCTATGTCGCATATATTTTGTTGGGTAGTATTGAGGAAGATATAATACATGTAGGTGAAAAAGGGAAGGGACGGCATCTGTTTGATTTTTGTTAGGGTTCCAATATTATAAGCTTGTTACATACTATTGTTCTTTAATGAACATTCTAAATTTAGCATACCAATGTATAAGTTTACTGGACCTAAGTGAACCACCTCAAGTAAACATGTAAAAATAGGCCAGAGAGATTGATAATTTCTAAGAAAATAGGTATGGGTAAAGCTAAAAAGACAGACAGACATATACAGCCATGATAAATGTTCAGGAAACTAATATCGTAGCCCTAGCATGGGTATCAGTAGTTCGGTTTGTGTGGACAAACCTTTAAGATGGGCTATAGCCTATATCTTATGAATTATAAAGGTTAGTGCTTTGATATTTCATACGTAGAGTCCTCATGACTATACCTTTCATTTGATACCATGATTTTTGACCTAGTGACCTTGAAGTTTTAAATTCATAAGATGGGCTATAGCCTACATCTTATGAATTATAAAGGTTAGTGCTTTGATATTTCATACATAGAGTCCTCATGACCATACCTTTCATTTGATACCATGATTTTTGACCTAGTGACCTTGACCTTTTAAATTCATAAGATGGGCTATAGCCTATATCTTATGAATTATATAGGTTAGGGCTTTGATATTTCGTATGTAGAGTCCTCATGACCATACCTTTCATTTGATACCATGACTTTTGACCTAGTGACCTTGATCTTTTACCTAATTTAATTTTGGCTATATCTCGTGTACTGAGAGATAGGGTTTTGATATTTCATATGTGGATTCCTCAACCATACCTTTCATTTGATACAAAGACTTGACCTTGACATTAAAGTTTGACCTACTTTTCAAAATCTACCTTACTATTTCATATATTAAAATTGCAATTTTACTATCAAAAAGGTACACGCAAGTGATGTTATCTTCTGACAAGTCTTATTTCCTTGATAGCATGTGTATGCTACATTAAACAATGAACATTTTAAAAATGACCCCAAAAAAGGTATCCAAAAGCCTAATTTTGAAAATGGATTTTCAATAAATACTGGAAATGGCTTTCAATTTCTTGCAACAAAGACTCACCTCAACGAAGCTGAGGGGGGCTTATGCTATCGCCCAACACTGGTGTTAGCGTTGGAATCTACACCCTGGTTAAGGAAAAAAGAACATCTCTATTCCCAGCTTCCTATTAGCCCTACATCAACCAAACTTGTATGGATGATGTATCTAAGGATGCTCACTACAATGCATGGCATGGATGCTGCATCTGACAAATATTTCATGCTTGAGCGACCAGTTTATATAACATGAGATCGGCCCATTTCCAGCATACTATAAGTCCTAGATCAACCAAACTTGTGTAGATGATGCACTTTAGGATGCTCACTGCAATGGATGAAATGGATGCTGCATCTGACCTATATTTAACACTTGAGCAACCAAGTTAAGTAAAATGGGACACCTTCATTTTCAATCCACTATGAGCCCTAGATCAACCAAACTTGAGTGGGTGATGCATGTGATGCAGCTCCTGACCCATATTTTATGCTGAGTGATCAGGTTAGATGAAATGGAACATTCTCATAATTCCTTCATCAACCAAACTTGTGTGGGTGATGCATTTGGAGATTCATGGTATAATGTATGGTACAGATACTGGCCAGGTAATGTTGTCGTTTAGGTGAGCTCTGTCATCTTTCATGACACTACATTTTCTAGTGAAATATCATAAGCCTCTACTTGTCATGTAATTCTAAAACAAAGTCTTCATTCAGAGTTTATGGGTATATTATTTATTCATCCTTTACAATGTGACATGCTTTCTCAGAGCCATGCTGCAGACCGTTCATAAAGTTCTTTTTCCTCCATATAGGGCCGTTAAAAATAATCCACAGTTATATAACATGTAATCAGCATGTTTTATTTTGCCTCTGTTGGGTTTTTTCTCCCAATCAGAGCTTACAGGCGCTACTTCTACATGAACAAGAGGAGCGGCAAGACCCAGTGGGACTATCCTGATGATGAAGAGGAGGAGGAGGAGATGGAGGGGGACGGCAAGGAATCGTATCAGGACACGGAGGATCGCAATCGGGAAAACTCGTCATCTGGTAAGTTTGTAATACATGTATCTATATTCTTACCATTCAGATCTGCTCATCCTTTACTTGTACCAGCACAAAAGGATGACTGTCGCACATGTAGAGTGATTTACATCGAACTGATGGAAAAGTGAACATTTGCAATGTATATTGTCGTGTATATTCAATATGTAAAAGTTTGTATCTGAAAAGAATGACATTATGAATCTTCTTTGTCACTGGTTTGAATTATCATAAACAATGAATTATCATAGAACTATTTTGAAAATAGCACCGATCGATCAACAGCCAAGTCTTTTTTTCCAAGTAAAACTTTTAGGCAGATCTGAATGCTATTTAGAAACATGTTTCTTCATTACCATCTTTGCCTCTACTTGTCTTTTGGTATCTCTGTCTATTTCTCCCTCTGATTACTAGCACTATTTGAAAATGTGCCTGTTTTCAAAGAGTCCAATTGGGCTAAGTTTGAAAGTATCAAGGGTGCAACTTTTGTCAGGCTTAAAGCATTATGATACATGTAAATGATATTGAGTCTTTGCGGAATACAGAGTTTTTTCCCCTTACAGATGGTATCCGACGTAAAACCTTTGTGTTGTCATGAAAATGGTATGGTAACGTCAATTTTATACTGTCAATTCCCAGACTTTTAGGATTGTTTCCATATAATTTGATGACTACGTCAGTATACGTCAGATCAGTCTTTGTCAGATACCATCTCAAATGTGTGGTAAGTCCGGTTTCCGAAAATAACGAATAAAGTTGGGTTGAAAATTCTAATATAAAGTACATGTATTCTTCTTCAGTAAGTCCCCCTAAAGACAATGAAGTTGATACTTCCATATCAGAAGCCAAAACATCTCGCACGCCATCTCGCTCAAGCATGGAGGAGTTACATCCCACTGTAAGTTCCCAAGCTGTGACCACCCATCCGGAACCAACCCTGTCTCGTAGCAAGCTGCTGCATAGTGAGCATCGTCATAAAGAGTCTACTTACAGCACCGACGCTAATTTGGTGAGCTCGTCAGATTACGGTGCTATTGTGCCCAGTGACCCAGGACCGGCAGACACCACCGCTTCTGTTGTCAAACAGACTCGTAGTGTAAGTTTATATTTTATCTTTCTTTGGTGTACTTTAGTTATGAACAGACTTGTAGTGTATATTTATATTTTATCTTGCTTTGGTACTTTAGTGAAGAACAGACTCGTAGTGTAAGTTTATATTTTATCTTTCTTCGGTACTTTAGTTAACAACACATGTGCCATATCATCATTATGTTTAAGTTGCTATGCTAATATTGTCAGAGATTCAATACATAAATTGATCTGTTAATATGAAATGGGGAATAACTGAATCATAAAGTTTTAACAATGGGTGTGTTGTGGTCAATTCTGTTGTTGTGCACTGCAGACACAAAGGACAGTAGTAGCTCAAAAATCAGTTAGTGTAGCTTTGTGAATGTTAGAGGGAATAATATCCTTTCAAGGTTTGATTTATCGTTAGAAATAAAAAATAATTTTGTAAGTATGCCATTTTTATTCAATTTCATAGATTCTTTTTATCATACACATAAAATGAAAGTAATAGGTATGTGTACATGTATTTTAAGACATATCACTCATTCTAATGTTACATATTTACTAATTATAGGAACCTGATGAACTGGTAGAGAGCTCAGAAATGCATTCTACAGGTGAGTATTTTAATTTCAACATAAATTTGTACTTCATGTGCATAGTTGGACATGTAAAACAAACATTGAATTAAACACATTAAGCACAGACCTAAAACTGCTACTGTAAAGCCCCACCCCCTCCCTCACCACCAGATATTATAATAATGAAATGATAAGTAATCAATGTAATAATTTTTTTGATTGATCGAGGTATCAACACCAAAAATTGAGGGGAAACTTATGCATATTGCGCTACGCTTTTCTCTCAATTTTTAGTATCATCATTTCATTAAGTCGCTTTTCAACGTTTATTTGCAGCTTTGAAATCTTGTTGCTAACAGCGTTGCTTATGACATTGTTAAGCTCGTACTTCCGTTTTGTGTTGATACAGGTATCAACAAAATTTCTTGGCCAATCAGAATTGTCGTTTCTTAATGATAACAATGGAAATTAAATGATTAACTTGTCAACTTCGTCATCTCCAGCATTAGAAGCAGAGCCAGTATCACAAAGTACATACGACTACAGTGTGGCCACAGCCTCTGTATTACAGGGACAGCCCCCACCTCCTGGCACAGACCTAGAACCGCTACTGAAAGCCCCACCCCCTCCCCCACCACCAGATATTATATTATACATGTATTAACTTGCAACTTTGTCATCTCCAGCATCAGAAGCAGAGCCAGTATCACAGAGTACATACGACTACAGTGTGGCCACAGCCTCTGTATTACAGGGACAGCCCCCACCTCCTGGCACAGACCTAGAACTGCTACTGAAAGCCCCACCCCCTCCCCCACCACCAGATGATAAAGGTATTGTATTGTATTGATTCCTATTTCATTTGAAAAAATGAGCTTTTTGTCCTCTTAAGTTGGTTCAATAATCCAAGAATTCTTTGTCAGAGCAAAAAAAAATATTCTGTTTATTTGACATTCATACATGTATCTGATGATTTATATTTGTAAATAAGATTGCATATTATCGTTCATTTGATTGACTACTGGTCCTCTGAATGTACATGTGTATACCAATTCCGAGATCTGTCGCAAAACAATGAATTTTGATAGATAAATACATGATATAGGTATGATAATTCCACATTGAAACCATTCTTGTGATTATTTTCACAGTAATATAATAGAAAATGCCTATTTCTTTATAGATAATGCTTTCAAAGAGTGAAATAGCTAAAACTGTTCCCAAAAAGTACATTTTGCACACCCCCACCTTAAATGAAAATCTAAAAAAAAGTACCCAGTACCCTTATTTGTCATCTAAGTGGCGAGATGTCTTTGTCAGAAGTTATTTTCTTTTACATATTTCTCAACGACAAACTCTCTTCTTCAAAATAAATTATGAAAAAGTACATGTCATCGTTCATCCTGATTCAAAATACTTGGTTGTCATAGTAACGATTTTAATTGGGGGGATTAGGGTTCTCAATTATGTTTAAAGAAGGGGACAATTTTGAAATAAGTAACACAGAAGATGAAATTTCTAGATATATAGTTATATTTTAATAGGCGTTAACAATGTAAAATAAGCGATTTTTTCAAAGTACAAAGAAGTTGCCGGGTGTTGGAGATACGGAAATATTAATAAAGGAAATAGAAAAAGTACACGGAACATTTTGACGTTCAAGGTCAATAAGTGGACGTCACTCACCTCCCTCGTTCGCGATAATTCGTGCACTTGTCTGTAAAATGGATATATCTTTGAACAAAGCAGGATTAAAACTAGAATTCACTCACTCAAAATTTTTAAATAGAGAAACTTTATTCGATAACATCTCGCTGCAAAGTACGAAAGTTGACAAAGCTAAAGAAAAATTCTTTTATTATAATTTTTAGAGAAACTAAACTTGTAAAATCTTATCTATGATATCGCTAAAATCTCCAAGAAATATCCTGTTTGATCATTGACTTAAATTTACCTGCTTCATTTTGCTCAAGCAACAAGCGGTTGAATTTCCGATGATGACATTATAAAAATAATACGTTTACGGCGGCAGACGGGGTGTCTCACTTACGGGATATTTTTGCATATATAGATTTAACGATACATTTGACTAAATATATCTCAGATAGTAGATGATGATTTTCTGGTTCCATCGATCCCAAATTTGTCGAAATCCGTCAAGAAACAAGCGAATTACAGGAGTTTGAAGACCGAAACCGCACTCGGTACTTTTAGAACCAGTATTGACGCTGGGAATATGATGACGTCAAACGATTATTGAGCCTCCTTAACAGTGTTCAGCAATGAATCTATTTTGACATACATACATGTACGTACATGTATATTTTAAGAATTTGATAATTTTTTCGTTCATTGCTATTAAACTTAAATCCAGTATCATGGCCACTTACATTTGGTGTAGAAATAATCTATCCTAATGTAAAATCAAGACATAAATTTAAGTCATTTTAACACCAAAGTATTCTTGACTTACGGTATAAAGCTTCATTCCTTACAACATTCTTGCTTACTTCAAAGATTGCTATGACTTACTGTCCTTCAATTTTGATTACTCTATTTCTTAAAGTTAAGATTCTTTTGCAGAAGAATGTACACATGTTTCAACGTATTTCTTTGGTACAAATTTCAGAACAAAAAGGAACAGAAAACATTACTGATGGTAAAAGATACACTGAATCTCCCTATACAATGTACGGTGCTCCCTCACACAATGGTGCTCAGCCTGGTTATGGTACCACTGGTTTACCACCGGTACACGGGACTCAAGATGGTTCATACTATGGTTCAGAGGCAGTGGAAGAACCGTGCACCAGTAGTAGTGCTTATGAACTGTCAGATAATCCTGTAGATAACCAAGACCAACCGATGGAAGAAGATGCAGCGGTTATTGCCAGACCACCACAGGTTATTGCTAGAGAACCGATGGTGTTCAGTGAACCGATGCCAAGTCACTCTAACGAGGGAGTGATGCCATCTAGTGAGCAGTTTGAGTATCAAGGGGAGGAAACTTATGCCAAAGCATCTGGAGATGCCAATTCTAGTACTTATTCTGAAAAGAAGAAGAAAAAGAAAGACAAGGTTGGTTTAGGTTGGCTTAATATACATGTATTATTAGCTCTACTAGTCATAGACCAGTCGAGCTTATGCGATACCCCGTTGTCCGGCGTCTGTCAGTCTGTCCGTCCGTCCGTCCGTAAACAATTCTTGTGCTCGTAACTCCTCTGAAACTATAAGAGATAGAAATGTAACTCTTTTTGCAATACACTTGGTCTGTGGTCTAGTTGTGCACCTGACATTTCGTTTGAGCCCCTGACCCCCAGGGTCCTAGAAAATGAGCGTGGTCATTTTCTGCAATATAGCTACAAATGTATGTAATCTTGTGCTCGCAACTCCTCTGACACAATAAATGATGGAGACTTAATTCTTTTTGCACTATGATGGGTCTGTGGTTTAGTTGTGCACCTGATATTTTGTTTGAGCCCCTGACCCCCAGGGTCTTAGAAAAAGGGTGTGTTCATTTTCTCCTATATAACTCTATGTAATCTTGTGCTCGCAACTCCTCTGAAACTATAAGAGATAGAAATGTAACTCTTTTTGCAATACACTTGGTCTGTGGTCTAGCTGTACACCTGACATTTTGTTTGAGCCCCTGACCCCCAGGGTCCAAGAAAATGGGCGTGGTCATTTTCTGCAATATAACCATGTAATCTTGTGCTCGCAACTCTTCTGACACTATAAATGATGGAGACTTAATTCTTTTTGCACTATGACGGGTCTGTGGTTTAGTTGTGCACCTGATATTTTGTTTGAGCCCCTGATCCCCAGGGTCTTAGAAAAAGGGTGTGTTCATTTTCTCCTATACATGAATAACTCTATGTAATCTTGTGCTCACAACTGCTCCGACAATATAAAGGATGGAGACTTAATTCTCTTTGCAATATGATGGGTCTAAGGTGCAGTTGTGCACCTGACATTTTGTTTGAGCCCCTGACCCCCAGGGTCCTAGAAAATGGGCGTGGTCATTTTCTCTTATGTAATCTTGTGCTCGCAACTCTTCTGACACTATAAATGATGGTGACTTAATTCTTTTTGCAATATGATGGGTCTGTGGTCTAGTTGTGCACCTGATATTTTGTTTGAGCCCCTGACCCCCAGGGTCTTAGAAAAAGGGTGTGGTAATTTTCTCCTATATAACGCTATGTAATCTTGTGCTCGCAACTCCTCTGACACTATAAATGATGGAGACTAAATTCTTTTTGCAATATGATGGGTCTGTGGTCTAGTTGTGCACCTGAAATTTTGTTTAAGCCACTGACCCCAGGGTCTTAGAAAAAGGGTGTGGTAATTTTCTCCTATATAACTCTATGTAATCTTGTGCTCGCAACTCCTCTGACACTATAAATGATGGTGACTTAATTCTTTTTGCAATATGATGGGTCTGTGGTCTAGTTGTGCACCTGACATTTTGTTTGAGCCCCTGGCCCCCTGGGTCCTAGAAAATTTATATGAATGATATTCTAGTTGCAGTCTAATGGATTTGTTATTTCGTTGTGCTACTTATAATTTGTTAGAGCGCCTGCTCGCTATCGTCTTTGGTTTAAAATAAAATGGAAATTGTTATTTATGTATATGTTTCTTATTCACTTGTCAATGAGTGAATAAAACAAAACTACCAGGAGAGCTACAGTCTCGTCAGAGACTTCTGGTATCATACATGTAATATATGCTTATCAACACCCATCCTTTTGCACACAAATTTTTTGATTATACATGTATGATATAGGGTTACAGCACTTTCTTCATTTGTACTTTAGATTTACATGTACCTTAGACGAGTACCTCAGGCAAATACCTTGTACATTTAGAACACAAAGACTTTGAAGTAGTAAAAACATACATGTAATCCTATCTTTACAAAGGATTATTCTTCAATCTAAAAGCTTTGTGTCTTTTTACATATATATTATAAGTTTACTGTAAAGATCTCTGTTTGTCACTTTCAGTCAATGAGCAGCTCAAATCTTACCCTTAAGAAGAAGCATGTATCATCTCTTGTGCAAAAGTGGCAGAAAGTAAAGAAAGAAGTAGAAATAGAGGAAAGAAATCGAGAAGAAAGAGAAATGGCCATACGCCAAAAATTGGAAGAGTGGAAACAACAAGATTATTGAATGTCGGTGTACAGTATTGTCACATCGATACAAACTCATACATCTCCAGTTATTTTGCTGAATGCATGTCCAGATTATTGATTGAATTTTTTTTTTAAACTTGAAATGCTACTGTACCAAAAGTTGATCATTTCCAAGACATGTATTTAAGAACTCTTGTTGCCTTAATCATAATATTGATATATATTTAAGGCATTAGGGGTACAATACTCTACTTCCGGTTGTGTTGATAACAGAAAAATTAAACACTACGAAGTTGACGACTTCGGCAATGTTCGAGATAATACATTTTCATGGCGAGTTGAATGGAACAATGGTAAATATCAAATATCTAAAAATATGTAAGTACATAATTTCTAGCTTTTCTACCACATTGATATTATGCCCCTAATGTACCTTAATAGAGTCGGGGGATAAGCAAGGTTCGAAACTCCCTGTTGTGCTGTTGTCACAGATAACCAAGGTTCCATTCAGGCAACATACATGTAAATGTAGCCACTGAATCAATCTAGCTTTTCTTAAAATTTATTATATATCATTGAAGTTATTCCTTGGAAATTACCTATTTGACCACCCAATAGTCCATTTTCCAGAAAATATCTATGACCGTTTTAAACCTTGATTTTATATGTACAGACACCAGACATCACATCATTTGGCAAAATTTTCAATTGTGACGTCAAATCTGATCGCACTGTCTTGAAGCACCTTGATCCGTTGTCATACTTTCTATTGTGACGTCACAATGAAAATATCGCCAAATTTTGTGATGTCTGGTGTCTGTCCGCCTTATGAATCTATTGGAAAATCAGCTATTCTTTGTGCGCATTTCAAACCCTGAATCAAGAGATACATGTATGATGCAACAATTGTCTTGATTTTGTATTGTTTGTACACTCATGTGTATGTAGATATGGTAAAAATGTGAAAATTGATGGTAATTAGAGAATTTAATCAATTTGAAATTACTATTTGTTAGTTGCGAAGAAAACAAACAAATCATGATAATGCATGCTAAAAGAGGGAATTTCGATGGTGTACATGTTTATGAATCTTTAAAGTTGAAATTATTCGAATTCTATAGATGTAAGATTATGTTATTGAATGAATATAATGGAGATATTTAATTGAATTGGTTGTACATGTATATTGCACACCTAAAAAAGGTTGAATCAAAATATATGCATTTATTGCTATGAACTAGATGTGTTTGAATTAGATTATAATTGAAATATCTAAACTGTAAATTTACTTCATGTACAAATGTACATGTAACATGTACAAAATTTAATGCATTTAGTAAATTAATCTCAAATTGTTCTATTTGCAATGGATGTACATGTAAATATTTTAAAAGCGCTATCTGGTACAATAATCATTTTAAATTTATCAGTTATTGCGAGATTTATAATGACTCATTTTTGCGCTTAAAGACAATTTATTGAAAGGCCAAACATAAAATTTTATTTACAGGAATTTCATTTGTGTTGTGTTACATGTAAGTCAAATTTGAATTATTTAACCTGCATTTTTTTTTCAGTATGTATTTACTTCTCTGTTTGACTTTAACAGACCTGCCTACTTTTACAATTTATGCTTAATTTTTACGATTTTTAACCTACAAATACACTCTACGCCATTTTTGCTCATTTTTATGCCTTAAACATATGTCCAATCAGAATTACTTTCAAACGACTTGCCTATATAAGTATATATGCACAACCAATGTAATTTCCTGAGATGCAACTATTAAAAGGAACGTGCTGCATTTTGTATGTTAACGCTCGTGAAGTCACAAGATGTAAAGAAACATGCCACGATGGCTGTTCTAACCTTCAAACTGAACCCCTGGTGATCTGAATTTTAAAGCACCCTTTTACCTAGAAAATGCGATTTCAGAAAACAAGAATGAAACAGAAAACTTGCTGTGTGTTGCATACCCGTATCAAAATACAAATTAAGACACTTATTCTCTATTTGTTGTAAGTGGAGGGTTTGACATCGTATAAGCAATTGTGTAAATGGTTAAGATTTGTAAAAGTGTCATAGGAGAGAAAATTACAATCAATTGTTTATATTACACTTGGCTTCGGAATCACCAAATTACATTTTCTTTAGCAAAATTTTACACGTTTGAGGAGAAACAGGTAGGCAGGTCTGCTTTAATCGTACCAGTGAATCAATATGTTCATTATTGTATGTGAATTGTTTGAAGAAAAAAATGAACATGTACCAAATATTTGCATTTATTTTCTAGCAAAAATGTACAAAAATTTTGAATATTCATGTCAATATTCTTAATGAATTGAATTGGAAGATGTGTTGTGACAAGTTTGTCATATGGTAATGGTATATGATTTTGCATTTTATTGCAATGCGAGGGTATCTGCAAACTTGATGAAAGAATTTTATGATTTGAACTATATATGTATATGAATACCAATCTACAAATGTAAGACAATGTTAGCTAGTGGCTAAATGTACAGTGACGTGTAGATTATATCTCTTATTTCAAACTTTGTTCTCTTATGATAGATTTAATACATGTATATGTACTTTAAAATATGTGTAAGATGAATTTTACAAAGTGCTTTAAACTTGTGTACTACACAACATCCAAATGCTTATCAAAAACTTCTAAATACTTGTTGATTGACGATTGTTGATTTTCAGAAAAATTAAAAATGATACGGACTTTATTGTAACAAACTAATAAAGAATCAAATGAAAATACATGTAGTAAATTGCTGCTTGACAATGTGAGGAGAGAAAAGGTAGTATGAATGAAGGTATGATAATATGTATGTTCATGTGAGATGTTCTGTGAGATAGAGAGACTGGTAGTGAGAGAGGGATATAGAGGAAAAAGGGAAAGAGAGATGGATAGAAAGATAGAATGAAAATGCAAATTAAGCATGCTCGGTGTCTCATTATCATGCTTTATGCTATATTTTCTTTGAATAAACATAAAAATAGAAATTGTATTTAATATTTTTATAGCTTAGATAGGTGCTGGTGGACGTGGTTTGATTTATTCAGATAATCAAAAATGTCAATTTCTATCAATGGTCTCCGGATTAAACTCTATACATGTATATTAGATTAAGCCGGGGATACTCGGGATACTTGACTGAGATTATTCACGTCCAGGAATACCTATGTGGAAAACAGCATTTCAGGCACGTAACTGAAGTAATTATTGTCTTGCTGCACAACAGTCATGAAACATAGTACATACATTACCCACCTTTAATAAGTACCCACCTAATACTTTCCTCTATATTTCAAAAAATAAACGATTTTTGTTCCATTGTTTTGAAAATCTGAAGATTAACCATACTGCTATCAATTCAAAGTTCAGAAAAGAAAATATTTGGACGAGCTTTTCCTGGATACTTATTAATGGTGGGTAGTGTATATTGATAATGAACCAAAAAGGAGTCGTATTGGGTCAAAGGCCAAGGTCAAAATAAGCATGTTTGAAAGACGGTGTTTCTACAACATAACTTGAAAAATTCTTGACCTAGATTGATTGATGGACTTTCAGGTTATCCATGAGAAAAGTGAGAAAATTTTGGGATTAATTGGATAAGGTCAAACTTTACATTCATGGAAAACAGTATGAAACATCACAAAGACATTGCCTCTGATGAAAGGAGGAAAAGAGTTTTGGGACAAATCACAAGGGTCAAGGTCATTCTTAGCATAATATTACGGAAGACAGGATTCTGGACAACAAAAAAGCTGACTTATTCTTGACAGTAGATCGCTCTTAATCAAGGAGGAATTCCCATTTGTAGCAAATATAGAGGTAAAAGGCCACAGTTTGTTTGGCATGTACAAATGACGGTATTAGAAGCTGCAGTATCGACAAAGGGTACAAAGAAGGATAATCCTCTTGTAAAGCAGACATAGTTTGATCAGTGTTTTAAAGTTCATACTATAATTGTACTTGCCTCAATATTTACTT
Source organism: Pinctada fucata (assembly GCA_028142955.1). Taxonomy (NCBI): domain Eukaryota; kingdom Metazoa; phylum Mollusca; class Bivalvia; order Pterioida; family Pteriidae; genus Pinctada; species Pinctada fucata. The sequence continues at coordinate 42,919,426 of AP027102.1, read as the reverse complement.
GCAACATGCAAGTCATAATCTGTGACCATTAGATGTGTGACGAAATTATATGAAGATGACCAACCTTTCAGTGAGGGCCGAATATCACCACCTTTAGTAAAATAAAAAAGTTGGCAATGTAAGAAATAAATATATTCTATTACAGTACCTGTATCACTGTTGCATAACAATATGACCACCTGTAGGTATCTGTGAACCTAAAGCCAATGTTAAGTTTGAGCATGCTTTGCACATGTATATAAGAAGCTATACTAGAATATGCACTTCAATTTTAAATCTGTGGAAAAAATCAGACATCTTTTAAAAACCTGTGTGGCTGTGTGTATTTTATAATATGCTCCATCACATAATCATACAGTTGCCAAGATATATTATTCATATTTTAATGTATTGTTACTGAGTAGAAGATGAAGAAGCCTATTAGTGTTTGGGCCAAAGGTAAAGGTCACTTTTAATATGAAAAAAGAAATAATTAAAAAACCCACTTAAAAAAGAAATATATTGACGTTTAACCCTCAAGTAGACCTTTTATCCTTTAAATGAAAACTTATATATGAGATATCTATGATGATTATTTTAGGGTTTATAGGTCAAGGTCAAGGTCATGGTCACTGATGGAAAAAAAAGGCTTCAAAAAGGAGTTCCAGATCATAATGCCAACACTTTCACCTATAATGAAATTTGGATATAAAAAGAAAAAAAAACAGATTAGGAGGATACAGGTAGAGCCAAGTAGCCAGGTCAAAGGTTGCGAACAATGTAATCTGCAGTGACATCGATTTCGGATTTTGATTTGTCCATTATAGGTTTTGTAATATAGTCATTACTCTTGGTTTCCGCTGAAAGTCAACCGGCCACTGCTCGACTGAGGTCCAGGGTAAAAACTAATTTTAGCCTTCGGAGGAAGTGATAAGCTGTCATATTTAATTTATTCTGAAGAAGATTACTCCATTTTAATGTAATGTTTGGTTGCCAAGCTTGCAGTGTCTTGATTTTCACCTAGTAAAATGGTTTACAAACGCGAGGGCCTCGAGGGGTTATCTCAAAGTTTATTCTTGGGATGCTCGTGTAAATCTAGCTCTGTACAGATATATATGCACAGGACCATGCACAGGGTCAAGTGTGAAAAAAACCCTTTCCACTGCACATGCCCTATCCTCTATCCATACTTCAAGACCACTTGCATTTTTGATATTATTAGTTTAGTTACTGACCGTCTACAGAGATTTGTTGGGTTGATCTGCTTGAAGCCCATAGAATTAGAAGGCGAGGTGAAGCCGAGCCTGCTATGGGCTTGGTCAACACAAATTGCTATGGGCTTGGTCAACACAAAAAATCTCCGTGGACGGTCAGTAACAAATAACTGTTTTATTTTGTCAAGGACCAAAAATCTCAATTTTTTGTTGACAAAAATTGCCGTTTCACGACTTGACCTTTTTACGTGCGAATGCATTTATACGGCAATTAGGGTTTTTTTCCTTTTTTGGGGGCCGAATTTCGGCCCCCTCCCAATGCCAAATTTCCTCTATTTTTCCCAAAAAATCACCCTGAAATTCCCAAAGAGGAATTATGAAAAAATCACCTGAGAAGATAAGACTCAAAACCTGGAAGTCAGCACAAAATGTCCTATTTCGAAGTGCATTTTTTAAAGTTTTTTATTCATCCCTTGTTCAGTTCAAGCAAATCAATAGATTATCAGTGTTAATAAATGATACTTTAAGGTTATACTTTGATGAGAATTTGTTCCAAAATTTTCCCAATTTTAACAAAATGTCGCAAATTTTCCCAAATGGGACAGGCACAGGCACCTTCCCCAAAATAAAAAAAATACCCTGGCAATGGCGGAATTGTTGGCGGTCTATAGAAATTTAGACGGCGCTCACGTGACGTGATTAATGTGCACTGATTGGTTCGAACTTGTCCGAGGCAAAATAAAGATCAATATCCCCACTCCCACCACCCTCTAAAATTCTGGATTCAATCATCCCCTAGTAGCCCTACTGGTCGAGGACCATAGGCAGCCCAGGATCAGTTACTGCCTACTGCATCTTAGAGGGACTTAGGGTTGAAATAATGACATGAAAATTTGTCAGAAGCTTAAGGCTTTTAGACATATATTTTCCTGATTATGAAGAAAATAATCTCATCCTGAGTCATCTAGTAGCTGAATTTGTTAAAATAACAAAAAAAGGATTATTGATATGATCAATTCTGGGGTTGGGGAGAGGGTAGGTGTATACAATCTATCAATGTGGTCGTTTGCTTTGGGATTTTTTTCATAAAAGAGGCACCATACTATCAAGTAAAGATTAATTTTATTACTGTGAAAGCACCGGAACAAAATATTTCAGTTTACAGAAATAGGATCGAGCCAAATAGGTGGTAACTGGTCCTGCAGTCTTGCAAAATGCGTCCAATTTCTGTTACACTTTAAGACATTATATAAACAAAATAATCAAATTATTCAGAGAAAATCCTATATAATCCGGTGTGCCCCATAAGGGATACCATTGTCCATCCAAAGATTCTATCAAATATTTCATCAATTACAAATTTTATTAGCAAAAAACCTTGAAAAATAGGTGGCCACTGGACCACCACCATAATATAGATGTAACAGGAAGGACAGACAACTGCAGTATTCATATAGCTTGCGGACAAAGAGAGATAACTCTTGAAAATCCTAGTTCCCTTCATAGATCAATAATTTTGTGAAAAATTTAGCTATATAGTTTTATGTGGTGAATAATTAAAATTTGTTACCAATTGTTATGTAACATGTCTAAGCTGACTTATACCCTGCCAAGAACTTATAAATGACAATACTAAATACCTTATATGGAACACATTTTATCCATTCACAATTCTGTTGTGAATAAGTTGTGGATGGGATATAATAAGCATCACTTTATTTGCAGAGTTTACAAATTAGACCATGCAAGAATTCACAGGGCATATGCCCTGTAGTTTATTGGCATTTCTGAAAATCCATCATACAAAGTTGAAATTTATTATAAGTACCGGGACAATTAATTCAAAATTAATTGACAACATTAACACTTAGAGAATTCATTTGGAGCCATACTGTATAAATACAAAATTTCATAAGGCTTAGCTTAATGTAGCAGGACCAATCACAATTTTGTCATTGTTTATTATAATTCATTTATTTATGTTTGTTTCAAGATCAGAAAGGACTGTGAGATGTCAGGACCACTTAGGCAAGTCGTCTATATTTACTGTGGTGAGGGGGCATGCCCTAAGAGTACGGCAGTATTAAAATCAGCTTTGACAAAGCACCTTTGTGCCAAGTCTCATCAAATTCAGACGATCACGCCAGGAGACACTATTGAAGGTTTGTGAATCTGCTTTATTTTTCTCCCATATTCACACAAGGGTTGTCCAATGGATGTACCCTTCTGACTGTGGGTACGTTATTAGAGAACGTTCTATGAATAGGATAAAATCTATTTTGAAAATAGATAATAAAAGATGACGAAATCATAAGATGTTAGGTGCATCAAATCTTTGAAAACACTGAGTGATATATACTGTACGCGAACTTATTTTAGCTCAACCAAATTTTAGCGGAAACATGGCAAACGGGAAATGGACATAATAGTGTAATCATGAATTAGTGCACTTGGCTCATTCTCCATTGTATGTATAATACAGTACAGTCAAACCTGTGATTGACGGTCAGCATTGGGAAAAACCAAACATGGCTGCATAAGACAGGTGGCCTTTCCTTCCAAGTTTGCGATATAGGGACCCATAACTGATTATACTATCTACAGTACAACACGTTGTATTTCTGATCTCTTATTGAACAAATACAGCAATATGTTTATGATTATGCGTATTGGAGTAAAAAATTTCTACTAGCAAATATTCATTATTCAAACTCAAAAATTTACTTTTTCTGTTAAATATGACCGTTGAAAACAGGCTGGCCACGTTACGAGAGTGGCCGTTGATTTAGGTACTTATATATTTCAAATCGTGGAACGAAAGTTGACCGTTGGCAGGGAGTGACCATAGAAAACGAGTGCAAGGGCAGGTTTGACTGTACATGTATAAGGCTGATGATATTTAATATTTTGCGTAGTCTTGAATGAGTGCACTTTTATAGCGCTAACTCCGCTAAAATATGAATCCTTCTAAAATAAGGACTGTAAACGTGGAAATTTTGTTGTGGGGGTATAATTTTCGCTTTTTTCGCGATCAAGGTACTTCTCGAAAATTTCCCCCATGCGAAAATATCCTCGCTCCATTCTTACGATGGGAGCGGCTTTTTTTTTCGAATATTTCCCCCACGCATATATTGTCTTGATGTTATAACTGCAAAGTTTTCCCGCAGTGAAAATAACCACATTAACATTACACTTACAGTACATGTATTGAAAATTTTAAAATGCTGATAATGAATTATTAAGGAATGCACACTAAGGAACTTTTAAATATATACTGCCCAGATCATTTTCTTTTTAAAGTTAGCTATTTAACATACATATATCTTGTATATATTTTTTTTTGAATGATTGAATTTTTTGGATTATTGAATTTTTACCATTTCTTCTAGGGAGCTGGAGACAGACAGCCTCTGCCTATGTCATAGGAGGAGGTTATGACTTGGGCTTTATAAAATGCCTTGGTTATGAAGGAACTCAACAGATAAAGGACTATGTGCATGCCGGGGGATCGTACCTAGGGATCTGCGCAGGTTCTTACTTTGCATGTGGTGGTATTGAGTTTGATAAAGGGGGAGAACTAGAGGTGTGTGGTGAAAGGCAGCTGAAATTCTATCCAGGTAAAGGATATAAAAATGAAGGTTCATGAAGAAACAAGAAAACTTGAGCCTTCAAGGTAGAAGGTTAAGGTTGAACATAGGCCATAATTTCACTAGCGTCCTTTTGTGTTATTTTTAGAATTTAAATTTCTGCATTTACTTTACAGAGAGTGTGCAGCTCCAAAATTCCTGTAGGGTTGATTCAGTGGCATATCCAAATAAAATCTATGTTCAAAGTGGTGCTAAGATGTTAACCTCCTTGAATTTCGATGATATTTTTTTTATATGAAATAAAAAATAATAATTTTCTGGTGATTCAATAACAAAAGACTAAAACTTCTTGAGAGGATCATGCCAATTAATTTTGAATTGTTTAGGTGAGGATCAAATGTCTGTCAGTATGTCTGTTCACCAAAGCTTGTAAAGACCTCTCTCTCTATAACTTTTTACTCTCTATGAACTTCAATGAAATTTCACAGAATTGTCACTTAGGACCCAAGGTTGTACCATGACCTTGTATCAAGGTAAATATATGTAAATGGTCAAAGGTTTAGGTCACAATAGAATTTATTATTAAAACTTTGTCTGGGGCAGAACTCCTTCTCCTCTGTTTGGATTTCAGCAATAACATTTTACAGAACTGTCACTTAGGAGCCAAGGATGTGTCATGACCTTGAATCAAGGTCAAAACCATCATAGATTGTATCAGTAAAACATTTTCCAGGGCAGAAATTCTTTCCTTCTGCAAGAATTTCAACAGTATTTCACAGAATTGTTGAGTAGGACCCAATGATGTGTCATTATCTTCAACCAAGGTCATACAAGTAGGTCAAACATCAAGGTCACAATATACTCCATTGATATAACTTTTCCAGGGTATAACTCCTCTACATGGATTTCAATAATATACAAAATCACAGAATTGAAACATATGTAGGAAATAAGTGTGTCACGACCTTGAAAGGTCAAGGTCACAATAAGTCAAAATAAGGTAAAACCTTGTCTTGAGAAATAACTCCTTCCTCTCTGCATGAATTTCGATAATATTTCACAGAATTGTAACATTATGATAGCACCAAACTATGTGTCACAACCTTTAACTCATGACCTTGGATCAGGCATGGATGCTTACCAGGTACCTTGTATTAGAGTATTCGTTATGAACAAAATTAAAGTATCAATATTGAAATATTTGTACAAGGATAATAAATTTCAGTGCAGCATACACTCATTTCAACAAGGAATGTCTCATTGATCCAACTGGCAAGTAGTGAATACATGTAGTCATGTACATTGACTTTTGCATGTGAAGTATTTAAAAAATGTCTGTTGAGAAAGTTATATGCTGGTAGGGAAGGGATATAATCCTTTGGGGCATTCTACTTATTCTTCCTATGTACTTCAGCTATCTTAATATGATTGAAATGTATATGTTTCTCTTTTTCCAGGATGGTGTATAGGCCCTGTATTTGGACCATATGACTACGATACAAACTCGGGAGCCAGACCTGCCAAACTGTCGTGCAGTTTCCAACATCTTTTTGGATCACTCAAAGGTTTCACACGTCCGTTTTCAAAAACTATTCATGCATACTTCAATGGAGGTGGATTCTTCATTCCTAGGCTGCAGGACTACACAAAAATTTACGAACAAACTGATACTCCACGCAAAAAGATCAAACGTAGTTACAAGGCGTCAGAAAATCTGATAGAAGACGATAGAGACATTTTGTCGGAAAATCAGAAAGCTGATGGTGAAAGAGAAGAAACTCAGCTTAAGGAGACACATGTCCTTCGTCTGTTGTCTGCCATGAATTCAGAATCTCATCATGAAAATGAAAAACGCAAATACAACGATCAAAATGGAGGAAAATCTCACCAAAATGGAGAAATTTCTCCGGAAAATGGAGAAAAATCTCACATTATAGAGAAAAATAGATCTCATCATACTGAATCTGAAACTGAAACAAACGGTCAACAACATGATACAAAAACCTGTGACGTAAGCGCACCACCAGGTGTAACGATTTTAGCGAAGTACCATGACATATATTTGAATCCTGCTGCTATTGTCAGATGCAATGTTGGGAAGGGCACAGTTGTGTTAAGTGCTATTCACATTGAATATGACAGTGCATCGTTAGATGAGAACGATAAATATTTTAGACCCGTTAAAGAAGCTATCAAAAGTTATGACAAAGATCAGAATGATTGCTTTAAACAGATGCTTTTGTATCTAGGATTGTATGTTTCATAGATAACTCGTTGGAACAGGTTATTGAAGCTGAATTTCATGTACCGGTACATTTTTTACCCTGGATTTTCAAGTAATTGACAGTCACTGTTTTGCTACCTATATTTTATCCTTAGGCTTGATTATTTTTTGGTTACTTGACAGATTTGAATTTTGTTACTTTCATGTAAGAAATGGGTGTATAATTCTAGTTGATCACATGCAAATTCAGTGAATTGTAAAGCCATGTGGCCTACCAGAATTATATATTAAAATAATTATTATATTTACATTTGTACTTAATATTAGAAACTCTTATTTGAATGAACATCGCATATATACTGTGCGTAACAGCGCCAAAAGTATTCTGGTGTTGGTAAATTCTCCCAACGTCTAAACATGTGCGTGATGTCACAATAGGCAACCCAAACTATCGGAATATAATTTCTGATGGGAGTTCAACATGGGAAATCTATACTAGTAATACTCTCATGTGCCATTATATATTCTGCAAATGTTGATCACTTAAGTTTGATGTGTCTTGTAAATTACCTATGTATGCCTATTTATTGTACAGAAACAGTTTAAAGGCCGGATTGTGACTATAAAAGAAGACAGGTAAATTTCCTCGTCTCTAGGAATATCACTGGTCAGTAGACGCCGCTTATGTCATGCCTACCAAGCTAAGATCACTCAGGTGTGCATATTAATGACCACTCGGTTGAAAAACCCGGCCTTTAAGTGTTTCCAGATTTTTTCTTCCTTGCAGAAGACAATACAAGTATTCTTGAATCTCTGATGATGACATTTTTTGGTTATTATGATCAAAATTTTTCATATGATGGATAATATTCTGTAGTCAGAAACAATCATGTCATGGTACATGTTTTTTGTCTTTTACTAACTGTAGTAGTAATCTTATCTTTTGGTGTTCAAATATTCATTTTATACATTTATATGTATATAATATACACTGAGACTGATTAACTTATTTTAAAAAATCTGTTTGTTTGAGATAATACTTTAAAGATATTCTGAAGATTATATATAGCTATGTACCGGTATTTACTTGTACTAGACTCTTATCTTTTGGTGTTCAAATGTTCATTATACATGTATGTACATGTATATATAATATACACTCTGAACTTATTAAAAAAAATTGTTTGTTTGAGATAATACTTTAAAGATATTCTGAAGATTATACATGTATATAGCTATAGGAAACTTGATAAAGTCAATTTTCCCTACTGATGCTACAGTTAACAAACTTTCACAAGTGACCCATCTTGGGATGCTGAGGTGAAACCATGAATAAGATGCTGTGTCTGACCTACATTTTCTGTTAGAGTGACTTCGTTAAGAAGTTTAGCATAGCTCAGTATCTTACAAAGCATTGAAGCTACAATAACCATACATGCACCAGTGATTCACCTTGGGATACTGAGATGGACCCTTGCGTGGAATGTAGCATCTGACCTACTTTTTCTGCTTGAGTGATTTGCTTTTAGAAACCAATATTGAGCAGAGTAAATGTATGTGCTACTAGTACTTTATTTGCATATTGGATGTATCTTTGATCAAACTGTCATAAAAATGACCTTGACCTCTTTCTGCTTGAGTGATTTTGCAATTAAAAGCCAATATTGGGCGAAGTATAAGTGCTGATGTTCGCGCGGCTCACTTGGGAAACTGGATAAATGCAATTTTTATAACTTTGTCATGTAGAAGTTAAAATGAAATCTATATCATTAAATAGATTTAGATCTTGCTTAGTCATAAATTTTGGTATATGTTACATGGTCGAGGGTTTACGTAATCATAATATTATACAGACAAAATAAATTTTGGATGGGGCGTTTTCAATGTTAAAGGATCCCAGACTTTAAGGCCCCTTTTTGGATCATCTAATAGTATATATCGGTTGATTACAAAGATTTAGTGTCCGTTTTTAAACCAGAAGAAAATTTAACATTTTATGAGTAAGAACAATTATGAAATTTTCGTTTGTAATCTCATCACAAATTATGTAATGTCTATACAGTTAAGAGGGGTAACCAAAATATCCGGATAAACCGCCCTCGCTCAAGTAAAAATCAATGCAGATATAAAGATCGATATATGTAAAAGGCGTTTAAATTACATGCTAATTTGTACTTTGTGGACTGTATTTTTTCTCTGATTTTCTCTAATTTCAACATGGGCGCAAAAAAGAATGGCTAATTCCTTTTGAAGGAGAATTTGTCGTATATCTATCTTTCACTAGTTTGTCTGAATTAGCCATTCTATTTTTCGCCCATACCTAATTAAAGTAAAATTGATCATAACAACCTGGGTTTTTGTGCAGTGTTCAACCAAAGCTCACGAAGGGTGGGTGTGTTTTAGTAAATTTTGCAAGCGCTTAGGGTTATATCTTAGCAGAAAGGAATATGAAAGTTGTTGTTCAGACATAGATCAAACAATATACATGTACATGATTATTTCAGTAGATTTTGAAAATTCAAAAATCCGATTATCATCGCCTTTTCTTAAGGTCCGGGATCCTTTCAGCATCAAGTTTAACACTGAGCCTATGGAGAGCGTCAGCTTAAAATTTCTCAGAATTGTTGTGAAAGTTGAGAGTTATCCATATTAGAAATAAGGTCAAGATAATGGTTCAAAAACTGTGATATCTGTCGTCATAAGAAAAACACATCTTGCATTATGTGAATATCCTATCTTGCAAGATGCTGAAGATATAGCGCTGAAAGCATATCATTCTAAAAATAGGTCAAACTCCAAGGTCAGGGTCAGAGGTGAAAGGTATATTGTCAAAAGTAATCCACATGACGTAAAATATTAAAGCTGTATCTGGTTCAAAAGTTTGGATTTATTAAGCTTTTACTAAAAATTCTAAAATTGAGATCAGTTATGAAAGTCAAGGTCATTATATACGTGGTCACATAAATCATCAGTCTTGTCATAAGGAAGACATGTGAAATATGAGCATCCAGCCATTTAGGATGATGGAGATATCACTGAATTACATTTGCCTAAAAGACTAATGTGGGTAATAAACTCCAAGACTAAGCCTTTAGAGGACAAGTTGTCATTTAATGAAAGGTAATTTAAGCAAATCCAGTTAATCCACATTTAAAATATCAAAGCTGCATGCATCTCATATGGTTCAGTTTAAAGTTTCAGTTTAGGTAAAATTCTAAAATTGAGGTCAGTCATGTAGGTCAAGGGGTCATACTCTATGAATTTGACCTTTGATCCCAAAATTGATAGGAGTCATCCCTGATTCATGGGAAACATTTCTGGCGAGTTTCATGATCATAGGTGCAATACAGGCTCAAATATGAACCAGAAACCACTTTCAATCATCAGAGTCCTATGACCTTGAACTTTGACCCTTAAATCAATAGGCTGGTCATCCTTGATTCATGGGAAACATTTTTAGCACATTTCAATTTTCATTATCATATGTGCACAATACATCCTAAAATACAATGTATTGCCCGGAAACCATTTTCAATCATCAGAGTGATATCATCTTGACCTATGACCTTTGACCCCAAAATCAATAGGGTCATCCTTGATTCTTAGGAAGCATTTCTGGCAAGCTTTACAGGCTCTAATATGGTCCGGAAACCATTTTCAATTCTCTGAGTCCTATTACCTTTGACCTTCTGACCTCAAAATCAATAGGGGTCATCCTTGATTCATGGGTCATAGGTGCAATACAGGCTCTAAGGGAGCAACCATTTGATTTTTATGGGGGGGGGGCACGAAGACTTTGCAAAAAAAAAATTCCGGATCGAAATTTTAGGGAAAAAAAATTTACCGGCTCTTAAAATGGCCAAAAAAAAATTTCCGGCTGGCGAAAGTCTTCCTGCCCCCCCCCCCCCCCCATAAAAATAAAATGGTTGCTCCCTAATATGGTCCGGAAACCATTTTCAGTAATCAGAGTCCTGTGACCTTGACCGTGACCTTGACCTTTGGACCCCAAAATAAACAAGGGTCATCCTTGACTCATGGTGAGTAAGTGTATGTTCAAAGTTTCATTGCATGTATCATACTTGACTTATATAGTCCGGAAGACGTGCGCCCGTCTCACTTCGGCTTAAAAAGAAAAAACGTTGACACGAAAAAGTTTAAGTTCGACTCGACTCGATGCAAGCTTTCGCTTTCAACATGGACGACAAGTGCGACACAAAAATCAGGAAGTTTGCTTTGCAATCAAGATTGGTTGTGTTTGCGCTCCAGGTATATCGAGTAATAAGATTCTGCATAGAAAATACTCTGTGCATAACATGAAAATGTGTCAATGGTAAATGGTTATCATTCCCCTGGTGCTCCTTGTTTATTGACTAAACAGGGGGTCGTCTCAAAAGTATTTTAATAAAAGAATCATTTTCAGCATAGGTTGGCCGATGGGCGTTATCAGTTTGCTCTCCATGTTTACCATTTCTTTTTATCATCCAATATTTGATAAGAGAGTACATTAATAGCCCCTGGACCAAGAATGAATTAGGGGTTACCATGCGTGTGTTTTACAAAAAACTGACGGGGTATGGGCGAATCCCCTGTCAGAAATTGAGTTACGCCAAGTGGTAAGATGGATATTTCTGACAGGGGATTAGACGATACCCTAGTGTCAGTCTTTTTAAAACATCAGTATGGTAACCCTATTCTTATATGCTTTGGTCAGTGGGAAAAGCTAGAAAACGCCTGCTTTTACTGACGTCGCCATATAGCAACGCATGATGTCATAGCAAAAACAAGACAAGACAAGATTTATTTAAAGTCGGTATGGTGAAGACAACATGTAAACACAAGCTCAGAAGAGCTTTTGACCGACATTTAAAACATATATAAAACAAAACGAATGTAACAACATGCAACATTACATACTATAGATCAAGGGAGTTAATCAAAATTTGCCTATCAATTTGAATAGCTATTCTTGCTTTAAAATATATTAAATACCTCATGCTAAAACATAAGAATTTACTTGGATTTGGAAAAAGAAATTTGACTATGTTAAGACTCAATGATGTCATAAAATGTAGCTATAAATAGCATAATAATTTCATATCAGTAAAAGAATGATCACACTTCACAGGGGGATCATATGGCAGCACATAAAGCTCACATAAGCATAAGCACCAAAGCACATCACAGCAAAATAAAAGCATACTATACTAACAAAATAAAACTTGTCAGCAATCAAGTGTACAAATTACAAATATCAATTAAAGCAATGGAGTACAGAAATACAGCCCGATCCAACCTTAACCGTATTGAACCTCCCTAAGAAAACTGGGGGTTATTTGCAAAAACTGCAGTGAAACATTAATCCCTTTACAGTTTTTTTACTCGCTGAGCCAATGAAAATGCACGTTACAAACGGAGTGCATTAGAATTCCCAATGACATATTTTTTTCTCCATTTTTAGCTCACCTCGACGAAGTTGAGATGAGCTTATGCTACAGTATAACCCCGGTGTCCGCGTCCGCGTCCGCGTCCGGTTAAAGTTTTTGGGTAACTCAGTATCTGACAAAGTACTGATGCTACAGTAACCAAACTTGCACAAGTGATTAATCTTTGGATGCTGAGGTGAACCCATGCATCAGATGCTGCATCTGACCTACATTTTCCGGTAGAATGACTTTGTAAATGTCTGGTTAAAGTTTTTGGGGTAGCTCAGTATCTGACAAAGTACCGATGCTACAGTAACCAAACTTGCACCAGTGATTCATCTTGGGATGCTGAGGAGAACCCATGCATCGGATGCAGCATCTGACCTACATTTTCTGGTTTAATGATTTTACCTTTAAAGGCCAATTTTGAGCAAAGTATAAGTGCTACATAAACCAAACTTGCATATTAGATGTATCTTTGATCAAACTTTCAGAAAATGACCTTGACCTACTTTTTCCGCTCGAGTGATTTTGCCTTTAAAGGCTAATATTGTGCAAAGTATAAGTGCTACATGTACCAAACTTGCATATTTGATGTATCTTTGATCAAACTTTCATAAAATGACCTTGACCTACTTTTTCCGCTTGAGTGATTTTACCTTTAAAGTCCAATATTGAGCAAAGTATAAGTGCTACATGTACCAAACTTGCATATTTGATGTATCTTTGATCAAACTTTCATAAAATGACCTTGACCTACTTTTTCCCCTTGAGTGATTTTACCTTTTAAGTCCAATATTGAGCAAAGTATAAGTGCTACATGTATCAAACTTGCATATTGGATGTATCTTTGATCAAACTTTCATAAAATGACCTTGACCTACTTTTTCCGCTTGAGTGATTTTACCTTTAAAGTCCAATATTGAGCAAAGTATAAGTGCTACATGTACCAAACTTGCATATTGGATGTATCTTTGATCAAACTTTCATAAAATGACCTTGACCTACTTTTTCCCCTTGAGTGATTTTACCTTTTAAGTCCAATATTGAGCAAAGTATAAGTGCTACATGTACCAAACTTGCATATTGGATGTATCTTTGATCAAACTTTCATAAAATGACCTTGACCTACTTTTTCCGCTTGAGTGATTTTGCCTTTAAAGGCCAATATTGAGCAAAGTATAAGTGCTACATGTACCAAACTTGCATATTGGATGTATCTTTGATCAAGCTTTCATAAAATGACCTTGACCTACTTTTTTCCACTTGAGCGATTTTTCTTTTAAAGCCAATATACATGTACCTAGAGATATGTTTTAATTGAATTTTGCTGCCGCGAGGTGAGCTTCGTAATCTTTGATTACACTATGTTTTTTTATTTCTTGTCAGAAATTCATTATCAGTTATGATAATCAAAAATAATTAGCAAAATATGATGTAAATATATTTTATGATTATAAATTGGTCAGAACATGAAAACAAAGGCTACTACAAATTAAAGGTTCTTGTTGCATTTACCTTGACCTTTGACCCACATTTCAAAACTTCAACATTACAAGTAGCTGTAATCATATATACTAGTGTACCATGTGTGTACTGTAACATGTGTAAGAGCTAAAATATATAGGCCTTCCATATTCATGAAATTTGGCATGTGTGCTCCTTGGGATAAGACCTTTTTGTTGATTCCAAAATAGTAGATCATGTGATCTTGACCTTTGACCTACATTTCAAAACTTTAATATTAGCCATTCTACTGTACTGTAAGAGCAAGATGATGTAGCTGCCTCTTTACATGTGTGTACCTCAAGTGATATAAGACGTTCCCATTGGCAATTTGTACCAAAATTTTTGATATTGTGATCTTAACCTTTGACCTATATGTACATTTCAAAAACTTCAACATTGGCCATATCTATACTTTGCACTCTACTGTAAGAGGTAGACCTCTCATATGTAGCATGTGTGTTCCTTGTGACAAGAACTATCTGCTGATAACAAAATATATTATCTTGTGTCCTTGCTTGACAGTGACCTTTGACCTACATTGAAATATGTTGACTTCAGAGCCAGGACTCTCTAATTCGGCAAGACATTCCTGAATAAAGACACCATGATTGGTACATTAGAGTATAAATATTCCAGACAGGGCCCTTAATTGCTCATTTTGTCAGTATCTCCTTGACCTAGTACCTTTGCATTACATGTAGGTATTTGATATACATGCAGTTCTTATAAAATGCACTTATTGCAATATGTACTGTATATGTACTGAGGACATCATGTATCACTAACACATCTTATCCTTTCTTTTTTAGCTCCTGTTTAATGTCCTAGTACCTGATCACGATCCCGGTGATGTCTTCATCCCTCCCCCAAGTTCCAGAGGGAAAGAAAATTACATCGACGCCATTATCAGTGCCAACTTTGCAGGATTCCAACGCTGGGACGGACTTTACTTCATGCACATTGCAGAGCATGGCTACATTTACGAGAACAGTCTTGCATTTTTTCCACTTTTCCCGTGGTGTGTCAGAATTATGGCCAATTATATCCTCTTTCCCTTACACTACATTATGACTTACCGCAGCGTATTATTGCTAGCAGCGTTTTTGCTAAATCTCTTCCTATTTGTTCAAGCAGCAAGTTTATTGTACACCTTAGGGAAGAAGACAATAGGTGACAAAGGAGTGGCATACAAGGCAGCACTATTGTTTTGCATCAATCCAGCCAGTATTTTCATGTCAGCTCCTTACTCTGAAACCCTCTATGCATTTTTAATATTTTGGGGTTTACTCCAATTTGAGAAGAAAAATCTTGTAACTGCTAGTGCCATATTGGGATTCTCTGCTGTAACAAGATCTAATGGTTTACTAAATGCTGGATTTCAGCTGCATCTGAGCATCAAGACCTTCTTGAAAGGAATGAATCGACTACGCATCGAGTCTGTAGACAAAGAAACAGCAATGACGGGAATATTCTCCGGGATAATTATCTTCAGCTTCCCTTTAATCTTCATGATGCTTTTATTTCTTGCACCCTTCATGGTGTATCAATACTTGATATACAAGCAATTTTGTATTGATCATCACAGCGACGTAAATATACCTGCATCACTGAAGATGTATGGTAAAATTAAAGGCTACAATATCGTCGGACAGACCATACCAACTTGGTGCAATAACACCCTCCCTCTCTCCTATAGCCATGTTCAACATTCCCACTGGGGTGTGGGCTTCTTGCAGTATTATGAACTGAAACAAAGTCCGAATTTCATACTAGCATTGCCTGTGACCATATTGGCTGTTTCCAGCATCATCTGCTTCTACAGAAAGAACAAAACAACTTTCACTACCTTGGGATTTTCAATGGAGGATATATACAAGAAGACAGATTCTCCACCAATTCCCGACTATGGATTCACAAACAGAAAACTACTACCCTATGTGTGTCATGTCATGTTCCTACTGGTCTTTGGTTGGATGTTTATTCATATTCAGGTAAGTTGACAATTCTGTCTTTTCGATTTTACAGTCCTACGTTCTGACGTATAAACATTGTGTTGTCATTAAATTCCTTTGAAAACATCATATATTTAACCCTGTTTCCCTGAATTTCATGCTGGTTTCCATAGAATTTGATTATGTCACAATGCATTGACGTCAGATACCTGCACAAATGGGAAGTAACTCTTTATTTCGAAAAGACTGAAATCGGTCTTTTCATTCCGTGTCCATTTGGGACGGTATCTGACGTAAAGTTAATTATTGTGACGTCATCAATTTCTATGAGAACATGCATAAAATTCAGGGAAAGCATGTTAATGATGTTTCAAATATGACTTTTTTCTACAGGAATTTCATTGCGTCATAATGCATTTACCACGTTTTCGTCAGATACCCCCTCAAGTGGATAGTAGCTTTGTATATTGAAAAGACAGAATAGCAAACATCATCTAACTGTTGCAACAGTGTTGTCTGATCGTTTTAATTTTGCCTGTTTGTTCTACAATGGAGTTTTTGTAGTCTTAATTTTATTTTTGCTCTTTGATAAATTGTCAAAGTAAAACACTTTAAAAAGTGAATACAAACATTATTCTCCTGATGTTACAACAAGAATTGTAAACCTAAGTTTAAATCCAAGACTGGGTTGCATTACATTGTACATGACTAATTTTCCCAGGGCAAAAAATGGTGGATATAAAAATTATTACATGTACATATAAATGTTAATTATAGAAGGTTTATTTGTTAGAACTACATACTGTACATGTATATAAAGCGATACTCATACAATCAATTTATTGCTTAGATGTGATCTCATTATGACCTTGATCTCTAACACTTTCAGTCATAGACTTTTCACTACTATGACTACTATAAATTTCAAAAGTAAAATTGACTAAAAATCAAAGTTCAATATCATGTAATAAATTTCAGACTGACATTCTATTTTCAGGTTTTAACCAGAATGCTGTTCTCATCCTCACCTCTGCTGTATTGGTATGCAGCTAGTATCATCACCAAGGAAACACCAATGCCAGAAGTTAATACATATGATGTCATGAAAAGAACCAATGAAAACATTGCATTTGAATCTCAGGAAAATTTGAATCATCCAATCAAAAATCAGCTTTTAGATCAAATCAATGATATAACCAATCAGCCACTTTCATACAAACTGGTGTTATTTTACTTTTGCTCATATTTCATAATAGGGATAATAGCTTTCAGTAATTTCTTCCCATGGACCTGATGAAAACATACATGTATTTGGCAAATAGATTTTCAAAGTTTGAAAACTTGTCCTCTCCTTGTCGTTTCCATGTAGAAAATTCATCCATGAAATACCATTTGAACTGATCTCAATAAATGATTGTTAAAGAAATTCAAAAATAATATTAAGTTTGATACAATTTATTTAGACATGTCAATTTGTCATTATTACAGATTTTTTTGGTCCAAATTTTTATCACTGCCTTAATGGTTGTTCAATACATATGTATTTGAACTTCCTAGAACAGGGACTATGTCACTGCATGCCTCATCAAGTATTGTCAGATTAATGCACAAAAATTGAATCAATTATCTACATGTATATCTGTATCAATATTAAATTCTAGTCCCCTCGGTCAACACTGAATCTGTGCCATGTTTACATTCATCACAAAGGTATTAAATCAATTTACATTTAACATTGCGTCATAATATTTTAATGCAACACACATCCCACAACAATTCTGGTGCATTCTGTTTGGATATTAGGCTCAGACAAAATCAATTATGTGACACTGCAATAAAGATTAACAACTTTGGTGTATTACATGTATTCACCACAGGTACTTGAGTCAAAGAAATGTGTGGGACTCCCTTTTCTCTTTCCCTGGCTTTACAAATGAAACGAAAGGAGTGTGTGATAAAAAAAAAGATACATGTACATGTATATAGACAAATTTCTCTGAGTCAGGTACCTGTGGTATTCACAAGAAATGTAATCAAAATGTTCTTATTTTGACATTGTCTGTTTTCTACCAAGTACATTATAACGTAAATTATAAAGATTCTTGAATTTCATCAGGCATTTACATTGTATTAAACTTACATTATACATGTACTTGAATAAATCCCCTTGCCAAGCTTGGAGATAATAAAGACAGCTCACTCTTACAATTAGGTAATTAGATACATGAAAGTGAAAACCATTCGAAGTCTTCCGTATTGACTAAGCAACTACTAATGAATACAAAAAAAAAAAAAAAAAAGGACCAATACATATATCATGTATATATTGAGCCAAAATTGAAAAAAATCCGAATAAACAGAAATTATATTTATGCATTATTTTACATACTATATCACAAATATACATATTACATTGTCTATTTTTGTACTGCCTTTTACATAAATTGTTGTTGAGCAATTTTATGTTGTATTGTAATATTTTCTTTGTTATGAATCTACATTTTACAATGTATAATCTTCTTTTTCTTTTCTTGCTCTGATGAAGTATTCTGTCACTTAAAGACTGAAGTTGATAATGTTGGAAGTGCTGACTGTGCTAGTCATTTCATTCAGACGGCAATTATCAAATAAATTTTTTCCAACAATTCTTAAGATTTTTGTTTTCTCTGAGAACACATTGAGTATATCAAGGTCAAAGCATTTTGCAAAGTGTTCAGGGTCACTAACATGGTTATCTTATCCAAAATCTTCAGTTTAGAGGCATAAATCTGTCGAAAGTTATCCATCTGTATAAATATCATAAGTGGACATAGATTTTCTTCTGATGGATCTGTATACCAAATTTCAATTTGATATCTGCATTCATTGCAAAGAAATAGTGCATAAAGTGTTATGTATGGAATTTTTGGAGTCTATGGGGGCATAACTTTATCAATAAAGCCTGTGTTTGTGAAACACGAATGCCCCCCGTGGCATCTTTGTTAGTATAAACTTTATTTTCTGTTAAGTATGTGAAAGGTCAAGGTCAACAATTTTGGTATCAATGGAAAGGTCTTGTCGCAAGGAACACACATGTGAAATATGAAGTCCTATCATTTACCATTCAAAAGTTATGCCCAATGTTAAAGTTTTTGAAAAGTAGGTCAAAGGTCAAGGTCACAAGGTCAGAACTTTTGGTATCAATGAAAAGGTCTTGTCACAAGGAACACATGTGTGAAATATGAAAGCCCAATCACATACCATTCAAAAGTTATGCCCAATGTTAAAGTTTTTGAAAAGTAGGTCAAAGGTCAAGATCAAGGTAAGGAGGTCAAAAATTTTGGTATCAATGGAAAGGTCTTGTCACAAGGAACACACATGTGAAATATGAAAGCCCTATCACTTACCATTCAAAAGTTATGCCCAATGTTAAAGTCTTTGAAAAGTAGGTCAAAGGTCAAGATCAAGGTAACGAGGTCAAAAATTTTGGTATCAATGGAAAGGTCTTGTCACAAGGAACACACATGTGAAATATGAAAGCCCTATCACTTACCATTCAAAAGTTATGCCCAATGTTAAAGTTTTTGAAAAGTAGGTCAAAGGTCAAGGTCACAAGGTCAGAACTTTTGGTATCAATGAAAAGGTCTTGTCACAAGGAACACACGTGTGAAATATGAAAGCCCAATCACATACCATTCAAAAGTTATGCCCAATGTTAAGGTTTTTGAAAAGTAGGTCAAAGGTCAAGGTCAAGGTAACGAGGTCAGAAATTTTGGTATCAATGGAAAGGTCTTGTCACAAGGAACACACATGTGAAATATGAAAGCCCTATCACTTACCATTCAAAAGTTATGCCCAATGTTAAAGTTTTTGAAAAGTAGGTCGAAGGTCAAGGTCACAAGGTCATAACTTTTGGTATCAATGAAAAGGTCTTGTCACTAGGAACACACGTGTGAAATATGAAAGCCCTATCACATACCATTCAAAAGTTATGCCCAATGTTAAAGTTTTTGAAAAGTAGGTCAAAGGTCAAGGTCAAGGTAACGAGGTCAAAAATTTTGGTATCAATGGAAAGGTCTTGTCACAAGGAACACACATGTGAAATATGAAAGCCCTATCACTTACCATTCAAAAGTTATGCCCAATGTTAAAGTTTTTGAAAAGTAGGTCAAAGGTCAAGGTCACAAGGTCATAACTTTTGGTATCAATGAAAAGGTCTTGTCACAAGGAACACACGTGTGAAATATGAAAGCCCTATCACATACCTTTTGAAAAGTAGGTCAAAGGTCAAGGTCAAGGTAACGAGGTCAAAAATTTTGGTATCAATGGAAAGGTCTTGTCACAAGGAACACACACGTGAAATATGAAAGCCCTATCACTTACTATTCAAAAGTTAGGCCAATGTTAAAGTTTTTGAAAAGTAGGTCAAAGGTCAAGGTCACAAGGTCATAACTTTTGGTATCAATGAAAAGGTCTTGTCACTAGGAACACACGTGAAATATGAAAGCCCTATCGCATACCATTCAAAAGTCTTGCCCAATGTTAAAGTTTTTGAAAAGTAGGTCAAAGGTCAAGGTCACAAGGTCAGAACTTTTGGTATCAATGAAAAGGTCTTGTCACAAGGAACACACGTGTGAAATATGAAAGCCCTATCATTTACCATTCAAAAGTTATGCCCATTGTTAAAGTTTTTGAAAAGTAGGTCAAAGGTCAAGGTCATAACTTTTGGTATCAATGGAAAGGTCTTGTCACAAGGAATACACATGTGAAAAATGAAAGCTCTATCACCTTCCATTCAAAAGTTATGCTTAATTTTAAAGTTTTTTCGGACAAACAGACGGACAGGCCAAAAACTATATGCCCCCGAATCTGTGATTCCGGGGGCATAAAAATTAAATTATATCCAAATCAAAATCTGACCTAGATTTTCTGCCTACCAAATTCCAAGTCAATTTGTTGACCCATTGCAGACATGCATACATGTATACTTGTAAAATAAGGATTCTGAGGCAAAATAACAACAAGAGGCCTGTAACCTGGGATACAAGCATCTGAACCATATTCAATGGAAGGCCATTACACATTACTTCCAGACAAACCAATGAAATGGGCAGTTCACAACCAGCAAATTTGTTGATTAATGACCTCGCAGTCGGCTCCATATTCCAAATAGTCTGTTCTTCAGATGAGGACGGTTCACAACAAAATTAGCACAACGTTGAGGACAATGGAATCGTCTGTTTTCAGTCATGTGGATAATCCACTATATTGCAGCTTTCCCAGTCTCCATGTGGATGAATGGATTTAGTAGTCATGAAGGTGCTCTGTCAGTAAACACCGGAGAGTCTGATTTTGTTTGTATCAAATGTCCACCGTGTTTATGCCACAAATCAAGTGCTTTTGTCACTATGATGTCACCACTGTCCTCAGGCAACTAAAAATAGATGCAAATTTACCAGTATTACATGTATATATTATTGGTCATTAAGAGCACTGCTTAGTTGCAAAATTTCTTCCATCTCTAATTGCATTAGAGATTTCCAATTAGACTTTACTATAATATAGTAAATATGAAATGAAAAAAGATACTGTAAACATGCAAATTTTCATGTGGGGGAAATTTTTCGTGATCGTAATTATAATCGTGAAAATAACCCCTGCATGAAAATTACAACCAGTATAAAAGAGTACAGGGAATACTCCAAAAAATTTCGACAAAATTACCCCCACGCATAAAGTTGCAATGGCCAAATTTCCCAAGCAAATATAACCATGTTTACAGTAACTAACAAAATTTATATACATGTATGGTGGGTTGCAAAACTTTCTTATCTCTGTGCATTAGAGAATTCCAGTTACAATGGATCACACTGTATTTGTTTTCAATGATCCTGTAACCTTGACCTTTGTCTCCAAAATCAATAGAATACTTCTTTGACACAAGGGGAACATTTCTCGGTTTCATATGTGCAATACACACTCGATTATGAACTGGAAACAATTTTCAATCATCAAAGTCCTGTAACCTTCACTTTGACCCCAAAATCATTAGGGACATTCTTGAATTACGGGGAATATTCCTGGCAAGTTGCATGACAAAAGGTGCAATACACAGTCAGTTATGACCCAGAAATCATTTTCAATAATCAAAAGTCCTATGACCTTGACCTTAAATTGACCAAAGCATCAAAAGAATACATCCTTGACTCAAAGGGAACATTCCTGAGTTTCATGCTGATAGCTGCAATAAACAATTATGATCTGGAAACCACTTTCAGTATTATATAAGTCCTATGATCATGACCATTTGACTCCAAAATCAGTGGGGGTCATCTCTTTGGCCTATAGGGAACCTTCCTGGCAAGTTTCATAATGAAAGCTGCAATAAACACAATGATCCAAAAACTATTTCCACTTACAATGTATCTTAGTCCTGTGACCTTGAACTTTTGACCCCAAAATCAATAGAGGTTATTCTTGACCTTGGGGGGGGGGGGGGGGGGGGAGTTTCATGATGATAGCTGCAATAAAGACTTGGTTAGGCCATACCAAATTAATGAAATGTTCTTCGGATTTTCATGTGAAAAAAATTAGGGTGTTGAGCGAGCGAAAATATGATTATTTTAATTTTTCTGAGTATTGCAGTTTTAAGGTGCGAGCAAGTGAAATAATTTTATTTTTGATAAAGGCTACCCCAGTAATACATTTCTGATGTTTCCTGTATTCAAAAAGGAATCCCTATAGAAATCTGGTGTCTAGGAAGCCTGGCACATAGCAGTATGAAAAAGATTTTCGAACATTCGCCAGTCCTTGACTTTCAGTGACATGTATATGGGACGACAAATTTTATTTTTATAATATTATTTTTTGAATTTTGAAAAATATGGTGCAAGAAATCCAAAGAACATCTTAAATAAATTTGGCATGACCTTATGATCCAGAAACCATTATTAATAATCAAAGTCCTATGACCTTGACCTTTTGACCCCAAAATCAATCAGGATCATCTCCTTGACCCATGGGGAACATTCCTCTTGGCAAGTTTCATGTTGATAGCTGCAATAAACACTTGATTATGATCCAGAAACCATTTTCAATAATCAAAGTCCTATGACCTTAACCTTTTCAACCGCAAAATCAATAAAGGTTAATTTTGACCCATGGGGAACATTCCTGTCAAGTTTCAAGTTGATGGCTGCAAAAAAAAACTCGGTTATGATCCAGAAACCATTTTCAATGATAAAAGTCTTATAACTTTAACCCTTTGATCTCAAAATAAATAGGGGCATCCTTGACTCATTGTAAGTGAATGAAGTTTCAGTGCAATAGCACTTTACATACTGAGGTTATGACCCGAAAATCAATTGTTGACGCCCGTCTTTCCGCCTGTGTGTACACCTGCCTACACATCTTACATCAAATCAAGAGTAGAGTTTTGCAACTCGACTACTGTGTTCATGTAAATATTGTGAAAAGATAATGCATAGTGTATAAATAAGGTGTTTGGAAATCTGTCCCTCCAAGCTAAAAATAACTTTTACCTGACTTAGGTATTTGAGCATATCCTCCTTTTTCTTCATACTGAGGAGAGGCCTTTTGAAAGTTAGGAATACTGACACTGCTACATAGACTAGTATTGTACAAGATCCACCAATGATTTTATCCCAGATCCTGAAAGTAAATTGTATTCAAAATCAGTTCATTTTTTAGCTTTTTTATTTTTGCATACAATCCTGTTTAACAAAAATCCCTATGCCTTATAAATTTCAATATATTATAAATGGCACATTTCTTAGACTCTACATTTTCTTTCTTCTTTGAGATATGCTGCATGAAAATAAATTTTGACCTTAAGGTATCGAGTATTAGATGTACATGTATAATAACAATCATAGTTAAAAAAATGGCAATCCAAAGAATGCTTGTGTCGCCTGCGATGCAGATTTTTTTTATTGAAAGTAGGTCAAATATCTAGGGCAAGGTCACTAGGTCAAAAATTATGGAATGTTTAGAAAGGTCTTTTCACAAGGAATACATAAGTGAAATAACCCTATCACTTGCCAATCAAAAGATATAGCTTATCTTATTTTTTTTTGAAAAGTAGGCCAAACATCTAGGTCAATGTCATGAAATAAAAATTATGGTATGTGTAGAAAGTTCTTTTCATAAGGTGTACACATGTGAAATATCAAATCCCTATCACTTACAAATCAAAAGATATAGCCAATCTTAGATTTTTTGAAAAGTAGGTCAAATATATAGGTCAGGGTCATGAGGTCAAAAATTAAGGTATGTGTAGAAAGGACTTGTTAAAATGAATACACATGTGAAATATTAAAGTCCTATCACTTACCAATCAAAAGATATAGCCAATCTTAATTTTTTTGAAAAGTAGGTCAAATATCTAGGTCAAGGTCACTAGGTCAAAGAATATGGTATGAGTAGAAAGGTCTTGTTACAAAAAATACACATGTGAAATATCAAATCCCTATCACTTACCAGTCAAAAGATATAGCCTATCTTAGATTATTTGAAAAGAAGGTCAAATATCTAGGTCAAGGTCACAAGGTAAAAAATTATGGTATGTGTAGAAAGGTCTTGTCACACGGAATACACATGTGAAATATCAAAACTCTATCACTTACCATTCAAAAGTTATGGAGTGTGACACCCAATTGTGACAGACAGACAGACAACGGACAAAATGATCCCCAAGTGTCACTATGCTTTGCAGGCGACACAACTAGTACTTCTATTGTACAAGTAAAAGCATATATGTATATGAAATATTCTTTCTTTTTTTTTGCTATTTCTATCTATCAGACAACGGACACCATTCAACTTGGCATGAAAGATTTATATAATGGCCCCAACTTCTTCCAACATAGGCTAACTTTGGTCAACATAAAAAATAGAGGCAGATTGAAATATTTCTTCCAGAGGGAATAAAAGGTTTTAAAACTTCATCTGACCTACAATTGTATGTCTAGGAATAGATGAATGAGAGATTATCATACCATTTACACTTCATTCATGAACATTTTATTATAGAAGTAATAGATTCTGAAATATATTAATATGAAAATTGGAATCAAAAGACATCTAGTTTTCACATCCGATGATGAACCTATAATGTGTACCTTTCAAATGAAGTGTCTGGTAGGACACCCGCAAAACTACAAATATACCACTCGTTTATTGGTATGGAACTCCACACATTGGTGGTCTGGAAGTGGTTCCATAGCTTCCCATCAGTGTCTTCTTTCTTTAGACAAGATGCCACTCTGTCAGCCTGAAATAAATAGTCCATGTCTAATCATAATCATACATTACGTTTGTCTTGGGGAGCAAAACATTAAAGAAACATTGAAATGTTTTGCACAAATCATTAGATCACTTGAAATTATTATCTGCTTGCAACATTGGTCAAAATTGTACACAGAATGGGAACTGTGAACAAGAGGTACAAGTGTGCATATATTGCTCATCCAATTCATTTGATTCAATATACCAAGCATGCTTTTGTACCCTGCATCCACCAATCAAACCCATTGGCAGCCATATTATTTGACAGAGTGAATTAAAAAAAAACACCACAAACTTGGTAGAGTTCCTTCAGCACTCTCTTCCTGTCCAGTTCCATAAAATTCTGTGCTACAACTATGGTGAAGTCGAAGATACATGTATGTCAGCCAATCAGATTCATAGGCAGCCATCTTGATTGAAAGATGGGGTTGAAAATCATAAAGCTGGTAGAGAACCTTGAGTACTTGTTAAGTTTCCTCAAATTCTGTGAAGTGATTCCAGAGGAGAAGTAAAAGTGGTTTCTCACTGTCTTACTGAATATTATTATTATTAAATAGAATATCAGCTATTGAACATGTTGAAAAAACTCACCATTAAATTTAGACCCTCGGTACACCTGTTGAACATCTTGTAGAACCTGACCGTGATCCAGTAAACATCCACAAGATCTTCTGTAGAACAACTAACGGCATCTACCATGGCTTTGAATGCCTCGTTCTCTGGTGTCTCCTGCATTATGTAGGATATTTGTTATGCTGCATACACATTGTTTAGAATACAAACACAATAACAATAGTAATAATGGTAGCTTGTGTTTCCTGTACTTCTCTGGTTGCCTAGTTATCCATCATGGTCAGAAACCCACAGCCTATTGCCCTATGATTATACTGTAGGCCGTTGGCGCAATTGTGTGGGAATTCTCGTTTTATGCATCATACGGTTATTTATAGGAGCCAGTGAAATAGTTGGTAACTTGGTTTGAATAGTTTCAGCTCTTCTATGTTGGAGGAATTTTGTAACGCTCATTTTGATTGGCTTAAACTACCTGCTAAAATCATTTCGGAATACGAGGATTTCCCAATAGACTGTCCCACCATATCTTACGTAGTATAATGGAGAAGATGCCATGGGTTTTTCGACGATGAGTCATCCATCAGCCTGTTATTTTACATCTCTTTTCTCTGTGATGGATTGAGAAAAAAGGAGTTACAGGAAACTGCACCATTATCATAATTGTTAATGTGTATGTACATGTAACCATATACTATTACTTCTAATTTCCAACACTATCTGACATACATGCTTAAAATACATGTATGACATAATGAAATTCCTATAGACATGATAGAAATGAAGATTTTGAAGCATTATGTTGCTTAAATCTTACACTATACATGTACACAGAATTTAACAACATCACAATTACTGATTATATGTCAAATGGGAAGTAACTTTGTACGGCAAAAAGACAGAATATTAACCCATTCAGCTTTGCCAGTGTTTTTTCTCACTTTTGGAGGAATGGGGACAAGGTCAATAAGTTGGGGAAAAAGGGGAATTACTGAATAAATCAAAATTCTTGTAAAAACTGTATTAGATAGCATCAATATAATTGGATTGGCTTTAGTACAAACAGGTACATTAAACATGTTAAAGGGACCATTCTGATTTTGTTAAATTTTACACACTATATATAAATACTTTTTTGCCAAAGAAAAAATTCATTCACATGGGAGGAAATTTCCCTGACATAAGGGGAAAAATACATGTATATACTCCATAGAGGCCAAATATCGTTGTTTGCATTGGTAAGGATATATGATATATCTTGTTTGAGTAATTTCTTTTTAATTACTCATCACCTTTTTCTTACCATATTATGTTCTTCAAAGGTGAGCTGTCCAGTTTCTAGTAAGAACATTTTGAGGTAGAGTTGCGGCACATTTTCTTCCAATTTGACAAGTCTCATTATTTTGATGGCATTCCGTAGGTCTTCATACTTCTGTTTCCTCTGAGACATAACAAAGGCATGAGATTCTTGGTTAGACGGCAAAATACCTGGAATAATAATTATACATTATGAATATAATTAATTTGAAAATGACCTTCTAGAAATATTTGTGATCCCTAAGACTAGTGGTTAAGCATAAAGATCATGTGATTAAACGTTTATAGAAATGTTAACAAAGGATGCAAATTGGCTTGTTTCAAATGGTACAGTAATGATAAATCTTAGATTTTGAAATGTAGATCAAGGCCAAAAGTTTAGGTCACAAGTTTTAGAAAGAATTAGATCTCATTGAAAGCTCTATCCATGAAAGTAACAAGTTAAAGACAAAAGCCTTATGATCACTTTGCAATCATAAGTTATACAAGACGTTAACATTTTTTTTTCACAAACTGACAGCAAACAGGTGGACATACAAAATACTATATGCTTCAAAATCTTTTATTCCATATAAAAACACAAACACTCGAATGCACAAATTTTCCACCCCTTGGCCTTTATCAAGTGTAAAAATGACAATGTAATTAAAATAAGAATAGGTAAAATCCATCTTTGCTTCTCTGGATTCATTGCAAAATCATCAAATATTAAAAAACAAAAGATTTTGCAATGAACACCAGAGAAGCAAAGATGGATTTTACCTAGTTTTATTGTAAACATTGAAAACTTGATAAAAGCCAAGGGGCCAAAAATTTGTGTAAACGAGTGTTTGTATTTTTATTTGTATCATCCCTTCCCTCTGTAAGAAATATTTCAATCTACTGCAATTTTATTCCATAGACTAGACTGTTCAAGAAATGTTCGACACTGAATAAGGTAACCTTGACCTTAAAAATGGCCTTGATTCTCAATGGATATGGAGTCCCATCATGTTTGCTTAATTTTTTTTTCAGGTTTGATGGTAGAATAATGTTTACTACAGTAATTAGTAAGTTAGGAAGTGCATGCGATTACCTGAGACAGACAGATGGACAAACGAAGAAATGGACAGACACACAAAGGCAAGACTACGAGTTACCTCTTTATATCACTCTTTCAAAAAATGCTGGCAACGTAAAAATGAAAACAAAATTTGTTTGTTACCATGGTTACCTAATACAACTTTCCATAAATAGCACCTGTAGACGGAGGGTACTTGGAATCTCAAGCAGAACTGCCTGATCTTCTCCACACATAATGGCTGCTCCTTTAACAAAATCTCCAGAGATTTCTTTTCCTCTACGCCGCTTATACCAAACTTTTCGTAGTAGTAGGTACGGAAGTTCCTCTCATCTGACATCACCTATGATTGTACCTTTTTTCAATTCTCTGTAAAAATGAAAATTAAAAATTTGTTCAAAAAATTTTATAAGTGATTTCCTAAAAAATTCAGTATGACAGCCTCAATATCTCTGAATCTGACAATATCAAATATGGGGTATATCATTTTGTGCCATATTATCATTTAAAAGTCCTATATGATTCTATAATTTTATTAGAAAACTTTAGATCTTATGCTCTGTTCCATCATGAGCGTTTTCAAGTGAAATGAATACAAGTTCCTTTCGATAGTTTCATCTCAGGGATTTACATTGGTTGTGCATATATCTTGGAGGATGCAGTCCTTTTGAAGATTACACATGTAATTGAATAGGAATAATAAAAAATATGAGTTTGTGAAACACAAATGCCCCCATTGGCATTTTTGACAATAAAACAACTGAAAAGTAGTTTCACATTTTGAGGTCAAGGTCACAAAGTCAAATTTGGTATCCATGGAAAAGTCTTGCCACATGGAATTCATATGTGAAATATGAAAGCCCTATCACTTACAAGTACCATGCTTATTCCAAAAGTTATGGCCAAGGTTAAAATTTTCAAAAGCAGGTCAAACTCCAAGGTCAAGGTCACAAGGTCAAAAATTTTGGTATCCATGGAAAGGCATTGTCACAAGGAATACACACGTGAAATATGAAAGCCCTATCACTTACCATGCTTACCATTCAAAAGTTATGGCGAAGGTTAAAGTTTTTGCGGACAAACAGACATATATCAGTATGTACAAACAGCAAAACTAACTTATTCTCTGTAAAAAATAAAAAAAACATGTGTTTGTGGAACACCAATGCCCCCATTGGCATCTTTGTCGATAAAACAGGTCAGGGTCACACGGTCAGAACTATTGGTATTCATGGAAAGGTCTTGTTACAAGGACTACATGTTTGAAATATGAATGCCCTATCACTTACCAATCAAAAGTTGTGGCCAATGTTAAAGTTTTTCAAAAGTAGGTCAATCTCCAAGGTCAACAATTTTGATATCCATGGAAAGGTCTTGTCACAAGGAATACACAAGTGAAATTTGAAAGCTCTATCACTTACCATTTAAAAGTTATGACCAAGGTTAAAGTTTTTCAAAAGTAGGTCAAACTCCAAGGTCAGGGTAAAAAATTTTGGTATCCATGGAAATATCTTGTCACAAGGAATATACACATGTGAAATATGAAAGCTCTATCACTTACCATTCAAAAGTTATGACCAAGGTTAAAGTTTTTCAAAAGTAGGTCAAACTCCAAGGTCAAGGTCACAAGGTCAAAATTTTTGCTTTCCATGGAAAGGTCTTCTCACAAGGAATACACATGTGAAATATGAAAGCCCTATCACTTACCAACTTACCATTCAAAAGTTATGGCAAAGGTTAAAGTTTCTTAAAGAGGTAGACAACCCAATGCTCTGACCCATTTTCTCAAACTAGAAAAGATTTACATATGAATTAATATTGTTATCAAAATATTTTTTTCAAAAGACTAAAACCTAATGTGTGCATTAGGACCAATTTTGTTTAATTAAGGAGGGTTTGAACACCAAGATGGCGGCGGCATTATTTGTTTTCTCGCTTCCTAGGAAAAGTACAATCTTAACTCTCTTAAAACATTTGATACTCTGATTGATATACGCATTTGAGTATCCTGATGAAATTTGAAAAATTTCCGGCGTCATTTGAAGAAATTATGGCGATTTTCAAAATTTAGGACTTTTGGAGTTTTATCCATGAGCAAACAACGACGTCATTTCGACGTTATCGGGAAAAATGGCGTCACAAACCTTTCGCATTCAAAATGCAATAAAAACATTATTACTGAACGTATTGCATTGACACTTAGCATGTATAAAATAGAAAATCCAATCTTCATCACGGTGTATTCGTTGAAAAATTTACGTTACAGGAACATGGATGTCACTTCATTGAAAATGGACGATTTTGGAAGAAAAAATTGGAAAATATAAAGCCTTCTAATATTTTAATCCTAAATTCAATTTTTCCCATTTAATAATGAAATCATCTCTGGTCATTCTTGA
Organism: Pinctada fucata; assembly: GCA_028142955.1. NCBI lineage: Eukaryota > Metazoa > Mollusca > Bivalvia > Pterioida > Pteriidae > Pinctada > Pinctada fucata. The sequence goes on along the minus strand of AP027102.1, from coordinate 42,888,907 downwards.
TAATTTTGATAGTTTTTATACGCCCGTCATTTGACGGGACGTATTATGGTATGGCGAAGTCCGTCCGTCTGTCCGTCCGTCCGTCTGCCTATGGAACGCAATAACTTGAATATGCGTCAACGGATTTTTATGAAATTTATACATAGTGATCAGACTGTGGAGAGGAAGCCGCCTTTCGATTTTCAGGTTCATCCGATTTGTCGTTACAGAGTTATGGGACTTAGATTTTTAAAATACAGTGAAAATATACTAAAATATTTAAAAATTATTTAAAAATCTATTTCTGGTCGAAATGTTTTGAAATTTTGTACACTTCAAGTAGAAAGGATGCTCTTTGACATATGTAACGGGTTTTTAATTTTTTTGTCGCATAACCGAGATATTGTGTGTAATAGGAAGGGGGGGGTGGGTTATATGCACATACATTTTAAGCTAAGGGCAAAATATAGGCGCATGGAACGCGATAACTTGAATATGCGTCAACGGATTTTCATGATATTCATACATTATGATTGGACTGTGGAGAGGAAGCCGCCTTTCGATTTTCAGGTTTATTCGATATGTCGTTACAGAGTTATGGGACTTAGATTTTTAAAATACAGTGAAAATATACTAAAATATTTAAAAATTATTTAAAAATCTATTTCTGGTCGAAATGTTTTGAAATTTTGTATACTTCATGTAGGAAGGATGTTCTTTGACATATGTAACGGGTTTTTAATTTTTTTGTCGCATAACCGAGATATTGTGTGTAATAGGAAGGGGGGAGGGGTGGGTTATATGCACATACATGTTAAGCTAAGGGCAAAATATAGGCGCATGGAACACAATAACTTGAATATGCGTCAACGGATTTTCATGATATTCATACATTTTGATTGGACTGTGGAGAGGAAGCCGCCTTTCGGTTTTCAGGTTCATTCGATATGTCGTTACAGAGTTATGGGACTTAGACATTTAAAAATACAGTGAAAATATACTAAAATAGTTAAAAATTATTTAAAAATCTATTTCTGGTCGAAATGTTTTGAAATTTTGTATACTTCATGTAGGAAGGATGCTCTTTGACATATGTAACGGGTTTTTAATTTTTTGGTCGCATAAGCGAGATATTGTGTGTAAAGGAAGGGGGGGGGGGTGGTTATATGCACATGCATGTTAAGCTAAGGGCAAAATATAGGCGCATGGAACGCAATAACTTGAATATGCGTCAACGGATTTTCATGATATTCATACATTTTGATTGGACTGTGGAGAGGAAGCCGCCTTTCGGTTTTCAGGTTCATTCGATATGTCGTTACAGAGTTATGGGACTTAGATATTTTAAAATACAATGAAAATATACTAAAATAGTTAAAAATTATTTAAAAATCTATTTCTGGTTGAAATGTTTTGAAATTTTGTATACTTCAAGTAGAAAGGATGTTCTTTCACATATATAACGGGTTCTTGAATTTTTTGTCACATAATCCAGAAATTATGTGTAATGGGGGGGGGGGGGGGGTTATATGCACATACATGTTAAGCTAAGGGCAAAATATAGGTGCATGGAACGCAATAACTTGAATATGTGTCAACAGATTTTCATGATATTTGTACATTTTGATCAGACTTTGAAGAGGAAGCCGCCTTTCGATTTTAAGGTTCATCCAATTTGTCCTTATGGAGTTATGGGACTTAGATATTTTGGTGTTGTGAAAAAAATCCCAACGGGCGTATCTTGCTGCGTGAGCGTAGGTTTTATTGACAAAGATTCATCCACAGGATTCCAAATAATTAACTATCAACTACAGTAGAATGGCTCAAAATTGCAATTTTTTTTAACAATAGTGTCATCTTTTATTCAAGTATCCTTCTTGTGTTTAAAACACAATTCATTTTATCTTTTCCATATGTAAGTGCAATATATTTAGGGGTAATTTTGAAGTTAAATCAAAATTAATTTCCAATAGCTTTACGAGAACTGGAATGACACTTTCAATATTATGACGTCATCAAGAAATTCACTTAAATGTCGATTAATGCATATTTCAAAGTCGGGTAGAAAATTTTCCTGTGGATAGAATCAAATGTAAGTTTGTATAGTCAAGGACAGACAAGAAATATATAATTTCAGAAATTTTGTAGAAAAATTGAATTTGGCGTCCAAGTGTTCAATACCTCCTTAATTCGACAATTTCATTGTTTTATAGAGCTTTGAATATGCATGGGTGTTTTCACTCATCGGTACAAGCCTGAAGCAGCCATTTTCCCGAAACACGTAGACAGGTCAATGCTCTGACCCGTTTTCTGAAACAAGACAAGATAAACACATGGAATTTTGTTATCAAAATAACTGCCTCAGATACAGGGATTTTGACGTAAGTTCGCCCTCACCATGACGACGTGACCTATGTAAATAGGCCCTACTTAATTAATTTCCCATTTTCTTAACTATTTCAAGATGTTATTTCAAACTCTTGCATGGTACCAAAATGGATAATCTAGTCTATGTATTTAAGTCATTTTTATGTCATCATATTTCAGGGATTAATCTACCTCTGCGTCCTGCATCTCTGACGCATAAAAATCGCCCAGGAACCATTGATTTCCGATCGTTCACTTGTTCATTTTCGTATATTATGCATCTGTTTTAGTTCATGTCTACATAAATTAAACATTCAAAGTTGAGAAAGTGTATTTACAGTATTCATTTAGCTGTATAATGTGTAAATGTCTCTTGTTTATATTTTGACAGCTCTTTTAAACCTAACAAATCTGTGGTATCGTATGAGAAATCATTGTGGAGCATAATTTTTTTAAAAATTAAAAGTAATATGCAGTCCGATGCGAGTCTAACTAATTTATATCTTTCGGATACAGATATATGTATATTTATGAAAAATTCCTCCACTGTAAACTTTACATGACATTATGAATCAATCTATTGAAATCGTTTAATTCACACCATCAGCATACTGTCTTTGTAAACCGTATAGAATTGGTTTGTTAGAATAACGTTTTACTATACTTATGTACTAAGTGTCGATAACTAAATAAACAATCAATATATACTTAATTCAGCAAAATTAGATCGAAGTTTAAGAATTAGACTTATTTTTTTGTGGAACATATAACGATCTCAAGGACGTAAAACGCCGTGAGCAGGTCAGCTCACTTGTATTCGCGAACTTAAAACGCTGCAAAAAAAGAAGGTTTGTAGACATTGGGACGCATTAATTTCTGTTGGGACCCATTGTTTTGGCAGGGGACCCATTGGCCAAGTTTCATTGCGTCCAGAGGACCCATTAAGATCAAATTGTAGATTCTAATATGACTTGATTCTTTTTCCCTATTAAGACAACAGACGCAAGCCGGGCTCTATTCCCTTACCAAAATTTTAGGCCTTTGGCGAACCATTGCCGCAAGCTTGCCGCAAACTTTGCTGCAAAGTTGCTGCAAACAGTTTGCGGCAACTTCGCCGCGACTTTTTACCATGCAAATTAGGTTTGCGGCAGACTTGCCGCAAACTCCTTGTGTCCAAATACATTTTACGGCAATCTTCTGGCAATGTTTCTGAGCATGCTCAGTGATGAACCTATTGCCATATATAGATTGCGGTGAACTTCTGGCGAACTACCTATGTAATTGTGGCGAACTTCTGGCTAAGTATTTGAGAGCCTTGAAAATGTTGCGGCGAACTTCTGGCTAAGTATTTGAGAGCCTTGAAAATGTTGCGGCGAACCTCTGGCAAAGTAATAACACATGCACATATGTTAAAATGCTGAATTTATACATGCATGTGTATAAAGCATGGTAGTACACTGATTCATAATATGTTGTTATCTTAGTAGTAGTGAGTCCCCCTTATGAAATCTTCCATACGTAATGCAACAGGAATCCATACGGAATCTTGAGACGTAATATGTCTCTATATTAAACATAGAATGTACACAAATTCCATACGGAAACTAGAAAAATTCCAGCAGGAATCGAAGCGTACTCATGCATAAAAATGAGCGAAATGTTTAAATTAGTTACGTATGGATATGACCAAATATGGAAAAGGAATCAATAGTTTTATGCATGGAAAATTAGTTTTATGTATGGAATTTTTTTAATTTCCGTATGGAAAAAAATTAATTTTACGTGTACATGAATGACCTTATTTATGTACGTAGTCCTAAATATAGCAAGTTACGTATGGCAATCAAAATATGAAACAAATACAGAAGTTTGAAGATTTAACTGAAACAATATGGAATTTATTACAATATAACATGTACATGTAATTCTATGACTTGATCAATCCTGTAGTTAAGTTTTAGCTGTTGCAAATAACTTTACAATTTCAAAACTTTACAAGGAGCAAATTTATAATTTAAACATTCAATGCAATTATTTACCACTGTAGGTCAGAGGCCAGCTCACTTTAAAGTTACATTTACATTATTATTAAGAATACTTAATTCTGTACTGAGAGTTTAAGGTATCAGTTATACATACTACCTTGTGTATACAATGCAATGTAAATTATAGTCTTGATATACATGTATCTTGACCTATATATATATATTTACCATAACACAACTCAAAAGTTGATAAAAATTCTTTAGTTTAAATTATCGTCATCAATTATCCACTGGAACTATTTTCATTTGAACATTGGATAAATGTAACAAGTCACTATAACAACAATTGTATGACACGATAAGTTATTTCTTCTTTTCGCTTTGTACATTATTATTATATTGTTTCACTTGTCCTCCCGCGATTATTGACTGCATTTTCTTGAATATGCAATGTCTTCGGTCACTGCCTTGTTTATTTCCTTTCAACCTGGCTCATGGCTAATGTACTGCATTTGAATTTCAGGCTCCAAGATGCTCAATGTAATCTAAATTAGTAATATAAGAAAAGCATACAATGATTTCGTCAGTGTAGACAATTGTTAAAACTCATAGTTTTATAAAACTCAAAGCCCGCACGGGATACTGCAACGTAACAATACAGATACAGATAGTCTTCCAAGAATCATCTCTTAATTAAATTATTTCAATGCATTATTTTATATGCAAATATATATTAGATAAATACAAATATTGTCCCAAAGAAGAAAAACTTATGCAGAGTAGTTCTTGCACGGGTGAATAAATACCTTTTATCGTATTTTTTCCTCTTTAAAGGCTTCCCTGGTGCATGTGTCCTCTGTAGCAACAGTTGATGATGCCTTGGGCCTTTGAATTGAACTATTAAGTCATACGCAAGATGCCATTTCTTCAATTCTGGATTTGTAAATACATGTGGCACCAACTTCAGGCACAGTTATGGTATGAAATCCAGGAGTTTTGTGCCCAAAACAGGACTTGATGGCCTTTAGTTCAGTAAATTCTTATCAGTGAAGACTGTCCCGGCAATCCCGTTTTCCAGAAGAGACACCATCTATAAAAATTAAAAGAATAAAGAATTCTGAAGTTGTAATAATGTAATGATAATTCTGAAAATATCCTAAAAATATTCAGATCCCCTAAATATTTGAGATTTAGCCCAGATAACCTCTTTCCGTAACTCTTTTTCAGTAGTCCGACCTGCAGACCTACGACGGTGTTAGCTGTTTTTTCGTCTTCGGTCTGACTGCTATGCATAGGCAAAACTTGAGAATTTCTGTGCGAGAAAAATTTCGGCAAGTGATCCTTTTTGACAAATTCCAGTCCCTCCAACCAAAAAATAAGTCATCCAGTCCACCTGCCCATAAAAATTCCCCTCTAGGCCTGGTTTCACCTCCGTGCGCATGACAAAATATTGTGTTGATCAGAGGAAAATCGGAAGAGAAGAAGAGGTGAAACCAGGCTAAGAGGGGATTTTTTAGGGACAGGAGGACTGGGTGAGTTATTTTTTGGTTGAAGAGATCGGAATTTGTCCAAAACAATGGACGAATTGCCTTTTTTTTTTGCACAGAAATTCTCAAGTTTTGCCTACATAGCAGTCAGACCGAAGACGAAAAAACAGCTGATAACACCGTCGTAGGTCTGCAAGTCGGACTACTTTTTCAGTAGAACGTGTTAATCACAAAGAAGTAAAACATGAATCAAATAACAGCCTACCTTCAATCATGCTTATTGATGCTGCAATGGCATTATCTCCAAATTTCTTAGCTATGCACTGTCTTCAACTTGCAACAGAGTCATCAGTTTGGAACACTGATAAATCGATGAAAACAAACACATTTTCCCACGGTCCACGTCCATCCACTGACGTGCTCAGTACAAAGGAAACTAGGCTTCATTGTTTCAATTAACGTGTCTATAATGTGCCGGTACCAAAGTAAAGGAAACCCTATGATAGTCATCACAATTCTTGAAGATTCGATTCTGGCATTCGACTTTTCCGCCTCGCCCGAACCTTTTAAAAATCCGATGTTTTGATTGGCTATTTCTTATCACAGTCGTTTCATACACAATCATTTCAAACTAAAACGCCTCGATCTGCATAAATATACATTAATTATTTTCAATGCGTCTGTTTTACTTAATAATCTTAGTTCTTATATCCATTACTGACACAATGTTTAATTTGTTTTTTTTTTTTCAAACTGATTTATAAAAAAAAATAATCATCGATCCATTGACCATATTTTTTTTTTTGCTAATCTGGAAAAAAATAGAATTATCTTGAAAGATTTTTTTTTATTTTACGACCCTAGGAAATTATTAAATAACGAAAAAAAAGAAGATATATATATATAAAGGAAAGAAAATAAAAATAAAAAACGATGTCAAATAATCGTATTCTAGAAATCATGTTATAAACACCTAAAGACCGATCGCAAAGTTTTGTGAAATTAGGCGAGATTATCTATGTATTGTATATGGAAAACGAAAGTAAAACATCTGTCGTGATGGAGATGTGTTCTGACAATCCTAGCCTGAATTTAAAGTTTTAAGACGGTTATTTAAAGTAATTACTTATAGAGGTAACATTTTAAGTAAAAGAATTCTTGATCCATAGCCAATCTTTCTTAGTAATAAGTAATATATCTAAGTAAAGTTTTGGTTTTTTTTTTGAGTTTACATTTTTTTGGAGAGAATATTCAGTGAAATATAATTGGGAACGAAATTTAATTTGAGAAGAAAAGATAATTAATTTTTCCTATTTCCTGACAGATTGGCAAACAAAGAATTCGTAAATTTTATGAAAAATTCATTGTTTAAAAAAAGGGGGGGGGGGGAGACAGGCCGGGTACCCCTCTCCCACCCTTTTCCTCCCACCCCTTACCAGCCTCCCCCTTCCCCTCTTCCCTTTCCTTATCCCTCCCTCTCCCCCTTCCCTTTCCTCCAACCTGATCTTCCTCCCCTGCCTTTCACCCTGTTCTCTCCCTCAAAACTTGAAAAAGGGTTGTATTATAAAGCTTCATTCATTTGGTCATGCATGTAATGTAACTTTAAAGTACTTTCTATTTTGCTAAATAATGAGACTATCTTTAGCATGTTCTTTGTATTACATGTACAAATATATAAGTCTTCATGTGTCAGTCATATTTTTGCTTGAAAATTGGCTAAGTCAAAATTCCATACAGTCACAAAAATATGTACGCTCTGTTCATTGAAAATTTCCTAAGTCCAGAAAGTACGTGCATGCTTTTGCAGAGATTATATTCAGAATATACGTATGAAATGTCAAGTTAGATTTTTAGGTATACTGGAAAATTTGAAGATTTCCGTGCGTAAAAAGACATATAACTTTGAAAAAATTACATGTATGCTTGTTTTCCATATGGAATTTTAGATTTATTAGTACGTATGGATTCCTGTTGCATTACGTGTAGATTACGTCTGGAAATTTCGTACCGGAGTCAGAATTGTAATTAAGTTTATTTACTTTTATATATTCATTCATTGGCAACTTCAAAGGCAACTAGCATTTAATGTGGTTTAATTTTATTTATAATTATACATGTAGCCAAACCATTTTTTTTATGATATATATTTTTTAAGAAAAAATTATGCTGATAAACTGAATAATAATATATTTTTTACATACCTTTAAGCTGTATGATTCACTAACTATAAATGAAATTTAGATCTTATAAGTCTATCATGTCTATTATAAGCTTTATGGTTTAAAAAGTATAACTGGCAGCTGCAGTACACATCCCATACATGTAATCCTATGATTCAACAGAACAAGACTAAAATTTTCACAGCACTTTAGTATCATAATTAAGTCAAAAAAACTTTGGAACAGGCTTGCACACGTAGATAGTACTATATGAATCCCTTTGAATTGCTCTATGCAGCCATTCAAATGGCAACCTACATGTAGCTTATGTTCACCATGTTTACTGAGTCAGCACTTAATTGGACCTCTTCTTTGTTTGCTCAAAAATTGGCAGCCTTTGATTTGATTGGCTAGCATCTTAAATGAATCATTTTTCGCCGCAAGTTCGCCAAAATCTTGCTCTGGCAAACTTGCGGCGAATTTTCATTTGAATTTTGGTTGTTATTGCATTTTGGCGAACTTTTGGCAAACACGAGTTTCTGTTCGCCAGAAGTTTGCCAGTAGCGGCGAATAGCTGCAAACAGCATTTCAGATTTCTGGCGATGTAAATTGTTTGCGGCAGGTTTGCCGCAAGTCTGCGGCAAGGTTGCGGCAATCTCACCAGTTTGGTAAGGGTTCTCCAATATAGGCCCTATAGCGATAAGCCACGCCTACCCATTTTCTGAAAGCAGATAAACTGGCAGGAACTGGTTTTTACCAAGAATCAATTTTGTCGTCTGTGTTTCATTTATCTAAGTTTAGTCATCATTAGAATAGAAATAAAACACCGCTAAAGACGGTATGGCCGGATTGCAAAGTAAGTTTTTGTCACCAACTGGGTCAAGGTCAATAGGTCAAATAATACAGGTATATGCTTAAAGCAGGAACTTTAACCAAAATCCTTAACTAGGTCAAAGTCCAAGGTCAAGGTCACTAGGTCAAATGTTACGGCATAAATTGAAAGGTCTTGTCATGGGCGAGCTTCATTAATAATATTAAGTTTCTACTGCATACAGTACCATAGATTTTGCTTAAAATAGGAACTTTAATCAAAATCTTTGAGTAGGTCAAAGTCGAAGGTCAAGGTCACAAGGTCAAATGTTACGGCATAAATTGAAAGGTCTTGTCATGGGCAAGCTTCATGTATAATATAAAGTTTCTACTGCATATAGTTACTTAGATTTTGCCTCAACCAGAAACTTTTACCAAAATCTTTAACTAGGTCAAAGTCCAAGGTCAAGGTCACTAGGTCAAATGTTACGGCATAAATTGAAAGGTCTTGTCATGGGCAAGCTTCATGTATAATATAAAGTTTCTACTGCATATAGTTTCTTAGATTTTGCCTCAACCAGAAACTTTAACCAAAATCTTTAACTAGGTCAAAGTCCACGGTCAAGGTCACTAGGTCAAATGTTATGGCATAAATTGAAATGTCTTGTCATGGGCATGCTTCATGTATAATATAAAGTTTCTACTGCATATAGTTCCTTAGATTTTGCCTCAACCAGAAACCTTAACCAAAATGTTGACGGCAGACGGACGGACAGACGGACGGACAGACCGACGGACAGACGGACGGACGGACAGACGGACAGACATCGTCAATCTATAGACCGGAATTGCTTTGCAATCCGGCCAATAAAAAATGACAAGCCGGGCTCTATAGAGCCCGGCTTGTCATTTCTTATTTCTTAATTAATCTCTGCATATTTAACATTCATGGCTTTAACTATCAAAACCCTGACATCTCATTGCCTAATTTGCAAATCAAAACTAAAAGGGCACACGAGTTGTTAATGGGAAAAGACGAAATTCCAATCCTTCTGTTTGTAAGTTCTTGGCGAAAAATCCCAGATACTTTCACATGATTTTGTACTATAAATTGTAAATACCATAAAGGGTAGACTAAATAATCCAGTCTCTACCGCTGCCCATTCACTTTTAAATCACAGTGTGATAATGCCGCAGAAGCAGTTCTTCACTTTACATGGAATTAAGATAGTCCATCAAGTCTGATGTGGGGCAAACTATTCCTATTTGGTTGCTTGTTGTTTTCCCAGGGGGAAAAAGTAAACAACAAAATAGGAACAAATTGCCCCACATCAGACTTGTCGGACTACATGGAAGAAGACATAGGACAGATAAAAATCGCGGTATGTAGTATTTTAAGTGGTTGGTAAGTCTAAATCCCAGCCCCAATATACCACCTATCAGTCGCATAGAGGAAGCCGCCATTTTGTCTCTAGAAATTCCTCTGACCAATGACCGAAAGCAAACTCGAAAATTTTCTGAGTAAGCCCACCCCCTCAGCGTCAGGAAAGCGCCTCCAACAACCAGTTATTCTCTCAGATAGTAAAGGGAAATGGCTCCAAAGAGAAATCACAAATGAAGCCGATGGAGAATTGATTTGGTGGTCAAAAAGCGGCGCAAAAATTGAGGATAGTACTCGTTGGCTCAGAACAAACATAGCAAGGAAAATCATCCAACTTGGAGACGTATGGTTGTATGTATGGCTCGGTACATGTAACCTGACAGCAAAGAACAAGAAATACATCAGCCTAAAGTCGGAAACAGACGAGGAAATACTCAGAATAGAGAAGTACTACAAGGAAATCATCAAAATTGTAGATAAATACCCTGGATCTAAAATCACCATACTGGAAATTCCACTATACTCCATCAAATGTTGGAATCAAAACAAAGGACACAAAAATCCATCTGCCTTTGAAGACCAGGATACCAAACTTGAGGAACAAATCCTATAACTGAATACCAGAATCCGCACAATTAATGCAAGCCTAGGAAACCACTCACCATCTTTCACATCAGACATTTATAAAACATCTAAAGTCAAGAGTGGTAGGGAAAGGACACCAAAACTAAGGAAATATTACAACTTCAATCTACTAGCAGACGGCATCCACCCAGGGAAACTCGTAGCAAAAGTTTGGCTGAAAAAGATCTCGGACCAAACTAAGAGAGATTGCTGGCAAAACTAACAACCAACACATTGAGGTCACCTCACATTAGCACAAAGATAGAAGCCGGGGCATTCATATCAGTCAGTGTGGGATACCGCCCTATACTGTTCAGGTCAGTGTGGATTACCGCGCTAAACCTACCATGAATGCTTTGACCTTATTGACCTTTGTTCTGATGTTAGGAATACCAAATTGGAACAACTGGACATGGAATCACCAGCAAATACTTCATGCCACATTGAACCCAAAAATGCTGAGTACAGGCAGGAGACCACTCAACCTGCCTCTAACTACGGGAAAGAGCAAAGTAATTTTCCTGCTCGTCATTCTTATGTCAGGAGACATAGAACCGAACATAGGACCTAGAACTTCACAAAAATCAATCTACCCTTGCGGATTATGTGAACACCCGGTCACATGGAATTGTAAAGGAGTGTGTTGCGATGGATGTAACGTAACATCTGGCACCATCAATCATGCATTGAACTTTGTACATATGACTATGCGCTATTAGAAAGATCAAACGTACAATGGTTATGTTGCAAATGTGACAGTATAAACGTAACGACTTTCACCTTCCGCAGTTACGAGATCAATCTTTCAAACATCTATGAACCATTATCTAACATCGATTGCAGTATGGAATCCACCAGAACTGATATATTTAGCCCACTTAAGACTAGCAGCCCAAAAATCCGAGATCAGTCATCACATATTAGATCATGTAGGAACTCCAAGCCTTCAATAACATCTGTGGAGGGAAACCCATACTCGGTTCCTAAAAAACAAAACATCAGAATCATGACAGTCAACTGCCGTAGTATCAAAGATAAAATTCAAGAACTAACACTGGCAATTGACTACCTCAAACCAGACGTCATATGTGGGACTGAATCGTGGCTCAATGGCATCAAACCAGGAAAGAACCCCTCACATGACGCCATTAAATCAAGTGAAGTATTTCCACCCAACTTCAACGTCTACAGGAATGATAGGGGGACACTCGGTGGAGGTGTATTTATATTAGTGGAAAAAAGCATAGCCTCAGAAGAGCAAACTGACCTAATAACAAATTGTGAGATAGAATGGGTTAAAATAAAAACCGACAAAAATAAAGACATGCTCATATCATCATTCTACATGCCTCAAAGAAATAAAAAGGATCTTGACGAACTATCCAGATCACTAGAAAAAGCCTCAGTCTCAACATCAAAGAAAAACATCATCCTAGCTGGGGATTTCAATTGTCCAGACATCGAATGGAACAACATGTCAATCAAAAATGGAAATGACAGGGACATTCAACAACAACTAATAGATGTTGCAAATTCCTCCGGCCTTTCACAAATCCATGACCAACCAACAAGGGGAGACAACTTACTAGACCTAGTTTTCACATCAAATCCTTCCGTCATCAAATCTTCAGTAAGTGTACCAGGAATCTCGGACCATGACATTGTCATCACAGATCTAGAAACTAAGCCACATTACCAAAAAACAGCAAGCAGAAAAATATATATCTATTCAAAAGCAAATTGGGAAAACTTGAAAGTGTCATTAAGAAATCTGGCAAATAACATCAGCAAGCTGCAGTCAGAAGGGAAAAGCATACAAGACATCTGGGAGTTCTTCAAATCCAGTATACACAAAATTCTAGACAAACATATACCAGCAAGGGAGCTTAAGTCTAGACACTCCACCCCCTGGATCACACACAGAGAAAGGAAACTCCTCAAGAAAAAACAAAGACTGTATAAACAAGCAAAGAAGACAAAGAACTGGACAAATTATAGACAATTTCAGAAGGAATGCAAATCTAAACTCAGGAAATGGAACTATGTAAACAACAACATCTTGGAAGGCCTAAACAACAACAACACGAAACCATTCTGGAAGTATGTGAAATCAAAAAAGCAACTTCAGCTAGACTCATTTGGAATAGCTCCATTAAAATCAGGAAACAAACTCATAACAGACAGTAAAGATAAAGCAGGGGTCCTTAACAAGCAGTTTCAATCTGTCTTTACCAAAGAAGAGCATGGACCAATGCCGAAAACATCAAAAACCTGCAAAAATCCAATCCAGGCAATCAAAATAAACATAGAGGGAGTCAGGAAATTACTCAGCAAGGTAAATCCATCTAAAGCATCAGGGCCAGACAACATACCAAACAGGATTCTCAAGGAATGTGCAGAACAACTGGCACCAAGTCTAGCAACAATCTTCCAGCTATCACTAGACTCAGGAGAACTACCATCGGACTGGCGGGATGCTAACATCTCATGTATATATAAAAAGGGCGACAAACACCAAGCTGAGAACTACAGGCCTGTGTCATTAACATCAGTACAGTGATGATTCGTTAGTCCGGAATTCGTTACTCCGGAAAATTCGTTACTCCGGACGATTTCTTAGAGAACAAACGTGCATAGTGCAAAAATGATTCAATAATCCGTAGATCCATGTTCCAGATCCGGACAGCAGTTTTCAGGAACGGACGTGCGGATCATATGTTATTTTGTCCCCTTAGTCCGGACGATATAAGCAACTACATGTGTTTTCATAACAATTAATTTTACCTGGAGAAATCTACACGGTTATGTTTTCATAACAATTAATTTTTACCTGGAGAAATTTACCTGTAAACCGGCAGGTTAATTAGGTGATCGAATACGCAGCACTAGTCACGGCTTGGGGTACTTACGTGGTTATCAAATCTATGTATTAAAAGACTAAATTGTTCGCTTCTTGGGTCACTTTCTTAATTCTTATCGTGACATTTTTTCAGCTTGTATTGTTCAATCATTATTTTGAACAGATACATGCCCTCAATCATGTCAAATTAAAGTTGATAATTTTAATTTTAATGTTTGTATCACGATAAAGATGACTTAGAATGTTAGACTTAGCTTGGATATTGAGGGTTTTTTTTTTTTAATAGAATCGAAAACGGCCGTCAACTGCTCTTGACAGACGACGATTTCCGTATTTTTCAGGAAGAAAAATGTTAAGTTTCGGTATGTATTGGTAATTATCGGCACCCGCGGATTCTCGATCTTTAGATAAAATTTTATTCTTATTTAAATGTTAAAGTAAAGTTTTACCCCCCCCCCCCCCCTAAAAACCGATTGAGCGTAATAAAACAGAGGCCTTTCTTTACTTTCACTCTCAAATTCCCGGCGCCGGAACCCCCTTTCCCTTTCCTAGCGCTCATGTTTCAAAGACATATATCTAGAGATTTAGTAATTCATTATTTTCAAGAAATAAACATTTAATCAAATTATCTATGATGAGAAAATATTTGTTTACAAGACAATTTTACCGTACAAACACACGCACAAAAAAGGCCGACTCTCCCCCTATCCTTCGGAATTTGCGCTCAATTTATGACATTTTTAACGTGATTCAGTAATCCGGAAAATTCGCGCGTTAATCCGGACGAATTCCTAAGGAACTAATTCGTCTGGACTAACGAATCATCACTGTATCTAGCAAATTATTGGAACATATCATCTGTCGACACATACTGAAACACCTAGAAAAAAACAAAATTCTAACAACGCTTAATCATGGCTTCAGATCCGGGTTCTCCTGTGAGACACAACTTCTAACAACAATGAACGACCTGCTGATAAATTATGACAAAGGAAAACAAACAGACTTGGCAATTTTGGACTTCTCTAAAGCATTTGACACTGTTCCACATCAGAAACTACTCCATAAACTCAGTCAGTACGGCATAAGAGGAAGTACACTATCATGGCTAACATCATTCCTTACAAGAAGGACAATGCGAACAGTAGTAGAGGGCGAGAAATCAGAGGCGGTGCCAGTGGAGTCCGGGGTACTGCAAGGCACAGTCCTCGGGCCGCTGCTCTTTTTATGCCACATTAACGACCTCCCAGACTCTGTAACATCACAAGTCCGGCTATTCGCAGACGATTGCCTCTTATACCGACAAATCAACAACTATGGAGATCAGGAAAAACTACAAGAAGACCTTCACAACTTGCAAAAGTGGGCCAATGACTGGGGTATGCGTTTCAACGCCAAAAAATGTTACATCATGAGCATACGCCAAAAAACCAGCAAATTCTACACACTGGACATTCATGTGCTGGAAGAGGTTGAAAATAACCCCTATCTTGGACTCCAAATTTCGTCAGACTTAATGTGGTCAACTCATATCAAAAAGATCACTAAAAAAGCTCATTCAACATTAGGATTTCTCCCACGTAATTTATCACACTGTACTGAGAACTGCAGGAAAACAGCTTACGTACGTCTCCATGGTGCGATCAACACTTGAATATGGATCAATAGTCTGTGACCCATTTCAAAAACAGGACATAGATACGCTCGAACGTGTCCAACGCAAAGACATCCGTTTCATAAAACGAGACTACCACAACAGGGAAGAGGGCTTCATCACCACCAAGGCCAAGGAACTGGACTTACAACCGCTCCAGTATAGAAGGACCAGCTTGCGACTCATTATGCTCTATAAGGTGGTTGAGGGGTTGGTGCCAGGGCTACCAACTCACAATTTCATTCAAAAAGCTAAGCCTAGACGCCAAATCAAATTAAAAACATTCGATAATTGTGAAAATACAAACATTCTTTCATCTCAAGTCAAAAATAACAGCAAGTGTCTCGAAACAACATCTACGAAAACTAACCAATACCGCTCATCATTCTTTGTGGACACAGTCATCAAATGGAACCAACTGGAGGACAATATACACTTCCGGCATCGCGTGTTTTTACCCTGTCAAATCATCCCCGCAATCTTTTTTGACCCAGGGTTTTAAATCCCCGCGGTCATGGATTAACAATGGAGTTGACTCAACGCGGACATCGATCCTGGCAATTCACCGCAACGATCGCCGGGATACGCGGTGGCGATCGCCGCAGTTCTCAGCGGCAATTAATAACTTGTTATTTACCTGTAACAGTACTATAACCATTCTTTTATATTTACTTATTCTTTTAAAATTTACGTCCTTTATTTTGATGTATTAATTGTTATTGGTGACATAAAAATGTCCTTTAAAAGCGTTATGTTGTACATACGAAAAGAGAACCGTGTGACTGAATGATAGAACTAGTTATAATGTCCAGCTGTGTTTATTTAAGGATTAGAGAACAATGGGCAGTCTACGGGAGCGGTACGGTCAAGCAAAAATGGGTTTAAAGTCTCCGTCTTTCGACTTTGAGAGATACATCGACTGGAGCCGAGGCTTTACGACATTTTTTTGTATATCTTTACTGTTCAAGTCCAAAGCACTGCAGACCGTTTTTTTTTTTGGTAGATTCTTCCGTTTGAGATTACTAGTTAGCGGTGTTTTATGTTCGCTAGTTCGTATGTTAAAATGTTGAAAAACGTCCATCTCCCAATTAGTCAAATATAGCCTTGATAGCCTTATTTAGTAATATATTGTTTATTTGGTTGTTTTGTTTGCGCAAGTGAGGCGATGTATAGTAAAACGTTATCCAAACAAACCAATTACAAATGCATATACATGTATATATGCGAAATTACGAAGGTGGTAATTAGGTGTGAAACGATTTCAATAGAGAATTCACAATGTCCTGCAAAGTTTACAACTATAGAAGATTTTTTAAAGATAACATGTATCTAGAAGTTAAACTCCCATTTCACAATGCATATATATCTTTTCATAGAAAAAAAGCTCCGTTTTTATGCGCCAGGGACGCAGGACTCAGAGGTAGATTAATCACCTGCTGCCGTCCGGGAGAAGGGGGGGGGGGTAATTTTCCTATAAAATGGTAGAATAAATTTTCTAGCCTGTCCGTTTATTGACTTTATACACATTATTTTCATCTTTAAAAGCATTTTGCGCTGTAATGCAACCCACCCCCCCTGTCCATGCTAAGTGTGAAATCGCGACTCCCCCCCCCCCCCCCCCCCCCCCCTTCACGATTCAAAAAGGCGTGAAGCCAAAATTACTAATTAGATCATTAGATTAATACAGGGGTAGACGATGTTTGTGTGGATTGAAATAATCTGGGTGTCTTCTTGTCTCTTCGACTTCAGTAAAAAATATATGTAAACACTATTTTATTTCTTTATCAAGAAAAAAAGAATTATATCGTACGTAAACATTATATACAGGAACCTTCTTTAACTTTGAGCGTAATTTTATTTTCTTTCAGTCACAATATGCCTAATTTTCTTCGGACTAAAAAAAATCTAGACATTATGATAGATAAGATCTAAATTGAGTTATATTTGGTCACTCAGTCTTATTTTTAGATTTTAATCATATATATCATTAATTTTAAGTATTTTAAAAAAGTCTCAATTTCATGCAGTTAAGGAACATGCAAAGTTTAAATTCAATTATTCGGAAAAAATCCAGGTAAATACTATGAAAAATTTATTTATTATCTACGGCTTAGTCATGATGGTACAATGTTTGCTTATTATTTTCTTACTTGAAGTAAATAATTATTATAAAATTGCATATATTCTGGAAAAGTCGCTAACGTCGATATTTCCATGTACATGTGACCACAAAAACCCTCCTTAGTTCTGCTTGAGTGACGACCTGTCGCGTGTACGTAGCTGTCAATATTGATTAGGGAAGGGTTAAATATGGGCGTGCCTATATGTCTGGTCTTACAAGGTGTGAAGACATCGCCTCTTCCCGTACAGGGGATGATTGTTATACAGGTAGAAGCGCAGGGTAACTGAAAAGGTGTGAACAACTTGTGAGGCATCGTTTGTTAATTTAGTTTTGGTTTGGCGTTCAACGGTTTACTTTTGGAATTCAGTGCGAAAAAAAAGGGGGGGGGTTTATTGTATTACATCTGTTTTATTATTAGGCTATCCTCATTTTTTTTTTTTTTTGCTTTTCTTTGTATGCCGGTCTTCTTTTTTTTTTTTTTTTTTTTTTTTAAATTTGTTTACATGATTCATCTTTGTCTGGATACACGTCCTTCATCAATCGATTCATTTTTTTTTTTTGCGGACTTGTTTGACCAGAACAAGGAGCACGCACTTTTTTCTTTTCTTTCCTTTTTTTTTTAAATTGCATTATCGTATGGTCTTCAATTGGTTTTCTCTGAAAGTCCAATCATCGTGAATTGAATTAGGAGCGATACTTTTACAATCAATGGGCAGATCTAACTCACGGGGGGGGGGGGGGGGGGGGGGGGGGGCTATGAAAATCAGCTTCACTATAATGGCAAATTCCAGGAGGTGGGGACTGGATCCTGACCTCCTATCTCTAGATCCGCGTGTTGACATACAATTCAAAGCTATACCCGTTTAAAGACGGTTGCTTATAAAGCGATTAAAAAAAGATAAAAACCCGATCCATTGATTAAAAAAAAAAGAGAGCTTAAAAAATGGGGGGGGGGGGAGGGGGAGTGATTCAGATTCAGATTCTTTATTCACTATAAGCCGTTAATGCATTCGCATTTGACAGGTAGGGTCTTCCAACTGGTTTAGGTCTGGCAGTGGGGATTACTAATTGACGTGTTTTCACACCTTATCGACTGACTGCGCAGGGCGTATCATCTACCTTCAATCGCCGTTTGATTTACCGTTTTGGAAATCTGAAGGGGGGGGGGGGGGTTTGTAATGCGACTTTGTAAAAAAAAAAATGAAATGTGACTTTGTAAAAAAAAACCAATATCGAGAAATAAATCTTACCAGCCTGAAGTGCTGGCGTAAAATTCTGTATTTTATTTTAAAAGGCAGCGACTGAAGAAAATATGTTATTGCAGAAATATTAGATGCCGCAAATGCATGTTCACGTAGCTCCCTCTTGCTATTTCTAAAATTTTACAGTAAAAAGCCAGGGGAAAGGGAGGGTTATATAATTCCAAACTCCCCGGTCGAGCTCCCTTGTACATATCTATATGTCGATATCACAACTCACTCTTCAAAGGAGCTGATAAGATAAGGGCTGTATTTAGCCCTGAATCTCAGCAAGTATTTATTCTACACAATGATCTGTACGCAAGAAAAAACTTGATAATTACTAAAATGTAATGTATTTGGAGATTCCTCATACAACTTTTATTTTGGTAAGGTTATTTCTAGATACTTAAATTACAGTCTAAAGAGAAGGGGGTAGCCATGTTGAAAAGAAGCTAATATCGATCAAATAACGTTGAAAATTAAGAACAATCTGGCTAATGTGGATATCTATAAACTTTAAAACAAAGTTATAGACTAAACAAGATACTAGAAATTAAATTCAAAAGACTGGTCTCAATTTTTTTTCCATAAATTTTAAAATCTTGAATCTGAATAATGGTTGTATTTTGTATTCATTGACTACAAAGTAGGCATTTTACCGCAAAATACACATTGTGTCGAAATAAACTGCACTCTCCTGTTTATTTCATTCCAAAATCTTGTGCATTTCATGTGAACATGTTTAGAATAAATAAATGAATGACTTAAAAAGGGAAAAAATTAAATTTTGCTTATATTATGGCCTAAAACACAGATTTGTAAAAAGCCCCCCACCCTCCCTTTTTCAGTTTTTTGTCTCTGGGGCATCGTTCCCCCCTTAGCTACAGAACCCCACTTAGTCAAAAGATGTGTATTAGTGATATACACCTTCTGTAAAAGTGGCGTTCTGTAGCTGAGGGGGGAACAATGTTTTAAAAAACTTTTCCATTTTCCATTGGTTTCTATAGAAAAAAGACATATTTTGCCTCAAAATTTAGAAAAACTATGTATGATACATCTTATCCAACTGCTGATTATGATGAAACCAATAACTGGCATCAATTTTGTGAAAGAATTTTTTTGAATTTCCCATTTTGAAAATTTCACTTTTTCAGGGCAGATTTTACGCCTTATCTTATCAGCTCCTTTGATTACTTCAACTTGTACCCATTGACTGACCACTTAAAATGACATGATAATTTTACGGACGAACGCATACACAAGTACCTTTACGTAGATAAGAAACGTAAGTGGACGTTGGACATTTAAATTTCAGACGCAGAACGAGGATAAAAAAGAATGTCGGCGAAAAATCAATATTGCATCATAATAGAAAATAACCATTATGGTGAGCGGATCCACACTATTACGTCCCCGGGGTCAGACGAGTACCGGTACCCATGACGGTGTAGAGATCGCCGCTCTAATGGCTTTGTTTGTCCAGCAATATACCTGTCACCTGTATAAGCACTAATTAATTTGTTAGGAAATTTGATTGTCTGGTTTCTACAAACGGAGTTATGCGTAACGTGATACACAACTCGGGATTTTGCATTTCATCTGGTAATCTTTCATAACGCATTTATTTTATCAACGCTAGTTTAATATGTTTTTAATAATAAGAAGTGAACAAGGGCCGACGATTCATTGCATCTTTCACATGCCTATTATAAGTACCCGTGAAAAGAGCCTACAGACATAATTTGATCATGCTTCAATTTTAATGTGAATAGATTCCGCTTCATCTGGACTTGACGCCAGAAGATGTAAATTTGCATTATTTTGACCTGCTTATTCGATATAAAAAAAAGTCGGGATGAAAATAAGGTAGATCCACAAGAGCTCGATGCCAACAACCCTCAATGACACCCGCCCCTTCATGTCTCTCTATAGTCAATATATATAAGGAAAGTAGAGGCGGATATTCTTGTGGATCGTTGGCATTGAGTCAGGTTATCCGAAACATTTTTAGGCTCAAATTACAAAATGTACTTATGTTTCGTGTCCTAATGTTTAAATCATCATTTTATTTATACATGTCATGCTTAAAAACAAGTTTCTATTCATCCGTAAGAAATAGCACCTGGTCAGGTAACACCTGGACAGGTAATTGTCAGCGCGGCAATCAACCGCAACGCCACCGCAACTCCCGGCGATCTTGGCACCGCGATGAAGTGATTTGCGGGGGTCAGCGGCGATGCTGAGGTGGAATTCCACCTTAAATAAGCCAGCCGCGATAGGTGGGCTCAGTAAAAAAACGCTTTGCCGTATGTGTAGTTTGCGCTAAGTCTGTCGAGGCCTTCAAGACCGCCCTCGACAGCTTGTGTCAATAAGTCCGACACGCGCTCTCTCGCCGTCGTAGAAAAGCCAGTATTGGTCACTTCGAGGTACACAGATACAGATACAGAAGACTTGACAAGGGGAAAATATCAGAAAGTGGGTTACACCCAGCGCTCGCGCTCCCATCCCACCCTTTACCCACTTCGTCACCCTGTCTTCTGTTCTTTTCTTCATTAACTTACTGAAAATCGAAGAAAGAGATAGATGGCTTTAGGTGTTATTTGTCACTTTTGGTGGAATGCAGGCATCAGACAGGGAAACTGAAAGTAGACATTCGTTTTTCTTTTGATTTTAGATACTGAAAGAGCACGAGACACGACGCATCCCGAAAAGAAAATATGGCGCAAAATTCAACACTTTCCTGATTTCGTAATCATTTCCCGAGTTATCAACCAGCAGACTCATACAAACATCCGTTTAAATTAGTCTGAAACATTAACTGGTAAGGAACAGTTGATAAAGTGACATGTCATTTTCATAGCTCGAATTATCTCTACTGGAGTAATTTCTAGGCAGTGGCTCCGGATACGAACGTTCGTATCTTTAGACCTATATCTCGGCGTACGAACACAAATTGTAGTGAGCTTCTGCATATATGTTTCAATTTGGTTCGTTTTTTTCAAGGCATCTTGTGTTCAAATTGTATCTTTTTTGTGACATATTCTGAAAAGTTAACTAAGTAAAAAGCACGGAGTTGCATCTACATGTACGTTTTTGTTATCGTCTCAAAACTTTCAAAAATTTCAACTTCCACTGGAGCGACGGAACGTCAGTACGTGCACGCAACAGCCGACAAGTGCGCGTCTATTACTTATCAGTGATCGCTATAAAAATTGAGAGCATAGAAAATAGCTAGCCTCTTGCCCCGGTTGCTAAATTACAGATTACGCAGAATAAACTCGTATACCTTGATATGGTTACAAATTTGTTATGGACACATGACCCGAGTCACGTGACAGTTACAGACCAATCAGAAACATGTTCGTACTCGAACGTTCGTATCCGGAGCCACTGCCTAATTTCTATTGGATCCATATAATCACCACAAATCACTGCAAATCACCACAAATCACCGCAAATCACCACAAATCAACTACAAATCACCACAAATCAACTACAAATCACCTTTTTATTATACTTCTGTGATTTTTGGCCGGATTGCGAAGCAAAATCTGGTCTACGAAATGGCGAAGTCCGTCTGTCTGTCCGTCAGTGCGTCAACATTTTGGTTAAAGTGTTGCGTTTAAGTCCGTTGAGAGAAAACTGTATTGAGGCGCAACTTGAAACTTGACATGGTGATAGACCATGATGAGACGAATCAAACGCCGCAACAAAATTTGACCTAGTGACCTTGACCTTGGAGTTTGACCTACTTTTGAAAAACTTTAACCTTGGCCATAGCTTTTGAATGGTAAGTGATAGGGCTTTCATATTTCACTTGTGCATTTCTTGTGACAAGACCTTTCCATGGATACCAAAACCTTTTACCTTGTGACCTTGACCTTGGAGTTTGACCTACTTTTGAAAAACTTTAACCTTGGCCATAACTATTGAATGGTAAATGATAGGGCTTTAGGACATTGTGCGCATAAAAAAGAACAGTCTGGTGGTATGAAAAATGTATTTACTTGCATAATGTTTTAACAGAATTTTTTTTCATACTTCTAGCGCATTTCTATGCACACATTTGACAAAACTTATTAAAGACAAAATCAATCAAACTGATGGATGCTCCCCGAACAAGATACAAGATGTACATTTTCTTAATGTCTAATATAATTTAGAATTTCCGACAATTTGGACAAAAATAGATCCTGAGGAATGATTATGCAGAAAAAAACAATTTTTACCCTGAAAGTGACTTTAACATTAAGTGACCTTTGTCCCAAATTGGTCAATCGTAATGAATATATGTGCGAAATATCATTTTAAAAAGGTTTATGTAAGATAAAGGAAATATGAGCTCGGACGGATGGACAGACGGACAGACAGACGGACACGACAGCGACAATATGTAACCCCAATTTTTTCAGGAGCATACAGTTTAACCATAACTGAATGAACTCAACTTTGTGATGCAAAGTCATATTTGCTCTTTTAAATTGATTGATGTTCAGTTCAGAATACATGTACATCCAACTGATCGGAAAAATCCCACAATGCATTCCAAGTCAATGCTCTTTGTTACTTACGATATTGCATACGGAAGGTTTTCCTTGGCCATTTCTGAAAATTCGTATTGAAGCTTTGTTCGAATAAAGTTAAAAGGCATGTTCTACAGGATTCACGTCGGGGCTGTAAGTTGGCAAAATATATACTCAACACCAATTCCTGCATAATCGCAGTGCCATTCAATTGTAGTTGATTTGTGGTGATTTGTAGATGATTTTTGGTGATTTGCGGTGATTTGTGGTGATTTGTAGTGATTATATGGACCGATTTCTATTTACTGTCCTGTTCACTAAATCCAGAGCACCCTGTTCTGGCGATTTATTCTGTCATCTGACGAATTTTCCAAAAAAATATAGTTTCCGAGAATTGACCACCTTTAGTCGTAACTGGAAATTAACTTCAACTTACCCTATCAACTACCCTCAAGCCGCAATATGAAAAATAAAATGTCTACGGGGAATTCCCATGTTAATTTCAAGCCGCTGTCATTTTGTTCTTCCGTGTCAACAATAGTAAACAGTGAAGTCAAAGCTCCCGACGTCACACCTTTTCAACGATCTTTTTAGGGGACAAATTTGATTCTGAGGAGGGGGGGTTGGCAATTTTTTTCGGGTCAGAGTATTTATTTTCAACGCACAGCAGGCCGGATTATTTATTTTACCACGAAAAAAATTTAAATTTCTTGTAAACTTTCATGAACATTAATTTTACGTGTATTTTTTTTCAAATAAATAACTTTAGAAACAAGAGATATTTGAGCTTACTCTATAGTACGTTTAAATTGTGCTAAACTACATTGTAAAGTCAAGTAACGTATGTTTACGGGCCGAGTGGACCTATATAAATTTACGGGCCGAATGGACCTATATTTGGGGGCAGAGTGGACCTATTACAGGCCGAGTGGACCTATTACGGCAGTGGACATATTACGGGCCGAGTGTTCCACGGGCCGAGTGTACCATGGTCGGAGTTCACCTATTACCCTTGACAAGACAATGAGTTGATCATTTCAACTTTTCTGTTTGTCGAAGTTTGCAGAGAACACGAGAATGCATGGACAGATGGAAGAAATTTCAATAGACTATGGAAACCCTGAACTAACATGCGTTTTGCTCTTTGCTTTTTGAAAGTTGTGCATAGCACAAAACGGAAAGAATACGTAAAGAGCAAAATGCAAACAGCAAAAATCAAAGAGCAAAAAACACATTCTTCTCCTCATTTCACGTCTAAATACATGTATATGTCAGTCAGCAAATGTGATTGTTCATTTATTGTTGATGATGTACAGACTGGCTTTCCCCGAAAACAATATTTGACAGTGTTTGAGAAAAATTCAGAAGACTTTTCTTAAACATGTTAAATGCAGCATATGTAAAAAAAAAAATCTGTTTTGAAAAATATTTAAATAGCAATGCCAATGAAACTTCATCATATTCATAGTGTTAAAATAATGTCAGTTTAAAAAGGAGAATTCATGGCACTTATGAGTACCCAGTGTTCTAGAATTTTATTCAAAAACCACTTCCCGATGGGTATTTAAATGCCCACAAATGTACTTACCCAGCAGGAAACAAGAATAAAGAGGGGATATTAATATTCTATAGTGCATCCTAACTATTACCTTTAACACTGAAAATACAAGAAGCATCGCAAAAATATTATCATGTACTTTTAGGCGATTTTATGTATATACTTCAGTATCTGTTATAATTTATATACATGTACAAGGAGAGTGTAAAAGGCATTGCTTTGAATGGATAAATAGCATTCAGTTTCCCACCTAGGCAGTTACCCAACCTCAATTTTTACTTATCTCTGGTAACCATGGTAACAGGTAATGGAATCCTAGAACACTGGTTCTTCTAGCATACAAGTGTAAGGGGTTAAAAAGAATGAAAATACCATTCAACTGAGTTATGAGGTTGCAAAACAATGTTCTTTGATTTAACTTCTCCATAAATCATGTAAATAATCAATACATGCCAAAATCTAATATCTCAAAGCTTCCCAAATGATACTGTTAATAGTCCTTGAAAAAAATGATTGTCTGAAAACTCTTTTTGTTGGAATACTAATTTACACCTTTTAAGGATCCTGCACACTAATAGAGTACTTCCGGTTAAAATTTATGAACATTTTCATAATTTCCCGACAAATGCCGATGATTTCATAATTGGGAATCTTCGGGGTGACAGAAAAGTTCATGGAATGAAAAGTGTGACCCCTCATTTTAGCTATAATAGTATGTTTAGCATTCTTTTTGAAGAGATTGAAAATTCTTATATCTGGTATTCATTATTGAAAATGCATTAGGGGTTGAAAATACCAAAATGATTTTCGCCTCTTGTCCTTGAATTTAAAAGGGTTGATATATAGGGATATCTCTAGTAAGCTATTCCAAAGAATAAGGGAATATCTGTCTTCTGACGTTATGTTTGCAGATGGTAAATGCTGATTTTACGGTGGCAAACTGAGTTTTTCTGTCAATGTGTTAACGGAGCCAGAAAAACGGATGTTTGCACTGTAAAATCAGCATTTACCATCTGCAAATATAACATCAGTATCTAAAGTACTAATAGGTTCTTAAGAAAACAGAAATTTCCCTTTTATTTGTAAACGGCAAAAAATTATTATTAGAAAATTTAAATGGTAATGCAGAAGGAAAAGCACTATTCAAAAACCTACCTTTTTGAACCATATAATACATCATTTTTGGTGTACTCATAGGAAAATAGCAACATTTTACGCTCAGAAATTATCTAAGTCGTTTTTCTAAACAAGGGTCGAGTATATTAAATAAAACAGCAATACCTATTCATACAGGTAGCTATTCACTGATCATTCAGGCATAAATCTATGTGTACAACTATAATTATGGCTTTTGCAGTAGTCAAACTTGACCAGTGTAGATTTAATGACTTAGTGCATGGAAAAGATGATTTACCATGCTATTTTCATATGTGTAGAGGGGAAACGCAAAAATGATACCAAAATAAAATTTCAGTTTCAAACAGTGCTCTAAAAGTTGAGTATTTCTCTCGATATTCATACGTGTCTATCTCAAAGCATTCTCCCGTAAAATCAAAATTTCTGTTTTCTTAACTGGCTGTTAGTACTTTAGTTATTCCCATTCTAATGCAATCTATATATTTGTGAATATGAGATGAAATTCGACATTGTAGCAACATTGCATTAGAATAAGTGTTTCAAGTCTTTATTTATTTTTTTGTAGGACAGAAGATATGATTAGTTGAGCAAATGGCATTATGTCAGACGAAGATGATGATGATGAAGTAGTTTTGATTGGACCTTCTCCTGCACGACATTCGTCTACTTCAAATGAAAACTCTTCAGCTAACTTCAGCTTTGGTGGCTCTCAAAGGACTTTATCCAATTTCATAAGCAGTCAATCAAGATCTTCCTCCTTATCTGCAGCCAATAGGAGGCTGTCATCACTAGCCAATGAAAATTCAGTATTTCAAAATTCAGCCAATCAGAACACAGGGAGAAGAAACTTGAGAGAACCGCCATTGCCAGTTTTAATACTAGATGAAAATGCTCGAACAGGTGACATAGAAAGAGAGAACAGTACTGAGGTTCAAGGTCGATCTGAGGGTCAAAGTGGACCTGTTGATGATGTGGAATCTGAAGCCACTGGGTCGGAGGTCATTGAGGTCGAGGACAGTGAAGAAAGTTCAAGATCTTCAACTGCCACCACTGTAATTATCTCTTAATTTTTAGCTCTACTGGTCTCAGACCAGTCGAGCTTATGCGATAACCCTTCGTCTGGCGTCCATCCGTCTGTCCATCTGTCCGTCTGTCCGTAAACAATTCTTGTCTGGACAACTCCTCTGAAACTGTTAGAGATAGAAAGTTAATTCTTTTTGCATTTTACTTGGTCCATGGTTTAGTTATGCACCTGACATTTAGTTTCAGTCCCTGACCCCCAGGGTCTTAGAAAATGGGCGTGGTCATAAAATTCTATGTAATCTTGTCCGGACAACTCTTCTGACACTATAAATGATAGAGACATAATTCTTTTTGCAATATGATGGGTCTGTGGTCTTGTTGTGCACCTGATATTTTGTTTGAGCCCCTGACCCCCAGGGTCTTAGAAATGGGTGTGGTCATTTTCTCCTACATAACTCTATATAATCTTGTGCTCGCAACTCCTCTGACACCATAAAGGATGGAGACTTAATTCTTTTTGCAATATGATGGGTCTGTGGTCTGGTTGTTCACCTGATATTTTGTTTGAGCCCCTGACCCCTTAGGGTCTTAGAAATGGGTGTGGTCATTTTCTCCTATATAACTCTATGTAATCTTGTGCTCGCAACTCCTCTGACACTATAAATTATGGAGTCTTAATTCTTTTTGCAATTTGATGGGTTTGTGGTCTAGTTGTTCACCTGATATTTTGTTTGAGCCCCTGACCCCTTAGGGTCTTAGAAATGGTGTGGTCATTTTCTCCTATATAACTCTATGTAATCTTGTGCTCGCAACTCCTCTGACACTATAAATTATGGAGTCTTAATTCTTTTTGCAATATGATGGGTCTGTGGTCTAGTTGTGCACCTGATATTATGTTTTAGCCCCTGACCCTTAGGGTCTTAGAAATGGGTGTGGTAATTTTTTCCTATATAAGTTTATGTAATCTTGTGCTTGCAACTCCTCTGACACTATAAATGATATAGAATTAATTCTTTTTGCAATGATTGGTCTGTGGTCTA
Source organism: Pinctada fucata (assembly GCA_028142955.1). Lineage (NCBI taxonomy): Eukaryota > Metazoa > Mollusca > Bivalvia > Pterioida > Pteriidae > Pinctada > Pinctada fucata. The sequence goes on along the minus strand of AP027102.1, from coordinate 42,860,957 downwards.
GTTGTGCACCTGATATTTTGTTTTAGCCCTATACCCCCAGGGTCTTTGAAAATGGGTGTGGTAATTTTTTCCTATATATTTGTGCTCTCTACTGGTTTAAAGCTATTAATGATGGGGAGTTAGTTCTTTATTCAATATTATGGATCTGTAGTCCTGATGTGTCATTGAGATAGCAGTCCTTGGCCCCTAGGATCTTGGAAAATGGGTGTGGCATTCTTTTTTGAAATACTTTTCCTCGAATATTATGAATTATATGAGTGATATTCTAGTTGCAGTCTAATGGATATATTGTTTTGTCGTGCTACTTATAATTTGTTAGAGCGCCTGCTCCCTATGGTCTTGGTTTAAAAAAAAAAATAGGAAATTGATGTTTTAGAAAAAAAACAACCAGAAGAGCTACAGTCTCGTCAGAGACTTCTGGTTCTACCTGTTTTACATGTATGTTAGATTTTAGAATCTATATTCATGATATTAGCAGTCTTCATGAAAACTCACTGGCCTGATGCTCAAGGCCAGTAGAAATTTTGCCGGGATTGTAGGATTTCACTAATAAACTAAACAAATATCTGGTAAAAATTGTCTTCAGGTCAGTGGTTGAAAAAGTTTTTGTAAAGACTGTTAATTTAGTGTGATAATTCAAGAATTACCATTTAATACACATGCAGTATACCTAGCATTATGCCAAAAGTTCATTTTCTGCTGTTCTGCGAGTCCCATTTAGGAGTTAGATATGTTTGAGCCTCATAGTATGTTTAACTAGATGATGATTTTATTTTTCAATGTGACAGTACATTTTTTAATGATTTGTGTTCGAGACATAACACGCATGAAGAATGTGGAACGTTATTGGAGAATATCTCGCATCATATTTAGTATTCAAGATAATCATGCCGCTATGAAAGCCTTTCAATATTCTTTGACCACAAGTTGGATCGCTGAATGTCTGACATAAAGTCTGCTGGAGAAATTTCCATTATGACAACATGATCTATGGCTCGTCAAAGCAAGTAGATGGCCTTTTGATGATGATGTCATGAGGCCTTTTGATGATGATGTCATGACTTGAGATTTTCTCCTTATATGTACTATAGAACTCGCCATGTGTAAAATCTCCAACAACCTTCCAGTGCGCTAAGCTCCGCCCATTCTTGTGCTATATAACTCCCCTTGTGTAAAATCTCCAACAAACTTCCAGTCCACAAAGCTCTGCCCATTATTGTTTGAAGAACAATATTAGAATAGAAAAAAACATCAAGCTAGTTGTGGTTTAGACTCAGGGAACCACTGGACAGTAAACGACGGCTTGCTAGTTAGGTTAGACATAAAATATTTTATGTTTGCTGTTAACCGACTCTACCCTTTTACCTATGGGTAGGTAGGTAGGGAAAATATTTCATTTTATTTGAAAATAACTTTATAAATACTTAGCCACACAAGACTTCCTACATGTACATTCAACATAAAGCATATTGCTTATTTTTAATGTTCTTTGAACTAAAATTAAAAGAAGCTTATTATAGCATACTGAAGCAAGGCATTGTGAAGTCTAGAAACTTTATGGTATATGAGTAGACATGACCTTAAATTTTATTTTTATATTCATCATTGTATGTATTGCGTTGAGACATTTTTAAAATCAGTTTCATTGCATAATATATACATGTATGATTGTTTCAGTCTGCATGCTGGAAGAATTTAAACTTACTGAATCCAACAGACTGATGGTCAGTGAAAGGTCTTTTTATGCCCCCCGTAATCAAAGATTCGGAGGCATATAGTCTTTGCCCTGTCCATTTGTCTGTCTGTTTGTCCGCAAAAACTTTAACCTTGGCCATAACTTTTGAATGGAAAGGGATAGGGCTTTGATATTTCACATGTGTATTCCTTGTGACAAAACCTTTCCATTGATACCAAATTTTTTTACCTTGTGACCTTGACCTTGGAGATTGACCATTATACAATTTTTAGCTCGCCAGGACGAAAAAGTCTTGCGAGCTAATGCCATACCCTCGGCGTCAGCGTCGTTGTCGTTGTCATCGTTGTCGTCATCTGTAGACAAAACTCTAACCTGGGCTATATCTCTTGAACTATAAGGGGTAGGGCTTTGATATTTCACATGTAGATACCTTGTGACAAGACCTTTCATTTGAGACCATGACCTTTGACCTAGTGACCTTGACCTTGGACTCTGACCTACTTTTCAAAAACTTTAACCTGGTTTCTGACAAAAACCTGTATAGGCGAGCTATGTAATCTTTGATTACTCTATGTTTACTGAAAAAGATGCAGACGGAGGCATTCAAGTTTCACAAACACATGATTTTTTTCAAATACTAGTAATTGCAAAAGTGACAGATAATTGTTATATGCACACTGTCTATTGATTAATAGTCAAAATGAAAACAAGTTCACACAAAATATAGCACCTCCATGCATAACAACAACATTGAATTTTTAATATCTTTTTTATTTCCTAACCTTTCATTTGTTAACTAAAGGCTGTCGATAAGGTTAATCTATTTCTGTACATTGTGACCTTGACCTTTGAGCCTTGACCTTCAAAATCACAAGGTGTCCTTGACCCATGTGCAACTCACATGGAATTTTGAAGAGCATAAAAAGTACACCAAATAACTCTACATTATTGCCTATTGTGAACCTTGAAACCAATGGGCGTCCCCTCCCCCTGCACCATTGGCAACTCGCATACAAAGTTTGTTGAACACCTTATTAAATTGCAATCTCTAGAGTTGATCTATTAATGCCCAATGTGAACTTTGACCCATGACCTTTAGACCCAATAGGTATCGTCCTCTGGCTCTGAACATGATTTAGTCAATGCAAAGATTGAATATTGATTTCCAAAGTAAATTGTGATCTTTAGACTGTCCATAGAGTTTTATCATTACCAATAGTGATCTCGACTTTAGACTCTTGAAAATCAATAGGTTAAATCCTCTCGACACTGTCTAGAAGTGTCTACATGATTGCACAAACTCACCAGAAGTTGAACGGGGGGGGGAGAGTTGGAGCGTTGTCATTATTATTATTGTCCGTTTGGTTCAACACACGATATCTAATTTTTCAACATATGTATTCGTTCAGGAACAGATCCTGAAAACCTATTTCAACTGCTATTCTGCGAGTATATAGTGGGGGAGTTTGGAGACCCCCCCCCAAAAAAAAATATGGATCATTGAAGCAAACCGTGCACTCTGGCGCTGAAGTCTCACTGATTTTCCTTGCTCATTTTACCAAAACTTATACAAAGCAAGCAGTAAATATCATTTTAAGCACAATCTAAGTGTCCAGTGTTAGCATCCCCCGAAAGAAGTTTCATTTTGCACTTGTTACAACCACTTTAGTTACGCGAGCTAGTAATGGGGGGAGGGGGGCTACAGATAATACGTTGCCATTGTTGATCGGAACCGGGTATATAAATCAACTTTTTCACATGTTAAAATCAATATGATTTAAGTAGGACCATCTGCCTTGTGGGCAATTCTTGTCATTGAAATGTGGTAAGTAGTTATTGATTTTTCGCAGTCGTACATGTACATAAAATACGACTATCAAACATCATTTACACGGACATAATACTTAACTGTCTCTTCACTGAAATTGCGCCCTGTTAAATCTAAAGGGTTTTTTTTTCATTTTGAATAATCTTGTATCCAAACTGGACATTCCAAAATCTCGGGAAGAAATAATCAATAAAAAAATATCAGAATGAAAATGGCAATAAAATTCTCCGAGTCGCGACAATTTTCGTGGGTCGGTCGGTTAACGGCAAACAAACTAAATTTTATTTTAGGCCCTTATTTCTTAATAAGACTGCCAACAGGTGCGATGAAAGTCATTTTGCGATCCATTGATAGATTTTCAGAATATCTAATCGTTGATTTAAGGTTCACTATTCTCTCTTTGTATCCTTCTATAGACTTCAGGAGGTACTGACAGTGAAAGTAGAACCGAGTCACCTGTCATACAAGAAACAGCAGAACCTGCAAATGTAGTGCAAGAAACACTTGGTTCCCCAGCCCAAAGTACGTCTGCTGTAGCTCAAACACCGAACCAGCCATTGACATCTGTGGCACATGTAGCTCAAACACCTAACGTGCCATCGGCACATGTTCCGGCACCTACCATTGGCACACCTACCATAACACCTGTCAGTGAACTGCAGGCACCATTGGTTAATGTTGAAGCACAGAGAGCACCCATGGTCCAGCTTCTATCTCAGAGCAGGGATTCCCCAGGGGAATTCAGGTCTCCAAAGAGACGTAGGATAGCCACTCCCGAGAAAGCCTCTACGAGTGGGACTGGAACAGCAGGGGCATGCGATGATGAAGAGGATGAAGGAAATGTATGTATAAATTTTTATGTCAAGTGTAACGCAAGAAAATGAATAAAAAAAAATCATGCATAGAAAATCTATTTGTGTAGTGAATTTATGTTTTATACATGTACAATATTCATGAAATAAGTTGTGTTGTCTTTTTTTTTCTCAAGACATTTTAAGGAAATTCATATGTATGTAACACAAGATTCACTGCTATTGTAGGGAATGGAAATGTTGCATATTTTCTAAATATACTGTTAATCAACTTTTTAGTCCACCTTGTCTTTCATCTAAAGAGAGTGCAAATGTAAAACATAGATAAAATGACTTCAAAATTATAGAATTTTGAGTCCGATTTATCTTGCATAAAACATACATATAAACCAACCTTAAAGTTATGATTATGATATCATGACGTACATGTATTTTGAACTTTGCATCTCTTTGTTGAAACTACTACTATAAATATACAAATGTATGATAAATTTTCAGTGCTGTCCCATTTGTTTTGATGACTGGACTACATCAGGTTCTCACAGACTGTCTTCACTTAAGTGTGGCCATCTCTTTGGACAGAGGTAACGTATAATTAGTTTAACATAGGTGCTAAGAGCATTACTTTGTTTTAAGAAAAATACTGTAATAATCATTATGAAAAGACTTTTCCATGAAAAAGTTTTCTCATAGATCAGTAGATCTAAACATAATAAAGATTTACATACATTTAGATCCTTTTGCCAAAACATTTGCATTCATGCAAGTTTGAATACCAAGAATCACTCATTTACGATTTTCAAAAATTCATGATCCATTTCATGAAGGAGCTGATAAGATAAGGGCCGTTTTAAGCCCTAAATCTCATGCCGTATTTCTTCCGCATGACGGTACATATGCAGACAAAAGATAATCATTATTGAAACATGATGTATTTGAAGACTTTTTATATGTTTTACTTTCCGATTAAATACTCCGAAGATCTTTGAATGAAGGTCCAAAGAGGTAGGGGGTACTCGGGTAATAAAACTGATAATATAGACCAAAAACGTAGAAATTTTAGAATATTTTGCCTAAAATGGATAAATATTAACTAAAAGATATCAAATATATCTACATTGTAAATCAGAAATACATTTCGAAATTTCTATCTCCTCTAATCGGTAAATAATGAAATCCGGAACTCAAAATACGGTCTTATTTTGTATGTAATGGCTATGATAGAAGCTTTTTAGTGCGAAATACAGATTAGCAGAGAAATCCACATCGCTCCTGCTTATTTCGTTTCTAATTGTTGTACATTTCATTCGGTCGTATTCAGAACATTTTTTTGAAGGATTAAGGAGGAAAAATAGTCAAAATTTCTATATTTAATGATCTTAAAGATCGATCCTTTAACAAATGCACCCCCCCTCCTTTTTTAGCTCACCTCGACGAAGTTGAGTGAGCTTATGCTATAACCCCACGCGTCCGCGTCCGTGTCCGCGTCCGCGTCCGGTTAAGAAGTTTGGGGTAGCTCAGTATCTGACAAAGTACTGATGCTACAGTAACCAAACTTGCACAAGTGATTCATCTTTGGATGCTGAGGTGAACCCATGCATCATATGCAGCATCTGACCTACATTTTCCGCTTGAGTGACTTGGTTAAGAAGTTTGGGGTAGCTCAGTATCTGACAAAGTACTGATGCTACAGTAACCAAACTTGCACAAGTGATTCATCTTTGGATGCTGAGGTGAACCCATGCATCGGATGCAGCATCTGACCTACATTTTCCGCTTGAGTGACTTGGTTAAGAAGTTTGGGGTAGCTCAGTATCTGACAAAGTATTAATGCTACAGTAACCAAACTGGCACAAGTGATTCATCTTTGGATGCTGAGGTGAACCCATGCATCATATGCAGCATCTGACCTACATTTTCCGCTTGAGTGACTTGGTTAAGAAGTTTGGGGTAGCTCAGTATCTGACAAAGTACTGATGCTACAGTAACCAAACTTGCACAAGTGATTCATCTTTGGATGCTGAGGTGAACCCATGCATCGGATGCAGCATCTGACCTACATTTTCCGCTTGAGTGACTTGGTTAAGAAGTTTGGGGTAGCTCAGTAATTGACAAAGTACTGATGCTAAAGTAACCAAACTTGCACAAGTGATTCATCTTTGGATGCCGAGATGGACCCATGCATCGGATGCAGCATCTGACCTACTTTTTCCACTTGAGTGATTTCGCTTTTAAAAGCCAATATTGAGCAAAGTATAAGTGCTACATGTACCAAACTTGCATATTGGATGTATCTTTGATCAAACTTTCATAAAATGACCTTGACCTACTTTTTCCGCTTGAGTGATTTTGCCTTTAAAAGCCAGTATTGAGCAAAGTATAAGTGCTAGATGTTCCAAACTTGCATATTAGATGTATCTTCGATCAAACTTTCAAAAAATGACCTCGACCTACTTTTTCCGCTTGAGTGATTTTGCCTTTAAAAGCCAATATTGAGCAAAGTATAAGTGATACATGTACCAAACTTGCATATTGGATGTATCTTTGATCAACCTTTCATAAAATGACCTTGACCTACTTTTTCCGCTTGAGTGATTTTGCTCTTTAAAGCCAATATTGAGCAAAATATAACAGCTACATTTACCAAACTTGTATATTGGATGTATCTTTGATCAATCTTTCATAAAATGACCTCGACCTACTTTTTCCGCTTGAGTGAATTTGCCTTTAAAAGCCAATATTGAGCAAAGTATAAGTGATACATGTACCAAACTTGCATATTGGATATATCTTTGATCAATCTTTCATAAAATGACCTTGACCTACTTTTTCTGCTTGAGTGATTTTGCTCTATAAAGCCAATATTGAGCAAAGTATAACTGCAACATGTACCAAACTTGCATATTGGATGTATCTTTGATCAAACTTTCATAAAATGACCTTGACCTACTTTTTCTGCTTGAGTGGTTTTGCCTTTAAAAGCCAATATACATGTACTAAGAAATATGTTTGAATTGAATTTTGCTGTCACGAGGTGAGCTTCGTAATCTGTGATTACCTATGTTTGGTTTTCGTCTCTGGGGTAGTGTTCCCCCCGGAGATACAGAACCCCACTTTTCCAGAAATTTTGTATCATGGAAATACACCTCCAGTATAAGTGGCGTTCTGTATCTCCGGGGGGAACAATGTTCAAAAAAAAATTTCCGTTTTCTATTGATTTCTATGGGAAAAGGACAAGTTTTAACCCAAATATTAGCAATATTTTGCATAATAGATCTTAAACAACTTCAGGTTTTGATGGAATACCGTATATGTATTAATTTAACGAACAATTTTTCTTAAAATTTCCATTTTCAAAATTCCACTTTTTAGGGCAGATTTTACGTCTTATCTTATCAGCTCCTTTTAACATGAATACAGGATACATGTACATGAATTGTATTGTAGCTGCATAGAGAAATGGCTGAAGGGTCAGGGAGGGAAATGTCCTCAGTGTAATGCCAAAGCAAAGAGACAGGATATCAGAGTTCTGTATGCCAAGTCTATCAAGGTAAGGGAAATGTCCACAGTGTAATGCCAAGGCAAAGAGACAGGATATCAGAGTTCTGTATGCCAAATCTATAAAGGTTTTAAGGTTTTTTTCTAACACTCTGATGATGTTGCAATGACACATTCAATTTAAATCTTGTTGTTACTCAACATTAGGCCAATCTCTACAAAAAAATACTTTGTTACTGTACATGTACAAAAGTCACTAAAAAAAGAATCTATTATGGGACATGTGTATGCTAGACATATACACAAATTTAATCTCCGGTGATATGCAGTAAGAATTTCTGCAAACACCTCAGTTGTAACAAGGTACTGCAAATCACTCAAAACTGAGTTTTCTCTAAATCTGTCTCTTACAGGAAGCAGATTCTATTAATATTTGTAGATGAACAAGTACATTGAATTGCAGGCTGACCAAATGTCAGACATTGCACATACAAGCAGACTTAAACATCATGCCGTCATAATCAATTGACCTTCAAAAAAGCTGCCAACTTGTGCAATGTTAGACATCTTGCGATCCCTAAATTTTGTAATGCAATTTATGTATAAACATACATGAAGTATAATGTTCATGTATATCTTTAAGATAATCTTCATTTTGATTAGAATTAGAAAATTTCAGTTATTAAGGCAGCATATGACGAATAATGACACCTTTCATAATCATCTGTTATTCTCAAGCGTAAAATTGTAGTTATATGATTGAGTATTTCTCATCAAAGGCAATTGTAGTTATATGATTGAGTATTTCTCATCAAAGGCAATTGATACAACAGAAAGGGATCGAGCTCTTCAAGACTTGGAGAAAGAAAAAGAGGCTCGCCGAAAAGCCGAGATGGAGGCGGCTCAGTCTAGACTGCAATTCCAGATGGTAACGGAAGAAAATAACCGCCTGAAAACAGAACTTGATCGAGTCAGACAGCAGTTACATGCTTCAGGGTAAATACAAAAAGAAGTTCTCACCATATTTCTGCTATGATACGGTAGTTAGAAAACTACAATTTATTTTTTTTTTGGACAGAGGAATAATAATTTAAATAAAGTTGACTTTCCAAAGTTTTCATTCCATGCCGTGGTCTAGTGGTAAAGGCGTATGGCCAGGGGGCGTAAGGTTGCTGGTTCGAGCCTCACTAGGACCACAGGTTGGCCGACATATACTCTTAAATGTTCTATGTCATACTGGTCGGGGACCAGTGGCCGCCCAGGACCAGTTACCGCCTACTGCATTTTAGAGGGACTTTGATTTGAAATAATGACATGAAAATTTCTCAGAAGGCTTTTAGACATATATTTTCCTGATTATGATTGAAATAATCTCATCCGGTTGCTAGATTTGTTAAAATAACAAGAAGAGGATTATTAACATGAATTCTGGGGTTGGGGAGAGGGTAGGTGCATTCAATCTATCAATGTGGTCATTTGCTTCGGGATTTTTTCATAAAAAAGGCACAATACTATCAAGTTAAGATTAATTTTAATTACTGTGAAAGCACTGGAACAAAATATTTCAGTTTACAGAAAAAGGAGCCAAATAGGCGGTAACTGGTCCTGCAGTCTTGCAAAAGTGTCCAATTTCAGTTACATTTTAAGACATTATATGAACAAAATAATAAAAATTTTCAGAGAAAAACGTATATAATCCAGTGTGATAAGGGTACACTATTGTCCATCCAAAGTTTCAATCAAATATTTCATCAATTACAAATTTTATCAGCAAAAACCCCTGAAAAATAGGCGGCCACTGGTCCTCCACCAGTATGCTAAAAAAAGTCCTTGTCAGTGTATTGTTTACATGTTTGTGGTATTCAAAAAAAAAGTTTTCATTTTTAAATCATCAAAATTTCATGTTTATGTGTAATCTTAAAATTTTACCTGTGAATATATGAAATGTTATCATGGAAAATTCTGTTCATATTTGATGTACATACATGTACATGTATATTGTGTATATAAACAATTTACTGATTCTGTTGACATTTATGTTGAACCCTAATCTTCTTTTTCAAATTCAGCCTTAACGCTATGTCTTAGAATGCATGTACATACATGTACATAATCTACACATGTCGGAACATACACATGAATTAACATAAACATTTACATGTGTGTATTTCAGAAAAGCTAGCGTTTCCTCAGCTCTCGGATCAGTCAGTCCCACAAAGGCAGGAAGTGTGAGCCAACTCACTGGACAATTCAATATTGATAGAACTATCAAAATCTGGGAGGTAAAGAATGGAGCTATTAAGATTTTGATTATGAGAAGTCTTGCTGTCATTTTGGTTTTTTGGTCATTTAGGGTAGTATGTTGGGAAATTTTAAGACTTTTTATTCAAATTTTTGTATCGATCAAATCCAAAATGATATACAGTGGTCCCTCCTTTATAAGACCATCCCAGATGCAGTGGATTTGTGGTCTTATAATGGAGGTGGTCTTTCTTGGGGAGATTTTGAGTTTGAGCAGTCTATATGATAAGTACAATTTGTTTACATCTATTTATTCTTTTTATTATGTACAAGAATAAATATGGTATCTACTACTATCTTGCATGTATATGTAAAATCGATTCTTATTTCATGTTTGTGTTATTTGTAATATTATTCAAACCAAAATTGAGAAAAAAATTCTTTTATTAGAATGGGGCCATGTAGCTTCCCCCTCAAAAAGTAGCAAAATAATCCCTTACATAATCATGAATGTACATTGCATATACATGTATCTATAGTAAATAATAACTGTTTTACAGGCTGGAAACTGCCGTGTCATGGCATACAGTCCCTCTCTAGCTACACTTGTGATATCTCAGCCATCTACTAGTCCCTTATTTCCTGGATTTGGTATTAGAAAGGTATACTTTGTATGAAATTTGAAAGAAAATTAATTTGAAAATAAGTAAATTAAAATATGAATTATGTCTCTTGTCATTGTTGTCTTTTGAGTAAAATTTTCTTATTTCAACTTTGTATATAAACTTCAATAGAGTCAAATCTCAGATTTGGAGTTCGGTTGTTTGATGCATTTCCTTGTTTTTAAAACCTTATGGCAGGAAAGTAAAGAAAACGTGAGATTTTCCTTAAGATTAAAAATAAATACAGAGGAGTTATTAGCCTCCTTCTTCTTTCTAACGGCCATCTAGATGTTGATCCTGTTATTTACATATATAGCTAGAAATTTACAAAAAGAGATGAATTTAATTGATCTTTTATTTGTACAAATCTTTGCTTTTTCATATTAATACATGTAGATAGATTTCATGCAATTATTTACATTTTCAGATAAGTGCCATGGACTTTAAAACATCTCAGTATCTTACCATACACAGTAAAGCTATTCGTGATGTCAGCTTCCACCCCCTGCTGGACGATGGGATCCTCCTTAGCTGTGGACTGGACAAAACGGTCAAGATGACCAGCGTCATCAGCAATGCTGTTGTTCAAAGGTACATTTATCACCAACTTTTATTTATTACGCGTTGAAAACTTTAATAATGGCAAAATTACATTGTTAGAAAGAGATTTCTTGTAAAAAAATTAATATTTAACGAGAAAAAAGTTTTGGAGAACAAGAAACAAACACTGTGAACAAGACATCTATGCTTATTTGTATTGAAATGAATTTTATCTAAAATATGAATAGAATATGAAAGTGGTCAGAACTAGTCTAGATTGCAAATAAGAAATAATGCATGGAAAAGTGTAGTACATGAATAGAGATGTAGCGTATCTTAACTTAGAAGTAAATGAATTTAGATGTTTGAGAACAAAGTAAAACTAAAAATTTCTTGTTCTATTTATAATTTTCTCGTAGTAATCTTTCTCTTTTCCCTTTTTAAGTACAATCCGTGTGAAACATTTTTACTTACTTTGTACATGTACATGTATAAATATTGAAGATATTTAGGGGTTACTATGCGTGTGTTTTACAAAAACTGACAGGGTGAAAAAGGGATATTTTTTGACAGGGGATTCGCCGATACCCTGTCAGTTTTTGTAAAACATCAGTATGGTAACCCTATTCTAATGCTTTGGTCAGTTATGTGCTAGAAAACGTCTGCTTTTAACAATGTCGCCATGGGAACATATGACATCATAGCAAAAACTGTAGTGAAACATGAATCCCCTTGGAGTTTTTTCATCGCTCAACCAATCAAAATGCGCGTTACAAACAGAGGGCATTAAAATTACTAAGTTTCATGGTATTTCTTTCCATTCAGCTATGATACCCAGCATGGAGTTTGGAGTTGTATATGGAACTGGGACGACCATAATTATTTTTATGCGGGTCAACAAAATGGCCGCATCCTGGAGTTCGATATCAGGAACACAAGTGAGCATGTGCAGGAACTGAACACAGAGGGGAGTCGGTCACCTATTGTGTCATTACAGTACATTCCAAAGGATCAACAAGCCTCATTCAGGTATGTATTCTTGGACTCTAGTCTCCTATGTGGGACGCATGATTTATGAAAATTTTGATTGCATCTTTGTAAGTCGTTATTATACAATTATTGACTTTTGATGAGGTCTACTCGTGACTATACAGACCTGGTCAGGTATTGGTTGACCGATGCTGAAGGCCGAGGTTAACCAATGCCTGGCCAGGTCTGTATAGCCACGAGTAGACCGAAATCAAAAGTCAATAACTGCTTTATTAAATTATCAGGATTTTATTATGCCCCCCTTCGAAGAAGAGGGGACATATAGGTTTGCCGCTGTCGGTCGGTCTGTCGGTCTGTCGGTCGGTCTGTCGGTCGGTCGGTCTGTCGGTCGGTCCGCGACATCAGTTTCCGTTCAATATCTCTGGAATGGATTCACATATTGAAATGAAATTTTGTATACAGACACATCAAACAAAAATCTAGGTCAAGTTCATATTTGGGTCCGATCAAAAAAATTTTGACAGAGTTATGCCCCTTGCAATTCGAAAAATACCAAAATTTCAGGGTTTCCGTTCAATATCTCTTGAATGGAGTTACATATTGAAATGAAATTTTGTATACAGACACATCAAATGAAAATCCAGGTCAAGTTCGTATTAAGGTCCGATCGAAAAAATTTTGACAGAGTTATGCCCCTTGCACTTCGAAAAATACCAAAATTTCAGGGTTTCTGTTCAATATCTCTTGAGTGGATTCACATATTGAAATGAAATTTTGTATACAGACACATCAAACAAAAATCTAGGTCAAGTTCATATTTGGGTCCGATCAAAAAAATTTTGACAGAGTTATGCCCCTTGCATTTCGAAAAATACCAAAATTTCAGGGTTTCCGTTCAATATCTCTTGAATGGAGTTACATATTGAAATGAAATTTTGTATACAGACACATCAAATGAAAATCCAGGTCAAGTTCGTATTAAGGTCCGATCGAAAAAATTTTGACAGAGTTATGCCCCTTGCACTTCGAAAAATACCAAAATTTCAGGGTTTCCGTTCAATATCTCTTGAGTGGATTCACATATTGAAATGAAATTTTGTATACAGACACATCAAACAAAAATCTAGGTCAAGTTCATATTTGGGTCCGATCAAAAAAATTTTGACAGAGTTATGCCCCTTGCATTTCGAAAAATACCAAAATTTCAGGGTTTCCGTTCAATATCTCTTGAATGGAGTTACATATTGAAATGAAATTTTGTATACAGACACATCAAATGAAAATCCAGGTCAAGTTCGTAATAAGGTCCGATTGAAAAAATTTTGACAGAGTTATGCCCCTTGCACTTCGAAAAAAAACCAAAATTTCAGGGTTTCCGTTCAATATCTCTTGAGTGGAGTTACATATTGAAATGAAATTTTGTATATGAATACATCAAATGACAATCTAGGTCAAGTTCTTATTTGGGTCCAATCAACAAAATTTTGACAGAGTAATGCCCCTTGCACTTCGAAAAATACCAAAATTTCAGGGTTTCCGTTCAATATCTCTTGAGTGGAGTTACATATAAAAATGAAATTTTGTATACAGACACATCAAATGAAAATCTTGGTCAAGTTCATATTTAGGTCCGATCAAAAAAATTTGGACAGAGTTATGCCCCTTGCACTTTGAAAAACACCAAAACTTCAGGGTTTCTGTTCAATATCTCTTGAGTGGAGTTACATATTGAAATGAAACTGTTACTTTATACCCCCATAGGTTGTATCAATGCAAGTATAAAGTTGTGACAGACTTTAATCACAGAAGGGGTAGGGGGGCATTAATGTTTTACAAACATGACTTTTAACTTGTTAACATTTGCATTGTAATGATACGTGAAGTCAAAGTCTAACGCTACAAAAATCAACGCACGCGCTGGTCATGCACGCTCTAATCCCGAATAGACCGCTTTGGAGCTTTAGCGGTCAACTCACTCTGAGGTACACTCTATCAAACAGCGTCTCCACCAATCAGAAATAAGCAAAATCGGCAATAATTCCTGATCATTTAATAAAACATCTTGTTTTGCTTCTTTGCAAGTTATTATAACATCTTGTTTTGCTTCTTTGTAAGTGATAATAACATCATGTTTTATTTATTTGATATTTTAAACATTTCATTTCTTAATTATTCTTTGTTCTCCAAAGAAGATACCCAACACTTTGAAAACACTCCCATTTACATGTTCCTATGCATTTACAAGTACAGTAGAATTTATTTTTACAGAATGTAGAATTGCATATCAACTTTTGTTCGAGATGTTTAAATTTGTACATTGCATGTACATGTAGTAGAATTTGTTTTTACAGAATGTAAAATTGCATGTCAACTTTTGTCCGAGATCTTAAAAATTTGTACTTTGAAATATGGTATATACATGTACATGTATACTTGTACATAAAGTAAGAGATTAATATATAGTATAAACTACCACAGAGATGAAGTCTTCAACTTACTGTTCCTTTTGTCAGGCCAGGAGGACTGTTGGTTGGGCAGTTAGACAGGATCAGTTTTTTCGAGAGAAAATCAGAGGATAATTTTAGGCTGCACATGCTTCCCTTGGAAGGTATGCACAGAATTTTACATTGTGATTTCCTAAAAATACCATACATTATTGGAAATTGGATACTGACATGGGATTTTAGATTTCAGGGTCTTGAATTTGTATTCATTAGTGCTGTGCATATCTATATGTATGAAGAGTGATAAGCGAGTGTGCTACAACTGTGCTTACCCTTCATAAGCACAGTGGTAGCACACTCGCTTCTCACCTCTAAGGTCCTGGATTGAATCTAGGTTCAGCAAAGGGGTCTTATGTGGGAGGGTATGGCAGTAGCCCACCCAGTCCTAGGAGGTTTTCCCCGGGTACTGCAGTTTCCACCTGCTCTAAGTACATCCTCAAGCCAACATCTGAGCCACTGTGAGACATTAATATAAGTTTGTAACTTGTTTGTTAAACATAGTAAAACAAATAAAGGTTCAATTTACATACGAAGTCTAGATCATGAAGGGTACTGGCTACACAACGCTCATCGGAAATGAAAAACCTGTACAGTGTATGAGCTCATAGAAAACATTGATTTGTCAACTAAATCCATAAAAAGGATTCTGATTAAAATGATAATGTGGAATTGACCATTCCGATTGCGGGAAAAATGGAAAATTTTGTGACGTCACAATGCTTTTACCTTGGACAAACAAGCTTCGAATCTCGGCCAAACATCGAAATTGCATTGTGACGTCATGGAATTTCTCAAATTTTTCCCGCACTCGGAGGGGTCAATTTTCAAGATTTTTTCATATCTTTTGTTGCAAGTGTAGGATTCATACATTAAAAGATACATCCACTGCATAGAGTTATAGTGTAATCCTAAACATATACTCTAACTATTTATAAATTGTATTTGTACATGTACATAATAAGCAAAAATTGATGGTAAATTTCATTTTTTTTGGCCGGATTGCAAAGCAATTCCGGCCTATAGATTGACGATGTCCGTCCGTCCGTCTGCCGTCAACATTTTGGTTAAAGTTTCTGGTTGAGGCAAAATCTAAGGAACTATTTGCAGTAGAAACTTTATATTATACATGAAGCTTGCCCATGACAAGACCTTTCAATTTATGCCATAACATTTGAACTAGTGACCTTGACCTTGAACTTTGACCTAGTTAAAGATTTTGGTTAAAGTTTCTGGTTGAGGCAAAATCTAAGTAACTATATGCAGTAGAAACTTTATATTATACATGAAGCTTGCCCATCACAAGACCTTTCAGTTTATGCCGTAACATTTGACCTAGTGACCTTGACCTTGGACTTTGACCTACTCAAAGATTTTGGTTAAAGTTCCTGGTTTAAGCAAAATCTATGGAACTGTATGCAGTAGAAACTTTATTTTTTACATGTAGGTTGCCTCTGACAAAACCTTTCAATTTATGCTGCATAATTTGACCTTGACCTTGACCCAGTTAGTAACAAAAATTTACTTTGCAATCCGGCCATACCGTCTTTAGCGGTGTTTTATTTAACCCTTATATTACCAAAGTTTTAGATTTGTTCTACATACATTGTATATGTACAAGTACTTTTTCTTTTACATTAGGTAACCTAACCAGTCTATGTTTTGAGCCCATTACTCGTCACATTCTAGCCAGTTTCAGACCAACTGCCCGGCACCCAACAACAAGACATCAGGTATATTCTAAAGGAAAATAAAAGATAGAATTGCAACTGCTCATGAGAATAAATCTAGATGATTTTATTTTAGAAATGTAATGTGTAGATTATTTCATGTTCCCATAATCAGAGATTTTGGAGCATTTAATTTTTGGCATGTCTAATTTGTATGCAAATATTTTAAAATGTTTGCCTTGACTTTTGAATGGTAATAATAGGGTTTTAATACTTCTCTTATACATGTATGTTCCTTATAGCAAGTACTTTCTATTAATGCCAATAGTTTTTGCTTGTGACCTTGACATTGGAGTTTGACTAAATATACAGATACCTTATAGACAAGCTGGCATTCATATTTCATGAACAAATGGCATTTTTGCAATACATGTATTACAGGTGTATGAGATGATGTCCAGTAACATACACTGACAAATAATTGTATACTAACGGGTGCATTTCAATGTTCTAGGATTTTATTAAAAAAACCACTTACCAATGGTTAAGTGCCCACCAAAAATGTGTTAACCTAGCAAGGAATCTCACTTACCCAAACAAAAATGTTAGAATAAAAAGGGGGTGTTAATTTTCTATCATGCATCCTAGCCATAACCATGAAAATAAATTATGTCCGGAAATACTGTCCCACTGAAAATACAGGATGACTGCTATAATTTGATCCTGTACGTTGGGGTGACTATTTACTTTTGTTTTTAGCTCACCTCGACGAAGTTGAGTGAGCTTATGCTATACCCCCGCGCGTCCGCGTCCGGTTAAGAAGTTTGGGGAAGCTCAGTATTTGGCAAAGTACTGATGCTACAGTAACCAAACTTGCACAAGTGATTCATCTTTGGATGCTGAGGTGAACCCATGCATCGGATGCTGCATCTGACCTACATTTTCAACTTGATTGACTTGGTTAAGAAGTTTGGGGTAGCTCAGTATCTGACAAAGTACTAATGCTACAGTAACCAAACTTGCACAAGTGATTCATCTTTGGATGCTGAGGTGAATCCATGCATCAGATGCAGCATCTGACCTACATTTTCCGCTTGATTGACTTGGTTAAGAAGTTTGGGGTAGCTCAGTATCTGACAAAGTACTAATGCTACAGTAACCAAACTTGCACAAGTGATCCATCTTTGGATGCTGAGGTGAACCCATGCATTGGATGCTGCATCTGACCTACATTTTCCGCTTGAGTGACTTGGTTAAGAAGTTTGGGGTAGCTCAGTATCTGACAAAGTACTGATGCTACATTAACCAAACTTGCACAAGTGATTCATCTTTGGATGCTGAGGTGAATCCATGCATCAGATGCAGCATCTGACCTACATTTTCCGCTTGATTGACTTGGTTAAGAAGTTTTGGGTAGCTCAGTATCTGACAAAGTACTGATGCTACATTAACCAAACTTGCACAAGTGATTCATCTTTGGATGCTGAGGTGAATCCATGCATCAGATGCAGCATCTGACCTACATTTTCCGCTTGATTGACTTGGTTAAGAAGTTTGGGGTAGCTCAGTATCTGACAAAGTACTATTGCTACAGTAACCAAACTTGCACAAGTGATTCATCTTTGGATGCCGAGATGGACCCATGCATGGGATGCAGCATCTGACCTACTTTTCCACTTGAGTGATTTTGCTTTTAAAACCAATATTGAGCAAAGTATAAGTGCTACATGTACCAAACTTACATATTGGATATATCTTTCATCAAACTTTCATAAAATGACCTTGACCTACTTTTTCCGCTTGAGCGATTTTGCCTTTAAAAGCCAATATTGAGCAAAGTAGAAGTGCTACATGTTCCAAACTTGCATATTGGATGTATCTTTCATCAAACTTTCTTAAATTGACTTTGACCTACTTTTTCCGCTTGAGCGATTTTGCCTTTAAAAGCCAATATTGAGCAAAGTATAAGTGCTGCATGTTCCAAACTTGCTTATTGGATGTATCATTGATCAAACTTTCATATGATGACCTTGACCTACTTTTTCCGCTTGAGTGAATTTGACTTTAAAAGCAAATATTGAGCAAAGTATAAGTGCTACATGTACCAAACTTGCTTATTGGATGTATCATTGATCAAACTTTCATAGTGTGACCTTGACCTACTTTTTCCGCTTGAGTGATTTTGCCTTTAAAAGCCAATATTGAGCAAAGTATAAGTGCTACATGTACCAAACTTGCATATTGGATTTATTTTTGGTCATATTTCATAAAATGACCTTGACCTACTTTTTCCGCTTGAATGATTTTGCCTTTAAAAGCCAATATACATGAACTTAGAAATATGTTTGAATTGAATTTTGCTGCCACGAGGTGAGCTTCGTAATCTGTGATTACCTATGTTTCCTACATTATACACAGAGAGTGTAATAAGGATTTTGTTACAAAATTCACTTACCAACGGGTATGTAGCATTCTGTTTTCTGGTTACCCGACCTCAATTTTCACTTACCACGTGTAATGGAATCCTAGAACACTGCATTTATATTTCACATACACATATATTTTGGTTTTCCGTTATAACAGGTGTGTGAGATGGTGTCCAGCAACATCAGTACTGATCCCACCAGAGTTGATAATGCATGTACGTGCCACATCATCCACACTTTCCACGGAGGGCGTACGCAATCCGTCCTGTCACGATCTACGATCCTCCCCCACCCACAGGACAACTCACGTATGATTGTTTGTGCAGGCGAGGAAACTACCTCAATGGTAGGTGATATTAAATATATGGAAATAATGATGATAAAAATACAGTATGTGCTGATAACTAAAAAATGTTATTTTTCTACATTGTCCAATTCAGCATAGAGAATAGATTGATTGAGTAAACTGTATAGTTATTCATTGTTGTTCATGGACCTTTCATTTTCCAAGTTTTCCTATTTATTTACAATTTGAAATTTCTGAAACATGAATTATGTGCAAAAATCTTTCTTGAATTAGAGATATACTAATTCAAGTGAAAATCTGAGTTTACTCATAAATACATTGTATTTAAGCAAACTATAAATTAAATGTTTTTGTAAGCTGCACCATGTCACACTGCATTTAGGAAAAGGTTAAGAGGTTTAAATGTTTTCTTCAAATATGTTTAATGATACATGTATTATTCATATCCATTCTTAAAGTAAGTCAGAGATTAATCTACAATTTGATCTTAATGGGTCCTCTGGACGCAATGAAACTTGGCCAATGGGTCCCCAGCCAAAACAATGGGTCCCAGCAGAAATTAATGCACCCCAATTTCTACAAACCTTCTTTTTTCGCGGCGTTTTACGTTCGCGAATACAAGTGAGCTGACCTGCTCGCGGCATTTTATGTCCTTGAGATCGTTATAATTTTTATAATTTTTGTTCCACAAAAAACGTCTAACTCTTAAAATTGATTGTTTGTTAGCGATACTTCGTACAAACGTTATCCAAACAAACCAATTCCATACGGTTTGCAAAGACGGTACAATGATGGTGTGAATTAAACAATTTCAATAGATTGATTCATAATGTTATGTAAAGTTTACAGTGGAGGAATTTTTCATAAATATATATATCTGTATCCGAATGATATGAATAAGTTACTGGTAGACTCGCGTCGTACTATATATACCTTCTAATTAAAAAAAAAGATGCTCCGTAATGATTTCCCATACGATACCACAGAGCTGTTAGGTTTAAAGAGCTGTCAAAATATAAACGACAGACATTTACACGTTACACAGCTAAATGAATAATGTTAATAAACTTTCTCCACTTTGAATGTTTTTAAAATATATGTAAACATGAACTAAAATGGACGCATTATACGACAGTGAACAATGCGCACTGTGGGACGCAGCGATCAGAAATCAATGGGTCCTGGGCGTTTTTTATGCGTCAGAGACGCAGGACGCAGAGGTAGATTAATCCCTGAGTAAGTTCTAATAGACCATTTTCCTATTTTGTCAGAAAGCTCAAAATGTCCTTGTCAACATCTTATATTATGATGAAAAGACATAATTTCATCGTGACCTAACAATGAAAAAGTGTGCAAAAATTGCCTACTTCGGACATTTTTCGTCATTTTGTCGGCCATTATGAATTTCGGCAAGTAGGCAACATACCAAAATACTAATAATGAAACCTCTTATCTGAATTTTTCCAGGTTCACCTATGGGACTCTGGAACTGGTCAGTTAAAACAAAGGCTACACACAGGCGGAGTTGTGGTGGACATTTGTCCGATTAGTGCCAATCAGCAGCTATATTTAGCTGCACTAACGGAGAAACATTTACGGATTATGAAGTGGAGTTGATGAAAGTGAAAAAATATTAACGGCAATCAAATCACAGGGGATGACCAGTCAGAATATTTCTGCATCCAAAATGGTTGAAAGGAATTTTGGGCAGTCATTACATATGAACGAATAGCAAGGGACGGGCGTGAAAGAAAATTTGATGTTGCATTCGTTAAATTGGGTAGCTTGTTTATTGCGATTTAGTTGAATAGTGAATGTGAATGCAAAAGTTTATCTGTACCAAGACCAGCAATGCTCAGTGAAGGAGGTTTGTTTAGTTTGTTTCTTGTATATGACAAAGGTTTTTTTTTTTGCAATAGTAGCCATGTAGCTACATGTATTTCTTGATTATGATTATTGAAGATCACCTCAGTTCAGAACTGCAATACTTTTGATTTTGTTTTCATGTACATGTACTATGTACAATTTCAGATATTTCGTGAATTTGATGTTTTCAAAAAATGAAAGCAGCATTGCAAAGTACACGTTTAACAGCATAGGTACAATGTAAGTTGAAAGTGGCAAATATAGACCATTTCACATTATCTGCGGTATTAAATTTGAAGGCCAGTTCTGGGGGACAAGCAATAGATAGTGACATCATTTGATTGCTCCTTGGCGTTTTGTGCGGAATCGTGTCTCGTTTGTTCCGTGAAAAATGTCCTGGAACAGTCGAATTAAGTAACCGATGCATGCTCAATCTATTGTTTGTCCCCCGGAGCTGAGCTTCAAATTAAGTACCGCAGATAATGTGAAAGGGTCTATAAGATGAAGTGGTGGTACAACATAAGGATAACTTTCTGCAAGTACCTTTTATCAATACAATATAAATACTGATAAATGTATCCGCCTATTGTAGCTCTTAATAACTAAATTATGATTTTCAGTTTAGATATGACTTATCACTTTGAGCTCAAGAAAGCATGATATAAATAATTTATCTATCTTTTTTTATAGTTTTAAATTAATCTTTAAATAATAAAGGGTTATGCTGTGTAAGTGTACATCAAGAAATCATATTAGATAGGATATGTACATTTAAGCAAAAAAGGGCCAAAAAGAAATATGGATTGGTAATCAACAGTATGATAAATTTTGATATAAAGAAATGAAGGAGTTTAAAACCTGACTACTAATGAAGCACAGTTTGTGTTATTCTGAAGTGGATATGTTGCATTGAATTGGCCCAAAATGTGCATGTTAAGTCACTTAAATTTCTTTAATTCAAAATTATTTTCTTACTTTATCTTTCATAACTGTATAATGGTTGGTCACATGCAGATTCAGCGATCACAACGCAATTCTTAGAAATTTTCATGTGGCCAACAAGAATTATACACACATGAACACAAAAGGAAGACTGTCATTATTACTTATATAAATCAAGTTGCCTAATTGGCACTTAAGATGAGAAATCTTCCAGTAATACACGTTTCATACAATGGGTAAGTTCTTACCTCATTTATCCTGTATATTTGATATGATTAATTCTATGAATCAAAGCAGTGGGAGGACATATAAGGCTGGACATTTGGAGCAGAGGCAGGTAGGGGATTTCCCCCTTACAGAATGGGAAGGGGGAGAGGTTTGGGTTTCTCCTCAGATAATTTTGAAAATTTTAGGGAAATGGCTTAGCAGTTTGTAGTAACTCATTCCGAAATCTTCACTGAAATATTGTATGCAACAAATATGCTACTGTGTGTGGTCATTTGATTAACAGCTTTGTTGATGAATTCTACTCATTTCGATTGTGTTCAGTTAATGGTGCTTTTATGCTTTATGTTGTTTTTGTGAAATTTTGTGAAAACTTTGTATGTAATATTGAATAATAAGGACAGACAATTATTGACCTTCAATATATGTGCTCACACAAGTTTATTGTACATGTATACAATACAAATATCCTTTGAGTCTGTGATACATTGCATGTTCACCATGTGAAATACATCATTATTTGACTTTCATTTTGAAATAAAGATTTTAAGAAAAATTCTATAGACTCTTCAATTTACATTTACTTAGGATTTAAAAGGCAAATTGAAAAAACTTATACTTTATCCAAGTGTTTGTATCCAAGTGAGAAGTCCAGCATCTAATTAAAAAATAACAGTTCTGCACCAACATTGATGAAAGGTAGTACGAAGTATGAAGGTGTACCTTGATATTGCACATTACATTATGCAGAGATGCTGGTACTGACCTACCATTTATGCTTCCCTACCATTTAAAAGCAATATAAAGATGCAGACATAATTTGTCAAGTGTCCATCTGTATGTTTGTCTGGTAGTCATTATTTCATAAACATATATATATGGCTTCAATATCAAACATATGGGGGATCAAATATGATGAGACTTTGGCACCTATTGAGATACCAACTTGCACTCCAGGATATAGGCCGTATCAATATATCCTTGCATTCAGGAATCAATTTTTCCTATGCAGAATTTTAGAGGGAAATTCACTGTTTTTCCTTTTACGTCAAGACAATGGAAACATTCCGAGGTCATGATGACACTGTTTATGTTTCGAAATATCGAACGATTTTTCCCACAAAAACAATATCTTCCTTGGTAACAAGATTTGAACAGCGATGCCTGAACATTACCTTAAATGCAAAATTGAAGCTCATATTGAGTTCAGATTTTATTTTTATTTTTAATTTAAATTACTAAAATAACAATTGTGATGTATGAATAAAGAAATAACTTGCAAATAACAAAGTTAGACTCAAAAAGCCAAGCCAAATAACAAAGACAGATAAGGATGACATCTCGCGAGGCGCAAAGAGTTCAGCGTTATGATGAAAGTTAGAGATGGTATTTGCCGTTGTCTTGGTGATAGCTCTTTATATTCTAGCAATCAGTATTTTCAGAAGACTTCTTCTAATGTTGTTTGTTTACCTAATTCGTTAATTACTTGAGACCAGAAATCTTGTAATGCAAATGTACCCCTTATGTCTAGGGTTGGTCCTCGCAGGGATTCAACCCGGAAGAAGTTCTAGATGTTGAGATACAAGGTAAATGTCAAGGTTACATATTTAGGATCAAACCTGTAGAAGTTAAAAAGTATCATAACCCAGAGTTAGGTAAAGGTCACATATTTTAGATCAAACCAGTACATGACTGTCCGATTTCATTTTCAGAACAAGGTCAGATATTTATGTCTCCCCCCTCCCAACGGGGAGGAGACATATTGGTTTTGCCTTCTTCGTCCGTCTGTCCGTCTGTCACACATCGTGTCCGGGCTATATCTCCTGAACCGTTTGCCCGATCACTTTCATATTTTAGTATGTTGTTGCTTATGACCCGAAGGTTTCACATCACCTTGACCCAAGGTCATGTGACCAAGGTCAAGGTCACTTAGTGCATTTTTAATGAAATTATGCATACATTCCTGTCTGGGCTATATCTCTTGAACCGTTTGCCGGATCACTTTCATATTTTAGTATGTTGTTGCTTATGACCCGAAGGTTTCACATCACCTTGACCCAATGTCATGTGACCAAGGTCAAGGTCACTTAGTGCATTTTTAATGAAATTATGCATACATCCCTGTCCGGGCTATATCTCTTGATCCGTTTGTCGGATCACTTTCATATTTTAGTATGTTGTTGCTTATGACCCGAAGGTTTCACATCACCTTGACCCAAGGTCATGTGATTAAGGTCAAGGTCACTTAGTGCATTTATAATGAAATTATGCATACATTCCTGTCCGGGCTATATCTCTTGAGCCGTTTGCTGGATCACTTTCATATTTTAGTATGTTGTTGCTTATGACCCGAAGGTTTCACATCACCTTGACCCAAGGTCATGTGACCAAGGTCAAGGTCACTTAGTGCATTTTAAATGAATTATCCATACATTCCTGTCCGGGCTATATCTCTTGATCCGTTTGTCGGATCACTTTCATATTTTAGTATGTTGTTGCTTATGACCCGAAGGTTTCACATCACCTTGACCCAAGGTCATGTGACCAAGGTCAAGGTCACTTAGTGCATTTTTAATGAAATTATGCATACATTCCTGTCCGGGCTATATCTCTTGAGCCGTTTGCCGGATCACTTTCATATTTTAGTATGTTGTTGCTTATGACCCGTAGGTTTCACATCACCTTGACCCAAGGTCATGTGACCAAGGTCAAGGTCACTTAGTGCATTTATAATGAAATTATGCATACATTCCTGTCCGGGCTTTATCTCTTGAACCCTTTGCCGGATCACTTTCATATTTTAGTATGTTGTTGCTTATGACCCGTAGGTTTCACATCACCTTGACCCAAGGTCATGTGACCAAGGTCAAGGTCACTTAGTGCATTTTTAATGAAACTGTACATACATTCCAGTCAGTGCTATATCTCTTGAACGGTTTGCCGGATGACTTTCATATTTTAGTATGTTGTTGCTTATGACCCAAAGGTTTCACATCACCATGACCCAAGGTCATGTGACCAAGCTCACTACGTGCATTTTTAATGAAATTATGCATACATTCCTGCACGAGCTATACCTCTTGAACCATTTGCTGGATCACTTTCATATCTAAGAATGTTGTTGCTTATGACCCGTAGGTTTCACATCACCTTGACCCAAGGCCATGTGACCAAGGTCAAGGTCACTTAGTGCATTTTTAATGATATTGTGCATACATTCTTGTCCGGGCTATATCTCTTGAACCCTTTGCCGGATCACTTTCATATTTTAGTATGTTGTTGCTTATCACGTAAAGGTTTCACATCACGTTGACTCAAGGTCATGTGACCAAAGTCAAGGTCAATTAGTATATTTTAAATGAAATTGTATTTGTTACATGTATTATGTCCAAGCTTAATCTTTTGAACCGTGATCGGATCACGTCATATTTTAGTATAATGGTGCTGATGACCCAAAGGTTTCACACCTCCTTGATCAAAGGTCATATGACTAAGGTCAAGTATTACATTTTTTAATGGAATTGTAAATGCTACTATTATTACTAGTATTGAGTCTGTGCTATATCTGTGGAATCGTATACTGGATCACTCTTATACTATAGTATGCTGATGCTCAGGATTGGAGGGTTTCTTATCATCTTGACCCAAGGTCATGTGCCCAAGGTCAAGATCATTTAGTTCTTTTTAGTGAAATTGTACATACTAATATTGTCTGGGTTATATCTCCTGAACCCTTCTTACAATTGTTTTCATATTTTAGTATGTTGTTTCTAAGGACTAAATGTTTCTTATCACATTGTCCCAACGTCACATGGTTAAGGTAGCTTCTTACTTTGGTAATGAAATTGTATATGCTAAGCATGTCCAGGCTGAACTTGTCTATGCTAATAATGTTTAGGCTTTATATTTTGAACCGTGTATCCAATCACTAATTCAGTTTTTTGTTGCTCATGATCCATACAATGTGAAACGTCTTCAAATTCAATAGCATCATTTAAAAGCAGATAAGTTTGCGGCATGGACCAGACATGCATGTTTCGGTACTTAACCCTCGTCAGTGAGTGTAGGTTTCAGATCACCTATATCCAAGGTCATGTAACCAAAGTAAATTTCTTTCAATATGCTTATAACGAAATTGTATATACCAATCATGTTTGGCCTTTACCTCAAACAATGTAATGTATCACTTTTATGTTTTAGTATGATGTTGCCCATGACTGAAAGGTTTCACATCATTTTGCATTTTGGCCTGAGGTCAAAGTAACTTAGAGGGAGGGGGAGACATCTGTTTTTTTATGAAAAACATTTTGTTTAATTAGGATTAAACCTGTGACAGTCCATTTTCATAAACCTAGATTAAGGTCAAGGTCACATATTTAGGATCAAACCTATGACAGTCCAGTCCATAAACCAGATTGAGGTCAAGGCCACATATTTAGGATCATACCTATGACAGTCCAGTCAATAAACCAGAGTGTGGTCAAGGTCACACATTTTAGATAAAACCTGTACATGACAGTCAAATTTGATAATCGCAGCAAGGTCATATATTTAGGATAAAACCAGTGACAGTTATTTTTATAAACTGGAGTGAAATTAAGTTTCTATGACAGTCCATTTTCATAAACCAGAGCAAGATCAAGGTTCACATTTTATGATTAAAGCTTTGATAGTCCAATCCATAAACCAGATTGTTGTCAAGGTTACATGTTTAGTATCATGCCTATTGAAATACATTTTTCATAAACCAGTGTAAGGTCAAGGTCACATAGGATGTGTGACAGTTCATTTTATGAACCAGTGAGGTTACGATTACATTTAAGATCAAACCTGTACATGACAGTCCAATTTCATAAACCAGAGTAAGGTAAATATTTTTAAAATATATCTATGACGGTTCATTTTCAGAATCCAGACTGTGGTGAAGATCACACATTCACGATCAAATCCGTGAATAAAAGTCAAACATAACTGGATGTGACAATTCTACCGAATTGAAGTGACGGATGTTGCATGCAAGCAGGAGATGCTTACTCTTCCATGGCACCGCTTTTAAACTGCCAGCTACAATGCGTTCCGTACTTGCAAGAGACTTTGGAGATTGTTAATGACTCCATTTGTTTATCCTATTTCCTTTTTTCGTGACAAAGTTCTAGCTGTTTTATATGTTTTTTTTTTCAGGAATTTTTAAGCCTTTTGATTGTGATTTTTGGAATCTCATTTCGGGTTTATGACAAATATGGATAATGACCATTTTAGGAGTTCGCTTCTTTTCATATGGTGGAGGTTTTTCTTTGTTTGCTTTGGTTCTTGTTTTTTTTCCTGATTTTGTATGCCTTCGTTTTAAGATTTTCTGAATTATCGATTTTGAACTATGTATTGGGATATGGTCGTTATCCATATTTGTCATAAACCCGAAATGAGATTCCAAAAATCACAATCTCCGTTTGTTTATCCTATTTTCTTTTCTCGTGACAAAGTTCTGTTTTTTTTCCAGGAATTTGTAAGTACGGAATGCATTATAGGTGGCAGTTTAAAAGCGGTGCCGTGCTAATTAGTACAGTTTAATCACATGAATCATGTTACATATATGATGCAAGTTATGGCATCTAAGTAAGTAATACCAAAAAGGAAGCTCAAAGCTTTTTTTTATATTTCTCACTATAAAGGGGTGTGTTTAGCTCCTTGGCCTCGGTATGTGAACGTCGAACAAGAAAATTATAATGAATAAATTTAAGCAGCACCACAACGAATGAATTCGATGAAGAAATTAGATGTACACTACATGTATTAATGAAAAATACGGTCCCATTGATCCTGAAGCATGCCAAACATATCTTGTGATTTGCTATTACAAAAAACAATTAGAAAATATTTCCACAACAAATAATACAATCAACTGAAACATTCTGTTTGTTTAAATATTTTTAAACTAAAAGCAATGACAGTCCAGACCATAAACCAGAGTATGGCCAATGTCACATACTTAGTATCAAACCTGTAACAGTCCATTTCCATAAACAAGAGTGAGGTTCAAGCTCACATTATGACAGTTCATTTTCATAAATCCAGATTGAGGTCAAAGTCACATATTTAGGATTAAACCTATGCCAGTCCAGTCCATAAACCAGAGTGTGGTCAAGGTCACATATTTACGCAATCTCCAAGCCTCGATCTTGCTATGCGTCAGACGTATTCATCTGCCTTAGCAAATATTGTATTGGAGGGCAGCGTAACGTAAATTGAGCTGTATGGAGTTTGGTTTGATATTTACGACCAAACCTATGAATAAACAATAGTGAGGTCAAGGTCATATATTTGGATAAAACCTATGACAATACATTTTCATGAACCAGCATGAGGTCAATGGCACATATTTCTGATAAAAACTGACAGACGAGTTTCATAAACCAGAGTGAGGTCAAGGTCACATATTAGGATTGAAATTGTATGACAGTCCATTTTCATAAACCAGTGAGTTTATGTTCAATTATTTAGGATAAAACCTATGGCAGTCAGTTTTCATGAACCTGCTTTCGTTCAATGTCATAATTTCGATCAAAACTGACAGACTAGTGCATGTTTCATTGCAAGTTTCCTAAATTTCTTCCATGAACTTTTGTCCGGATGGAATGTACATAATTATAGACATGCACGTTTCGGATACTTAACTCTCGTTATAGTGATCCTTAATATAAGCAATGTAATATGGCCAAAGAGCGTGCAAGTAATGTCCAAAAATTTACCGAAAGACGTAGCAGGATGGGTGGAATATTACCGATATGCTACAAGACCCACGTTTTAGAAATTTTAAGAAATTTTGATAACAGAAATTTTCAAATGCGTTGAAGAAACGATGAACCCAAATGGTTCGAATTTGGCTAGATGTGCCCTCGGGGACTCCTGGTCCATTTGTATTTTGTTATATAACGTGCATGTAACAATCTTCCACAATGTGAAACTACGCTTCCTTACAAGAACATTTTTTTGTTATTTTTGTTATAGGGGAGTAGCTGCAACAAAGCCATTTGTTGACGTATATAGAGTTCCTCAAGAAATTTCCCCGAGGGGCACAAAAAAGGAGAGGATCTCCAAAAACACTCGGTTGCAGCACCAACAGCAATGAGTTAAAGAAGTTCCTGACGACAATCTTAACAGCACTCACAAAAGAGCACAAAATTGAGCATCGACAGCAAAACAACCACTGCAAAAACGCAAAGCAGACACACACAGAATGAGACGGAAATGGTACAATGAACACCAAATCACATAGAAACATAAAAAAAATTACTACATATAAACCAACGATGGGCAATCGGTGCCGACTTAGAACGGCCATCTGCCATGTCAGTTGCAGACGGTGTGGTTATCCTGGATTACGTGCGCACAACCCTCTCACTTTTCCGATTACCCAGAGGTCTCGAAGAACGGACAATTGTGGTGTAAAACAACCTCCTCACTGTTAGATGACCAAACACAAACAAGACCGCAAAACAAGTATCATATGGGAGTGAGACCAGGTGCCCAGGAAGCGTCTCCTACTTGCATGCAACACCCGCAATTCGGCAGAAATGTCACACCCTTTTACTTCAGTTTCGTAAGATACAAGTATATTGTGTGATTGGATGGTTCAAATGGTCTAAGACAGAATATCACCCACGATTTTGGACGGTATGGGACTATGTAGTGTATGACGAGTTCCCCATATCGACCGTAGAACTTTCTCCGTGACGACGTTAGTCGGTCCCGAACGTATCCCTGACTGTGAAGCTAAACTGAAAGATGCATAGCTCTAAGAACAAAATCTGTATATTTGGTACTACCACACCAAATGCTACTTGCGTGACAAATGGCCGTCCAAAGTCGGCACCGGTTGCCCATTGGTCTCGTCGGTTTATGTGTAGTCTTTTGTGTTTGATGTATTCATGTCGTGTGTCTATTTTCCGTCTCGTGCTGTACTCGTCTTTTGTGTTTTTGTATCGGGTAATTTGGTGTTTTGCTGTTGATGCTGCAACGGGGTCTTGTTGGAGATCTCCTCCCTTCTTCTGGTATATTGTATAACGTATCAATTGAGATATGAACACGCCAGAAGCAGACAGGTCACATTCTATAGATGATAATTACGTAGACAATAGATGTCATGTTAAAAAAATAGAGGACTTATGGCATGAATTCTTTGCGGAGTCAGTTTCAGTATCACACACGCAATCGGCATAAATATGACTGACTGATAAAATCTGTATAACACACGAGGAAGCATTTTACTACTGTCCCCAAAGATTCGACTTCATTGTGCAAAAAATGCCACTAGAATAAGTAGGTCTATTGTTTCTTTGATACAGAGTGTCATTTTCGGCATGAGATTAAAACAATCATGCTATTGAATTAAACATTCTGCCTGCTTAAAGGAAAGTCAACAGTATATAAATATGTGCCTTTTTATGACTGAAAAGAACATCGATGTTTAATACTGTGAGGAACAATGAAGTTGAATTTACATTTAAAACCATTTTGTCATCTTATCTGTATTGTTTTTTTCAAATGTGTATTTTGCAACAGTTTCTTGAATAATCATGAATTAGTGGAACAGTACTATTTACTTTGCGGAGGAAATTATTTTTGTAGTGACCGAATAGAGTTTCGCGGTGGGAACATTTCATTGAGGTATGAATACATGTATTCAGGGGTATGCCCTGAGTGTAAATGTGACACTGGCTGCATTCTTAGAGGCGATTGTTGCCCAGACCTTTATTTTAGTCTTCCGGAATTAAGCTGTGTCAACAGGACTATAATCGAGGGTAACTCTGAAGAAAATAGAACTAGACAATCTTCGGCTCTTATGGTCACTTCATGTCCAAACCACAGCGATAAAGAGCTCCGAGAGAAATGTACATCTTTAACGGATACGAAGTCACGCTTGATTCACCTCCCTGTGACCGGGAATGATTGGCCCCTGTCATTTTACAACAAATTCTGTGCAGAATGTAATGGAGTGACTAATTACACCTCTTGGGCACTGGATATTGATTGTAAAATAACTGCAGATTTTAATTATATGTCATCATTGGATGAAATAATTGATGCCGCATTTTCAAATAAATGCTTATTTCAAGCATATCGAGACTTTAACGAATCGGAAGCAAAGGAAGAATATTGCTTTGATGAAAATGAAAAGGGAAGCGTCATATCGGAATGTCCCAAAAAGGGATTTGCAAAACAAAATGATTTGGAAATCAAACACGCATGCGAATGTTCATATAAGTTAAAATTCAGAATTTTCAAGAACGTCTTTTGCTATATGTGTAATCCCGCTGAACAAATATTCATGACAAAAAATCTTGACACATGTAATGAAACGGGACAATGGCTGACTTTGGATAGGGATCTGCAACGTGCATGCCAAGAGCTACCTTCCAGTCCATATACACAGCCATACAAAAATATCTTTTGTTATCTTTGTAATAGAGGACATGACCCGCAAAGATCTTTTCTAGATATTCATAGCGAACTAACAGAAACTATATTAGAAGTAAATGAAAGGGATTTGCCTGATAATTATGACTGGCATTGGCCTACCAACATTGAGTTCCGGTGGCTATCCATGATGGAAAATGATGCAAGATGGCGATATGGATATCAATTAAAGATAAAGGCCTTTGACTTAACATTTTTTAAACTCAAGTTACTGAGACAAATTTCTGAGGAATCTGATTCAGAAAAAGTTATGACACATAGTTTCGATGTGGCAAGTTTTCGAGATAAAAATGGTGTAGAAAGAAACATGACCAAAATGCTTCTCCAAGGATTAGCCCTGAATGGTACATTAAATATCTGTAATAGCCGTCGGCTGATTTTACCGACAGACAAATTCAACACGTGTGAATGCGAACTTTCGTGTATTTTTGGCCCTAATCCTGCTTATTGCTGTCTTGATTTGGCTCTAGAAACACCAGTGAATTGTTTTGATATAGGTCAATTTTCCTCAGATGATTTTTCTCATCCCCATTACCTTACATTGAATGGATGTCTCCAAGAAAAACGATTCAAAATCTTTGAGCGGGAATGCTCAAATCCAAAATCAGACGACATTTTCTCTAGTATTCCACTGACCAAAGAGAACTCGATTAATTTTGCAAACTTCTATTGTGTATTATGTAATCTAGAAAACAATGAATATATTCAAAAAATGAATATGCGCAAACAATCGAGCTCGAAACATGATGTATTATCAATTGCAATCAGCGAGTACCTAACCTCAGTTTTGGAGGCATTTACCAATGTTGTAGATTCATATGGTATTTGGAATCTAGAGATAGCTTGCTACAAACCTTTAGATTATTCACATATATTAACAGCCGGTGACTTCTTACAGTTGTCAAGAAGGATGCGTTGTAGAATTAGATACGAACCCATCGGTAAGAAATCGACGATATGTACGACAAAATATTCTTATACCAATTGCGAGATTCCTTCAAAATGGACTTTTACTGATAAAGACGTTCAATGGGCTTGCAAAAACGCCAGCGCGTTAGGTATATGGAATGCAAAATTGAATAAATCGTTTCCAAAACAATATGATATACCTAATTACAGAGACATTTCTTCTGATGCAACGTATAAAAACTTGTTTTGCGCACTATGTAAACCTGAATTCAACTCATTGGAGATGTTAGACAGAAATTGCACAAAACAGCAATATGAATGTCAATGCTTGGACGTCCCAGTAATATATTATTACTATCCTTTCAAAAACGTATACTGTGCTCGTTGTCACGGGATAGAAAATGGCACATCATCAAAACCTATCCCGATATTGAGCATGACTTGGAATAGAAAGCTAAGCCCTCCGGTTACAGGATTAACGTGGTTTCCGTTACTTCGAAACTTGTTTTCTCTCTCTGATTTCGAAACAGAGGATGAACATGAGCACACAAATTCAAGTACTCGTTGTGGAAGGAATCAAGTGTTCGATAATAACCAGGTAAGCAAAGCTGATAGAAACTTTCTAATTGAACAATTCAATTCCCATTTCTTTGTTACCGATAAACTCTACTTTGACTCTACACAAAATTTTGAGCCGCTCATTTTGGCAAGAGGAAATTTAAGCTCTGTATTGTAGATGGCTTCAGGAAAATTTACTTTGGCTTTATATAAACTGTCTGACATGAAGTACTACTGACGAGGATTAAAATATCCGAAACACGTGTCTAGTACAACAAAATTGGTACTATAGAATATATATTTCTATATTGACAAATTGAACATCTTAAGCATCTTCTATTCTTAATTACCTATGCAAAATGAACTTTTCATTGTAAAACATTGCACAACTTTTATTTGTTTGAAATATATTGAATTTACTTTCACTGATTTAATTAAAATTTCAATCTATGAAGCATGTCCCCAAACATATCTTATCTTAAAACTTGCTCTTTGAAATGCAATAGACTATTTCAAGAATTGCGCTTTCTACCAGTATTTATTCACTATTGAGATTTCTTCTATTTCGACCGCAAGTACCACTGAGGGGACATTGTTTGCTGCGGTGGTTTACTTGGAGTTTTATAATCAAACATAGATATTCTGAAGAGTCCAATAAGATGGATGAAAACGTTAGGAGCTAGGAATTTAATATTAAGTTGGAGCATCCCTCAGGTCTCAGATGCTTATATTTCCTAAATAACAACTTTTACAATATTTTCATTTCCATATATTAAAAGCTAATCTTAAGCCTGATATACAAACAAAATATAACTCTTGAATTCATGATTATACCGAGAGTGTAGCTGCTTGATCTTTAACATTGGACCCCATGGGAAAAGTAAGAAAAATCCCTTTTTAGGGGTGATGAAATGTAATCATAAAGTTTCTTTTCCCAAAACCATATTAGTTTGATAATCTGAACAATATTCTGAAGAAAAATAGGGTATCCAGGGATAAAATTTCCAGAATTCTGACCTGAGGGATGCTCAACCTTAATAGTGCGACATGATGGAAATTTTATTGTAAGGAGCTGTAAGAATAAAGGCTTGATTTAGCCCTGAAATCATTCGATTATTTCTCGTGCGCTGTCTTTCCTTTGATGGAAAAGGTTGTTATGGATAAAAATATGATGTATTAGAAGATTTCTCATACTAAGTATTTTATTTAAAAAAGAATGATGTAAGATCTGATCATTACGGCTTGAATAGGTAGAGGGTAACAATGTCTGAAAACGTCAAATAGCGCACAAAAATATACAAAAATGCACTATTTACATAAATATAAAGTGTTCCATGTTTTGATCCCCTCTTACTTGAAAAAAATGAAAAAGAAAAAATAATTTCGAAACCAGTATATGTCGATGTAATCGGTAAAATAAACAATCCTGAAACTGAAAACCGTTCCATTTTGTACTAAACAGCCTCATTGTAAGCTTTCAGGCGCGAAATACGCACCGTGTAGAAATATATATCTTTATAGCGTTTATTTCATTCGTGTATGTTGTATATTTCCTCCTTTATTTCATCGGAATCCACTCGGAATAGATTGTTCCATTGTATAACAAGAAGAAATTGGCCACTTTTATCTATCTAACCGCTTTTAAGTCAGATTCTTAAAAAAATAGCCCATTCCCCCTTTTTTCGTTTTTCTGTATGTGACATTGTTCCATCCCGAGTTACAGAACCCCACTTGGTCAGAAAATTGGTATTAATAATATACACCTTTGGTAAAAGTGGCTTTCTGTAACTCGGGGTGGAACACCGTTGTTTAACTTTTCCGTTTTCCATTGATTTCTATAGCAAAAAAAAAAAAAAAAAACCCTGCACATTTTAACAAATATCGGTATTATTATTGATAATTTATTCAACTGGAAATTAGATTGAAATATGCATCAAGTTAGTTGATATTTCTACTGAAAAACGTCTTCAAATTTCCCATTTTGAAATTTCGACTTTTTCAGGGCAGATTTTACATCTTATTCTTACAGCTCTTTTGTGTTTTTTTACATTTCGATATAAATTTATAGATATATTACGCTGTGCTAACATTTTTTTTGGATAGATATTATGTATATATGATTTAGTATTTTATATTCTGGTACATTATAAACGTGGATCCTGTATCATCATATCCCACACATCCTTCTACCTCTTTCGGACATTTTGGACATAATAACTTTCACATTTATTGGCCATATTACATTGTTTAGATTGAGGATCACTGACGAGGGTAAAGTACCCGAAACGTGCATTTCTTATCCATGCTGCAATATTCTCTGTTCTTAAATGATGCTATTGAATTTGAAGACTTTTAACATTTGTACAACTTGGTGAATGTTACTGCTGGTGGACCAGGAGTCCCCGAGGGCACATGTAACCAAGTTCGATCAATTTCAGGTGGTCATTTCTTCAACGCACCCGACAATTTATGTTATCAAAACTTCTTGCGAATTCATCTGTTCTTAAATTTTGTTATTGAATTTGAAGACAATCAACATTGTCAACTACCACATTCTTCTCCGCAACGGAGTGTTTACAGTTGCCTCAATTGTTTTTTCTTAAAATTCCGGATATTTGATTTACTCCCCCTACAGAAAGTAAGCCATTTTTTCATCCCTCTTTCAATGCTAGGCGATGATTCTTTTTTATTCTAAACCGGCATTTTTTTTATGACCCCGGGATCAAAGATTCAGGGGCATATAATTTTTGGCCTGTCCGTCTGTTTGTCTGTTAGTCTGTTTGTCTGTCTGTTTGTCCGAAAAACTTTAACATTGGACATAACTTTTGAATGGGAGGTGAAAGGGCTTTCATATTTCACATGTGTATTCCTTGTGACCAGACCTTTCCATTGATTCCACAAATTTTTACCTTGACCTTTGATCTACTTTTCAAAAACTTTAACATTGGGCATAACTTTTGAATGGGAGGTGATAGGGCTTTCATATTTCACATGTGTATTCCTTGTGACAAGACCTTTCTATTGATACCAAAAGTTTTGACATCGTGACCTTGCCCTTGACCTTTGACCTATTTTTCAAAAACTTTGACATTGGACATACCTTTTGATCGGTTAGTGATAGGACTTTCATATTTCACATATGTATTCCTTGTGTATTCCTTGTGACTTGACCTTTGACCTACTTTTCAAAAACTATAACGTTGGGCATAACTTTTGAATGGAGAGTGATAGGGCTTTCATATTTTACATGTGTATTCCTTGTGACAAGTCCTTTCCATTGATACCAAAATTTTTTGACATCGTGACCTTGACCTTTGACCTATTTTTCAAAAACTTTGACATTGGGCATACCTTTTTACCGGTAAATGATAGGGCTTTCATATTTCACATGTGTATTCCTTGTGATAAGACCTTTCCATTGATACCAAAATTTTTGACCCCGTGACCTTGACCTCGACCTTGCACCTACTTTTCAAAAACTTTAACATTGGGCAATTTTAGAATGGTAAGTGATGGGGCTTTCATATTTTAAATGTGTATTTCTTGTGACAAGTCCTTTCCATTGATACCAAAATTTTTTACCTCATTACCTTGACCTTGACCTTTGGGTGCGGCTGGCCAACAGGGGATGCTTACTCCTCCCGGGCACCTGGTACCACCTCTAGCTTGCTAGGGGTCCGTCGATGTTTAATTTGGTGCTCTATTGTGAGTGCTGTTGAGATTATCGTCAGGATCTTCTTTAACTCATTTGTGTCGCTCGTAAAAAAGGTCCCCGCGAGGGGTTTGACAGTAAGTGTTTTGAATATACTTCCCTGACATTGTCGCCATAGCACTTTCTATATAGACATAACGTCAGACAGTGCCATAGATTTCATATATTTTTATTTCCATGCTTCATTAACATCGACGGCGGTTGCGGCTAGCCAACAGGGGTTGCTTACTCCTCCCGGGCACCTGGTCCCACCTCTAGCTTGCTAGGGGTCCGTTGATGTTTAATTTGGTGCCCTATTGTGAGTGCTGTTGAGATTATCGTCAGGATCTTCTTTAACTCATTTGATCTACTTTTCAAAAACTTTAACATTGGGCATAAGTTTTGAATGGTAAGTGATAGGGCTTTCATATTTCACATGTGTATTCTTTGTGATAAGACCTTTCCAATGATACCACATTTTTTTACCTCGTGACCTGGACCTTGACCTTTGACCTTTTTTTCAAAAACTTAAACATTGGGAATAACTTTTGAATGGTAAGTGATCATGGTGATAGGGCTTTGATATTTCACATGTGTATTCCTTGTCACAAGATTTTTCCATCGATACCAAATTTTTTAACCAAGTGGCCCTGACCTTGACCTTTCACAAACATGTACTTAACAGAAAATAGTGTTTATACTTACAAAGATGCCACCGGGGGCATTCGTGTTCCACAAACACAGGCTTTTTTATAAATATGTAATTGACATTTGATTGGACTTTGATCAAATTCCCAATTTCGGATTTAAATGTATCGTATCAGAACGACCCTCATTGATGGATTATTAATTCATCTTAGTATGTTGACCTTCAACTTTATTTTGTATCAATTCATTTATTCTTTCTATTGTAGGGTAGATGTCGAATTATAACATGCTACAGTGGAAAATATCTTATCGGAAACAGTTGTCTACCCCTCCTTCAAATTACTACGAACTTGAGATATTCATTGAGAATTCAACTTGGAGTTTACTACTCAGATTCGGTAACACACGTAGCGTTTCTTCCAAAATCTTTTGAAGAATTTAAAAATGAAATTGACGTATACCTTAGCACAAAAGGAATTTCAGGTGAAATACTTGGTGCAACCGAAAAATTTATGAAAATGGGAACTTCAACGAACAATATGTGTTGGTATATTCGTGTAGAGATATTTGTTACTTCTAGTGTCTCAAGATTGCACATCGAGAACAATTTAATAGAACTCAAAAATACGATAATAAACGGATGCAGGAAAATACGCCATACCGAGAGAACACAATATAGACGACTGATGCATGAAGTAGGAAGCGAAACTGGGGAGGCCTTTATAGCATCATATGAGACAAGACGAAAGCTCTTCTTGGCAAAAGTATCAGAGGTTCTGTTATGTCAGCAAATCAAAATAAGTTCTGACGAATACAAAATCGATGATGATACTTCCAAATTAGTTCTACTGAAGGACGGCAGTGAAATATCTTTTGACGAGTATGACATAGCCCCTGATGGAAAACTAAGGATTTGTTTAGACAGACTAGAAAAAATGAATTATTTTAATGAAAAGATTTCAAATGAAATTCAGTTGATTCAAAAAGATTACCAGTTGTATTATTTATGGATTATTTCATTAGCGTGTTCTAATACAAGTCTCTTTTCGTTGTTGCTTGGTTTAGTTATATATGCTATGATTCCTGCTTTGCACAATGCTCCCGGAAAACTTTTAATGACCACGATGGCTTCACTTTTCTTCACTCTCATGACCTTACAACTGAGTTACTTTGCAGTTGAATCAAGACCTGCATGTATTGCAATGGCTGCTGTCTTGCATTTTTCCTGGCTGTCTGTTTTCACCTCCATGCAAGCCTCTAACTTCCACATGTTTCGAAGGTTTACAGCGAACGATCCCCATAGACATTCCTCTGTTAGATTTTTCGATAAGACGTTTCTTAAATACTTGATGTACATATTTGGACTTCCATTACTATTTCTCTTGTGTAACGTGCTTGTAGCATGGTTTATACATTCCGATGACAATTTTGGATATGGCGGCAGAAAATGTTTCATAAACAACAATTACCGTCTACTGGCTACTTTTGTTATTCCAATAGCCTTAATGTGCATGGTGAACATTATCTTTCTCCTGTGTACAATACGAGCTATTCACTTGACCCCCAATCCACAAAGCAGTCATCAAAACAGAAATGAGTTGGCTATCTACATTCGCTTAACCTCTACAACGGGGATATCTTGGCTTTTACAGGTCATTGACTCCTTTCTACCATTAACTCCCTTTTCTTTCATTGCAACCTCCATTAATTCCTTACAAGGATTCTTCATATTTATTGCATTTATCGTGAACAAAAGAATGATAAAGGTCCTGAGAGAAAAAATAAGTAAACAGAAGATAACTTTTACTTCTGGTCAAACTGTCACAATCGACAAAACCGCAACATCCTCAGTCTAATTTTTTCGAAAGGTACACAGAATTGAATAAAAAAAAATGTAGGGGGGCTTTTGTACGCTTTATATATTCACAGAATGTAATTTGCAGACACATTTGTATGTGTATTTCTGTTTTTGTGCAATACATTTGTTCATTGTGTGTGCTTATGCTGACGCAATCTCAGCGTTGTACCCTATCGGTTATATTAGTGTTGACCCTTCCACAGAATCCGATAGATAATATCATGAAATGCAGTAAAAGTCTTATTGGGACGCCGTAATGCAGACAATCAAATCAAGTCATTTGGATGAGAGTTTTATTTCGGACTTTTGATAGGGTAATCTATAGTTATCTGTAACATAAACTTATACATGTAAGACTAACACAACAGTTAATTGTTTTCTCATAAGTTTACTAGGTATACTTATATACTACCAACATGCTCATGAAGGTTAATTGTATGCACTCTGAAAAAGGTTGAGAAGCATATAGTAGCCGTTGTGTCCGTCTGTCTGTTCGTCTTTATGTCTGTCCGACCGTCCGAACTCATATACTCTAAACCCTTCACGAGAAATTGATCATATTTCACACACATATTTATCAGGAATGATCATTTGGGACAAAGGCCTCATAAGGTAAATCATCAAAGGTCAAGGTTATTACAAAGCTCAAGATAGCCTTTTCTACATATAAAATGTTAGAAATTCATTGAAAATCTGTATTCCGTCCATTTTGAATAATGATCGAAAAATGCATGTTATTCTATGCATGTTAGGTTTCATGAGAAATTGTCTACCAAAAAAAAAAGTAGGAGTTGGGGTGGTTGCACACAACTTCAGGGGATTGTATAGATATATCTTGAGAATTTAATCATATTTCACAATTGTTTATTTGGATAACGCCATTCGGGAAAAAGGTAACTTAAGGTCATTCATCAATGGCCAAGGTAATTTTCAAGCTAAAATAGATATTCCAGCATAACCATTTCAGAAATTCATTAAACATCTATTTCATGTCAAAATGATATGAAATTTTATCTAAGGAGAAAATTCTTTTCCTTATATATTTGTACGAGTTTTAAGATTTTTATTTCGTTGATTGGACAATGTGTACCGAAAAGGGATAAGGGTGATAAACAGAACATCTTTGGGATAATTTGTTTGAACTTTGAAGATTTGAAGAATGTGCGCTTTCAGACAAATGCCTTCAAGGTCATATTTATTGGAGTTAAATGTCAAGGTCGTACATGATAAGAGACACTCACGAAATCAAACTTCCGGTAGCAAAATTATTGTGTTCGAGGAGCATCCATCAGTTTTTTTCTTTCTTGGAGACAATATACATAGGAATTCATATTGACTTTCTTATATTCAGAGTTTATTCCTCAAATATTTGAGATGATTAAGATTTTAAATATCTTAATATTTCTCTTACTATTTCACCTCTTTATATTGTCCATATTGAAATATTTCCACTGTTGGTGTAGTTTCAATGAAATGCCAAAGACGGTGTTTTTCCTGCATTGGATTCCTACTGTTTTGGTTACTTAATTATGGTATATTTTATGATCAAACTGTTTATAAAATAACTGTCTCTTGGAATGTGATTATACTTTGATAACCTACAATGGATCCAGGAATTATGAGGAAAATAATTCCTGGGTTCATTGTAGGTTATCACAGTATAATCACATTCCAAATAGACAGCTGTTGTAAATATTTACATTCCAGTTTTTCACGCCCAAATGATGTTTAAATACATTTAAAAATCCGTTGCTAAGGCTCTGTTACTACGTACCGTCATAGTTCACATCCAGCCAAATTACTATGACGTCATAGTTCAAATCAAGCCACCGCGGTTATACTCATTTATACAGTGTCAATTCTATACAAATGAATGGGCATATGTAAATATTTACATAATTATAAAGTGATGTCCTTCGTGTTTTAATGATATATTCTTCCTTTTATATTCTAGTATCGTTAGTATGTGTTCCACTGTAATCAATGCATTATTGTTATCTTTGATATCTCTTCTTTACATTTCCTGTGTATGGATATTTGAATAAATTAGATAACACATTGCTATGACTTCTGCAGAATTTATAGCTCGACATGATAGTTTTTGACGTTGTCCTTTCAAACAGTTTTTGGACGATAAAATGAAATATAAAACATTACAACATCTCGTTATCCTGCATGTTGGAATATATCTCAGGATAGAACAATTCGAAACACCGAATTCAACGAATTTACAAAATTTAGACAAAGAGCTAGCTCAATTAAGAGCAAGGACACTTACAGAGAAAAACAATTAAAGCAAGGGTACATTTGTGAGCGACTGACTTTGTCAAAGCAAACTTTTTTGGATGATACAATGAAA
The DNA here is from genome assembly GCA_028142955.1 of Pinctada fucata. Lineage (NCBI taxonomy): Eukaryota > Metazoa > Mollusca > Bivalvia > Pterioida > Pteriidae > Pinctada > Pinctada fucata. Next base: position 42,819,256 of record AP027102.1, on the reverse strand, counting down.
ATATTATATACCATAAAAACACCGAATTTAACAAATTTACCGAGCATGACTTTCTTTCCTGCAGGCATAAGTAACGGGTGTTGTTTGCAAACAGGAGATGCCTATTCTCCCAGGGCATCTGATCTCCATAGAAAAAGAAGGGAGGAGATCTCCAACAAGACCCCGTTGCAGCATCAACAGTAAAACACCAAAACACCCGATGCAAAAACACAAAAGACGAGTACAGCACGAGACGAAAAAGAGACACACGACATGTAAACATCAAACACAAAAGACTACACATAAACCGACGAGACCAATGGGTAACCGGTGCCGACTTTGGACGGCTATCTGTCACGCAAGTAGGAAATGGTGTGGTTATCCTGGATTACGTGCGCATAACCCTATCACTTCTCCAATTACCCAGAGGTCTCGAAGAACGTACAATTGTGGTGTAAAACAACCTCCTCACTGTAAGATGACATCACACAAACAAGACCGCAAAACGCAGAGGCCCCAGAGACACAGATGAATATGTAAATGGATATAAAAACAGGGCATGCGCAATACAGTCCGTGCTCTGACGGCTGTAGCGAGCTCATGTATGTAATCACCCGAGGAGCCCGACTGACATTCAGAGAGGACAGGTGGTCGGGGCCCTGTCTTCTCTAAAGAGGTTTGGACAGGGCCCGTCATGGAGTCCCGTCGTCACAGTTAGTCAGAGTGCAAGTCTCAAGGATGCGCTTGTACAAGAATGTAGATTGGTCAAGTACCAAGCCTAGTGTCCGTCTGGTGACATTAGGATCATATCCACGGTATAAAAGGCGTTTGATGATTCTGACGCATTTTCGATGGTTATGCTGCCTACCTTTGATCCTTTTTATTTTGTTTATCATATCACCATAAAAGACAGGTTGTGTAATACCCATAGTAATGTACTCTGTTGCATGTATAGATCCGAATTTTAAAAGAAGTTGACTGTAATTTTTGTAAAATTTCCAGAAAGTCTTAACTAGTTTATGAAAGCGGAAACTTTGACCTAAAAGTTTTTTGGTAATTTGTAAATTTCTACTGTGAAAATCCAAAATATCAGTACATGCTCTAGCGTACCGGATGAGCTGTGATATGTAAATGCCGTATGACGGTAATCTTGGAACATCACCGTCAAGCCAAGGGAAATTTACTATGTTGAATCCAAAATCATCCCTTTTGTCATTTACACTTGTATGAATCTTTCCGTTTACAATTTTGATATTTAGGTCCAAAACGGGTGTTTCTGTATTTGAAAGGTTTGCCTTGTTAAGGGTTAATTCTTGTAGATGAATTTCATTCTTATATAATTCAAAAGCAGGATTGTCAATGGTTAGAATATCATCCGGATACCTAGAAGTATTATTGAAACATTTCAGCTCATCAAATTTTCTTTGCTTTTGATGATTTTGGATAAATTCTTTTTCATAAGTGTATAAAAATAAATCTGCAACAAGAGGCGCACAGTTAGTACCCATAGGAATTCCTACAACCTGCTTGTGTAGATCCTCACCAAATCTAACATAAATATTGTCCAAGAGGAAGGACAAGGCATTACACAGGTCACTACATGTCCATGATTTGTATGATTTGTAGTCTGTCGAGGAAAAGAAACCCTTCGATTCAGATGTACAAATGTAAGTTTTTCGCTCTCGATCAAAACACCAATTAATGAGATTAGATAATCGATCATTAATTTTGTCATGAGGAAGTGTGGTGTACATATTAGAGTCGTATGAAGAAATCGTATTGGCTTGGAAATTTCCAGATTTCATTTTTTCAATCACATCCCCTGAATTCTTAATAGACCAAAATAAATTTACATCGTTCCTGTTTAGAACCGTTTCACAATATCTAGTTATGTGTTCTTTAATAGCAGTAAGTGCTGACGTCAGATTTCTAGACAAAATTGTAGTGGAGCAGTTACTAGAGTTAGCAATAAATCGAAATTTGTAAGGAGACTTGTGCAGTTTCGGTATGCAATATAGTGTTGGGAGATCCAATTAAGAAATAGAGATATTGAATGAAGACAGTTCACTGTTATGCTTGCCTAAAATGTTAGATGCACTTTCATTGCTTTTGATATATGTATTAGTAGACGAAAGTTCCGAGATCAAACTTGATATGTAGTAACGTTTTCAAATGATAATGGTGTTGTTGGCGGCTTTATCAGCTGGTGCAAAGACATATTTTTCATGTAATTTACTTAGTTTGGATTTGAAAAATCTTTCTGATTTGGAACGTGGATTTTGAAAAAGATGAGGCTTTTTATGGAAGTTATCTATTCGAATATCCGTTATATCTAAAATGAGGTTTTTCCAGTCATTCAGAGCATGCGGTTCGACTCCTTCTGATTTACACCATCTTTTCGTATAATTATCTAAGGCTTCCGTAAGCACTTCACGGCATTTGACAAAATCTATCTTGGATGGGATTCTATACTTAGGTCTTTTTTTAAGAAGACCACGGAGCTGTCTGTCTTGGATAATTGAAAAGTCACCTGTAACAACATGGCCAGCTGGTTTGTAGAGATATTTAGAAGTTGCACATTCTCAAGAAGCAGGACACGATTCAAGTATGTCAGGATCCGTTGTAACTTTATTATAGTTAAAAACAAAGTTTCGAATAGATTTCTTGTACTTATAACAAATAAGAGGTGGCTCTAAATTTTCAAAATATTGAGGAATGGTACTTTGTACGCGATGATCCCGAAAAATATTAGAGATGTTAAGAAGATCAAAACCTTTGTTAATAAACGGGATTTTTATGAATCGTCTTTTCGGTGAGGTGTTTTTCACAATAGGATAAAGTTTATACTGTGCGAATGAGACAATGATATTAAGTCTGAATCAGTCAGTGTTCCTTAAGAATGCAACCTCTGCTTCATCCAAGATAGATTTCAAGTGCATAACTGGTATTGACGACAGAGCATGTAACAGCTCATGTCTTCCGCCATTGCGTGCTATAGTAAGTAAATCGTTGAGCGAGCGGTATATTCTGGATCGTTTTCTTTTTTGTCTGTTTCGTCTTTTCCCATGTGACCTGTATTTCCTTTTAGTGTTTTGTAAGTTTTGTAAAGAAGTTTAGTAAGTTAAGAAGTTTTGTAAACTGGGACTTCATTGAAAGTGGCACTGTTTGAATGTTAAACGTCTTCAAATTTGTCTTTTAATTTGTGCTACCGCAATTATGTAAACATACTATAGATCTATATCCCTTCTGATTAGTCTGAAATTTTGTATTTAGTTTAGAAATGTTTTGAAATATATAAACAAACAGGATATTTAAGCTAATTGTATTATTTGTTGTGGGAATATTTTCTAATTATATTTTGTTATAGTAAATTAAAAACGGTAATCGTAAATATAAATTCATTGTCGTAAATTATGATGTGGAATTTCCTGATCGATAACATTTTTGTGGTCTTTGGAGGTAAGGTTTTCTAACAGGTTGTTGGCATTACAATGGGAACCGAATGTGCCCCGCGCCTTGCTGACATATTTTCATACTCATACGAAGCTGAATGTATTCAATCCTTGATCTCTGAGGGCAAAAAACAGTTAGCTCTTAACACTTCAACTTCACGTACATATACATTGATGATCCATTGTCTATCAATTATGCAAAATTAGCAGGGCGCAATCTATCCCGTTGAACTAGACGTTAAAGAAACGACAGAGACCGTTAATTCATCGTCAGTTGTTTTTGACGCTCATGGTAATATGAACACCTCACTCTATGACAAACTTGACGACTTCAATTTCAATATCACTTTTCTGTTTCTGAGTAGCAACATCCCGTCTTCACCATATGGCGTTTTCATTTCTCAATTAAGACATTATGTTCGACAAGCTTCGTGTACTCATATTTTGTTCTAGGAGCAAGACGGCTTTCAGTTAAGCTTCTCAGTCATGGATACATGTGTGACCGACTAACATCGTCACTGAGGAAGTTCTATGGTCAATATGGAGAAATGGTAGCACACTATAAAGTCCCCTTGTCCAGAGTCATTTATGAGTGATATTCTGACGTAGACCTTTAGTGCCATGATATACCAATTTATACGTTTGCATTCCTTTGTGGGAGTTACCGATTGTGACCTTTCTACCGAATTGAAGTGGCGAGTGTTGCATGCAAGCAGGAGATGCTCACTCTTTGTGGGCATCTGATCTCACTCTTTCGCAGAGAGTACACTTCTCTTCATGTGGTAGATTTTTATATATTTCTGTTCCTTTGCCTTTGTTCTGATTTTATCCTGGTTATGTATGCCTATGGTTAGATGATTCTTTGATTAACGATTTTGTACATCTTATTAGGGATATGGTTTTTTTCCATTTTTGTCATTTCACAAGAAATTATTGTTATTGGCCGGCTTTGACATCAATTTAATTGCTCGTTTCAATTATAGTTTACGTCTAATTTTTTCACCGAAATTATTCAGGGTGGCACTGTTTACAATAATTTTCTCAGGAATTTTCTTGTAAAAGGTTCTCATACCATGGCCAAAAGCGAAACTTAACCTTGCTTTAGATAATATATGTACGAAGAAAGAAATCTATATAAGCTTTACACTTCGTTTTTTTTTACTTACGTAGGTACTATTACTTGAAGGGAGAAGATCTCCAACAAGACCCCGTTGCAGAATCAACAGCAGCACACCAATACACCCGATGCAAAAACAAAAAATACGAGTACAGCACGGAAAAGAGACACACGACATGTAAACATCAAACACAAAAGACTACACATAAATCGACGAGACCAATGGGCAACCGGTGCCGACTTTGGACTTTGGACGGCCATTTGTCACGCAAGTAGCAAATGGTGTGGTTATCCTGGATTACGTGCGCATAACCCTCTCACTCCTCCAATTACCCAGAGGTCTCGAAGAACGTACAATTGTGGTGTAAAACAACCTCCTCACTGTAAAATGACCTCACACAAACAAGACCGCGAAACACAGAGGCCCCAGAAACAAAGATGAATATGTAAATGGATATTAAAAGAGGGCATGCGTAATGCAGTCTGTGCTCTGCCGGCTGTAGCGAGCTCATGTATGTAATCACCCTAGGAGTCCGACTGACATTCAGAGAGGACAGGTGGTCGGGGCCCTGTCTTCTCTAAAGAGGTTTGGACAGGGCCCGTCCGGCATGGAGCCCCCTCGTCACAGTCAGTCAGAGTGCAAGTCTCAAGGATGCGATTGTACAAGACTGTAGATTGGTCAAGTACCAAGCCTAGTGTCCGTATGGTTACATTTGGATCATGTCCACGGTATAAAAGGCGTTTGGTGATTCTGCCGCATTTTCGATGGTTATGCTGCCTACCTTTGATCCTTCTAATTTTGTTTATCATATCACCATAAAAGTAATGTACTCTGTTGCGTGTATATTTCCAAATATTTTAGAAGTTGACAGTTATTTTTGTAAAATTTCCAGAAAGTCTTAACAAGTTTATGAAAGCGGAAACCTTGACCTACAAGTTTTTTGGTAATTTGTAAATTTCTACTGTGAAAATCTTTAATATCAGTACATGCTCTTGCGTACCGGATGAGCTGTGATATGTCAATGCTGTATGACGGTAATCTTGGAACATCACCGTCAAGCCAGTACAATTCTTTTAAAAAAGTATACTTTTTAAAACTATTTTTAGATTGCATGTTTAAAAATATTTGATTTTTTATGTAATGCACTATTCTATTTATCATTCTTTTAGCATCGATTTGCTTGTTGTTGAATTTAGTATCATATCTTTCAATCCATATCATCCATTTCAATGAAAATAAACAAAAATTAAGAAACATTTTTATCGATTTAGGCTTTAACTCATTTGTGTATCCAAATAGTACACAAATCTTATTAAATGTTATATTTGAGTTTGTCTCAGTGTTTTCTAGTACAACGGAATTTTTTATCGCCTGTTTCACAATTTCACATTCATAAAAAAAGATGTTCATTAATGTTCATTAGTTTCAATAGCATTTTTACAGAAATGACAAAGTCCATTCGAATTACCAAAAATTCTTTTTGTTTCCTCCAGATAATTGGCGTCATTAATACATTTCCATTGAAAACTCTGTACATTAAAAGTATTATCCCATATAATTTTCCAATCAATATCTAGATCTAATTTCCCTTTCCTTTCCTGTAATTTAGATTTTTCAGTTGATATTTCATTGATTTCAGACATTATTTCAAAAAGCTTTATCTTTCCTGGCATAAGAATGTTATTTTCTTTATTTCTAAAAAAGAGATTTTCATCCACTCTTAGGTTCGTCGTTTTACTTTTTTTTATTTTCATCCCCCCTCTTAAGATAGGTTCTCAATTTTTCTGGAATGGCCTTTTTTATTTTTTGTAATTCTGAAATACAATTTCTTTTATCTTTTAACTTTCTATATATGATATTATCTACTTTAAAATTATTTTTTTGTGTATCCCATCTATGTTCTATCAAGTTAAGACCACTTTTTGTAAATGACGGAAAAAATAATGGACTATTTTTTAACAATATGTTTGTATTTCCAAATAAATGCTGTTTTAGTATATTTGTTTTGGTAGTTAAATCACTTAATTTTAGAGCTATTTTCCAGCATTCTAGCAATTGCATATAGAAGGTAGGTATTTTTGGATATATCAATCCCTTTGTCGATGATGTTTACAGAGAAACCAATTTATTTATTACGTAATATATTTTACATTATTATTTTTATTACAAGTCTAATTAATCTCTTATGACTTTGTTTCTTCCAAATGTCAATTGTATGGAGATTGTTTGTGTATGTCCATCAATCCGGTTAAACTATTTCAATATGGCAAATTATAATTCTTGATATTTACCAACGTTTAATCAGTCCATCAAGAATGGTTATTTACGTATCAAATGCATGTTATAATGCACGTAGAAACTATGGTGCAATTTTGAGACTTGTATACTTATCAAGCCCATTTTCATATTACATAATTCCCTGAATTTAAAACGATTGTTCATTGTAAATTTCATAAAAGAATGGAGGGGATAAATGACTGGTGGCATTTATAATATCAGTTAGTGATATGATCAATCAGTTCTAGATGCGATTTCATTAAATAAACATATAATATTAACAATGATAATTCCTCAATATGTTTTGATGTCAATTATCAAAGTGTAAAGAGAAATATTTCATTTGCTCAATTTGTAGTGTTTATAAATATACATTCGCTAGGTAAATGATGCACTAGAAATATAAAATGGGCATAACGTCGAAGGGACGATTGTTCTTTATCTTTTACATCTGTTTTCAGTATGCTGCTTGCTTTCAAAACTTCAATAAATTGATGAGCAAGTATTTCTTACTCTGCGGTGGAGAATATTTTTGCAATAATCCAAAACAATATCACGGCTGGGATATTTCTGTGAAGTATAAATACCGACACCTGGGTTTGTGTCCTGACTGTATGTGTGACAAGGACTGTGTTCTTAGAGGAGATTGTTGTCCCGACTTGTTCTTCAGTTTTCCGGAATTAGTTTGCGTGAACAGGACAATTATCAACGGTAACTATGATGAAAATAGAACGGAACAATATTCCGCTCTTATGGTTACGTCATGTCCAAGGAATAGCGATAAAGATCAATATGAGCGATGTACCTCCTTAACAGATACAAAATCACGCTTGAGTAATTTTCCTGTGACAGGAGCAGGGGAACATTTTCCTTTGACCTTTTACAACAAATATTGTGCAGAATGTAATAACGTCACTAATTATACGTCATGGATGTTGGACATCGATTGTAATCTATTTGCCGACTTTAACTTCTTATCTTCTTTAGATGACATTATTGAAACTGCCGTATCTCGTAAATGTGTTTTCCAAGCTTTCCATGAGGTACAAACACAAGAGATTAAAGAAGTAAATTGTTTTGATATTAGTGAAAACACTATTCTTAAAACGAAATGTAACGAAACGGGCGAATGGAGGAACTTCGATCCTGATATAAAACAAGCTTGTGAATCGTCACTTAAAACAAAATTCAAAGTGTTAAAGAATGTATTTTGTTATATGTGCAATCCATCCGGACAAAACTTCATGGAAGATATTTATGAAACTTGCAATGAAACTGGACAGTGGCATGTCTTCGATAGGAACTTGAAACGAGCATGTGACGAACTTCCACAAAGTGAGGCTACGTTTCCTTTCAAGAACATTTTTTGTTATCTATGTAACAGGGGCATGGCTGCAAAAAAGCCATTTGTTGATGTATATAGTTTTCCTCAAGAAATTTCCCTGAAGGACACCAATTACCCTTACTTATATAAAGTAGATATTTTTGCATTTGACCTAGAATATTTCAAATATAAACTACAAAAACGCATTTCAGAGGAACAAAATTTATATTTTGAGAAATTCGAAATATCAAGTTTTCGAAATAAGCTAGGAGAAAAAATCAACTTGACAAATCTACTACTGCAAGGTCTACCACTGGATGGTTAAATGGACGTTTGTAAAAGTCGCCATATGTTATTGCCATTTAATGCATCGAAGTCCTGCGAGTGCGACCCGGGCTGTTTTTTTGCCTATGGAAAAAACTGTTGTACAGATTTGGCTTTGGAAGTACCATTGACTCGTTTATACGAAGAGTTGCGCAACAATTTGAATGAAACATTATTCGGCTTCAAATTCGATAATTTAAAGAAATATTACAATCTTATTGATGGCTGTTTCCAAGAGCAACGGTATTCGTTATTTGAAAAAGAATGCTCGTTTAATACATCAGACGATATCTTTACGAATATTCCACTAACAGGGGAAAGGAATATCAGTTTCGCAAATCTCTATTGTGTCTTTTGCAACATGGACATGGATGATTATGTTGAGAAGCTCAATGGCATTTCGAAGACCTCTGGAGACCAGCATACTGAAGAGACGGTTGAGGACTTTGTATCATCCGTTATCAAGAAATATGAATATAGAACAGAGAGATTCAATATTTGGAAAATGGAAATTGCTTGCCCACAATATCTAGATTATACACATATTCTGTCAATGGGATACATGGTTCGGTTAGCCAGACTATTAAAATGTAAGACAGAATACAAAAAAGAAGACAGTACACATAAGTATAACTACTTCCAGTCTGGTTTCCAGTCAGATTGCAAAACCCGAAAAAACTGGATTTATGCGAATGATGACATTAGCTGGGCCTGTAACAATGTTTTTACGCAAGGGGCATGGATTTCAGACATTGAAGAACCTTTTTTAACAAATTTGAGCATATCGAACAATAACCATTACAGAGAACCTTTCAAGATATACACAAACTTATACTGTGCATTCTGCAAACCAAAACATCTTGATACTGCAGGTTTCGTGGATAGTTGCATTGAATCACGGAATGACAGCCGATGCATTCAATCAGCACGGATATACTATTATTACCCATTCAAGAACTTCTTTTGTGTTCGATGCAACCGTCTCGGTATAAATGATAAGCCGGGTTACGCCCCTAGATCCCCCGAATATTGTCCTCTCATCATGCCAGACAATACCCCGAAAGTCGGAGCGAAATGGTTCCCTGTTATACGAAATTTCTTTTCGATCAATGTGAAAGATGAACATGAAGCGTACGGCTTGATCAGGGAAGATGTTAAAAATCAATGTGAATTCAATCAAGTGTATGATAGTCAGCAGGTAAGAATAAATCTACATGCGATATTTTACTCAACACAACATAATTGCATGTAGTAGTTATAGAATCAGCAATGAGCTAAAGAAGATCCTTACAACAATGTAAACGTCTTAAAATTGCATAGCATCATTTAAGAACAGATAAATTGGCAACGTGGACCAGACATGCACGTTTCGGGTACTTAACCCTCATCAGTGATCCTAAATCTAAACAATGTAATATGCCCAAAAAAGTATGAAAGTTACTATGTCGAAAAAGTGCACCTAAAGACGTAGCAGGATGGGTGGGATATGATGCTACAGGACCCACTTTTTAGAAATTTCAAGAAATTTTGATAACAGAAGTTTAGAATACATTGAAGAAACGATCAACCGAAATTGATCGAACTTGGCTACATGTGCCCTCGGGGACTCCTGGTCCACCAGCAGTGACACTCACCAAGTGGTATAAATGTAAACGTCTTAAAATTGCATAGCATCATTTAAGAACAGATAACTTGGCAACGTGGACCAGACATGCAAGTTTCGGGTACTTAACCCTCATCAGTGATCCTAAATCTAAACAATGTAATATGCCCAAAAAAGTATGAAAGTTACTATGTCGAAAAAGTGTACCTAAAGACGTAGCAGGATGGGTGGGATATGATGCTACAGGACCCACTTTTTAGAAATTTCAAGAAATTTTGATAACAGAAGTTTAGATTGCGTTGAAGAAACGATCAACCGAAATTGATCGAACTTGGCTACATGTGCCCTCGGGGACTCCTGGTCCACCAGCAGTGACACTCACCAAGTGGTATAAATGTAAACGTCTTAAAATTGCATAGCACTTTTTAGAAATTTCAAGAAATTTTGATAACAGAAGTTTAGAATGCGTTGAAGTATCTCAGCAGCAGTCACAATAGAGCACCAAATCGAGCATGGACGCCTAGCAAGCTAGCTGTTGGGCCAGGTGCCCGGGAGGAGTAGGCATCCCCTGTTTGGCTAGCCGCACCCACCGTCGATGTTCACGCACTAAACTGAAAACAATATCTACAAAACATACTCTGTCTGCGGTTATGTCTATATAGAAAGTGCTATGGCGTGTTTAATAATGTCGAAGGGTTCCAACTCTATACCTTCTTGAAGAAAATTCCAAACCAATTTCCATGCACCAGAGACGTGTTTCGAATATTAAATTCTCATCAGTGATGCTTCTTGCGGAGCAACCAAAAATCATTTCAGTAGCGCCCTCTTTAATTTTTTGAATTAAAGTTTGTTCATTTACATTACAGAGAGAGAGAGCGCGCGGCTCCAAATTTCCTGTAGGGTCGATTCAGTAGCATATCCAAATAAAATCTATGTTCAAAATAGCATTTCAGGGATGGTGCTAAGATGTTAACTCCTTTAATTTCGATGATATTTAACGGTGAAATGGGTAGTTTCCGAAATAGCAAAATATATATATATATGATGTCACATTGATAAAAGGCCAAAACAAAGCTTCTTTCAGGTGACAGAGCTGGAAAGAAGTAATTAATACACTTGACAAACATCAGGTCATGGGGAAAGATTTTAACTGCTCAACACTGCAACGTGAAATAAGTGTTAATATCAATAATGTCGAAGGGTTCCAACTCTATACCTTCTTGAAGAAAATTCCAAACCAATTTCCATGCACCAGAGACGTGTTCCGAATATTAAATTCTCATCAGTGATGCTTCTTGCGGAGCCACCAAAATTCATTTCAGTAGCACCCTCTTTAATTTTTTGAATTAAGATTTGTACATTTACATTACAGAGAGAGAGCACGGCTCCAAATTTCCTGTAGGGTCGATTCAGTAGCATATCCAAATAAAACACTCAAACTCCATGCATGTCTGGTTCACAGTATTTTAATTTTAATAGAAGACACCTCAGAATAGTATACGTTTTAACCTTTCTCTCAGTTTAAGTGGCATTGTGGGTTGAAGTACCACTGATGAAGATTTACTATCCGAAACATTTTTCTGATGCATTAAAATTAAATTGAAATGTTGTTCAAGAAGGTTATGAATTGGACCACTTTAATTTTCTTTCTAATGTCTGTGTGGTAAGAGTGACAAGAGCGTAAAGCTACAGTCGAAATTGTTTTTTTTTTTTTGCGATATGACAGGTATTATGAAACAAGATACAATGTTGAGAGGAATATACAATTTTAAGTTGAAATTGAGGGATCGCCAACTGTCCGACATCGCCTCTGTGGGCGGACTTACACATTATAACGTCACAAACAAATGGTCCGTCAAATCATTGCCTGACTGTTTATTATTTATGACGTCACAATAAAACATACGTCAACCAGTGCAATGTCGAACATTTTGCGATTCCTCAATATGAAAAGGGAAGTTAACGATGGCGACTCATCACGTGTGCGCACATAGCACTGCGCAACGTATTAGACGATTCGAACGTCATCGCGTCATACGCATGACGTTATAACGCAGGCGATGTCGCATCAGATAAAACGCTAGAATGCTCGATTTAGGACTGTACATAGGTAATATCAAGTAACGTATATCATCACTGATGAATCGAAATGAAGTACATTGTAGTTTAAAGTGAATAATTGGGGCCCGCGCGACTTTTTTTTTTTTGAAAACCGGGAAATTCAACCGCTCGCTGCCCGGGAAAAATCAAATAGGACAGTCATTTAGTATTCTTTTTGTTACGTTTTATTTTGTTGCAACGGACCTACCCGGAGTAATCATGTGTAAACACCAATCCGAGAGATGGGAAACTTTGCATGATTCTAATCGTATGTAGCGTAATGTTTATTCGCAGAGGTAGCGTTATAAAAATATAATTATAAATAAGGGATCCTGGGGATTTTTAAAATCAAGGGGGTTCAGGCTAAATATACATACATTGTATACCAACTCAGAGGGAATGGGGTTTTATTTTTCTTCAATCCACAGAATCTACATGATCTGGATTTATTTTCGTCTGTTTTTCGGGCTGTACGTTTTTATTCAAATTTTTCCGAAAAAAAAATCAATCGGGTTTTTTTTTCTAATGCGAAAGTTTTTATCCTCCCCTAAGATCAATTGGCATTTTATGAATGTCTTAGTGTTTAGAATTTTGTTTCAATGTCGCTCTCTCTAGTGAAAAACGTACCTTGTTCGAGTAAATATATACATTTGTACGTGTTTGACGATTCCTAGAATCCTTGCAATCTCTCATTATCACCCTACCGTATTGTTTTCTAGAGAACTGGATGGGATTGGGCGTAACAGGGACGTATAGTTAAAAATCTATTATATACGCTCATGAGCGTAAGTGTCCCCCCCCCCCCTTCCCCACCCGGTCCTTCCCCTACGCTCTTCAGTGAGGTGTTAAAAATAGATTGTAGGTTTTTTTATGACAAACTCTCCGGAAGGTTGGTATTGCCTGGGTGAGGGACGAATCAGTGCAGTCATTTTTATAAATATGCTAGTTTCCAACATCGTGGCAAATTCAATGCCCCCCCCCCCCTCTTTCATCCAAACTTATTGATATGGAACACATTTTTTATGTTGAAGCTGTAAACTTTCTTTTCGGTACGCTTTGCTTAATATTATGTTTTGATGGATTCATATATCATAAACATATAATACGTATGTGTTTCGAGTCTTGAATAATAACTAAGCAATTTATTCACATGGGGGTCTGGCCAGATGGAAAGGGAAATGCAACAAGCGAAACCCCCCCCCCCCAAGTCCTAGATTTAGCATAAATAAAGATAGAGAAAGAGAGAGGGGCGACTGTTTAGTCCGTCTATTATGGTATCATCAGTCAATCAATCTATCAATTTACAGGTGTTCTCATGATCTTAGGGAACAGCCATGTGATTTTATGGAAGGGGGGCCGAAATATTGCGCTGAATTATATAAACTTTTAAGAGTAATTTTCAACATTTGGAAAATTAGAAAAATATAAAAACAAACCGACCCGAAGGGCCGACAAAAAAAAATCCGGTTACAATTGCTGAAAAAAAAAACGGCTTGCAGAAGTCATCCTGTAACCCCCCCCCCTTCCCTTTCCCCATGCTCACTTATTACGATGACATAGAGAAAAATACAAATTTCAAGATATAATACTAGCTAGTAATGTTAAATTAATGCTTTGGAATGACATAAAAACATCAATTGTGATCTTATCAACAGTTGATAGTCCTATGTGGGGGGGGGGGGGGGGGGGGGTGATATTTTAAGAACGTCTATAACATGTACCATTTTGAATAATTAAGATTTTTTCAATACTAAGATAATCGCTTTACAGAAATTTGCTGGGCAGGGAAAATTTGAGGCGGAAGACGAATTTATTGAGTTTTTTGCCTTGTATTTTGATTTATATAGAAAACCGGGAACCATCTCGGGGTACTTACTGCACTGATTCTCCACGTCCACGAGCACCTATGAGTTGTATATGACGAATGTGGTGTGGAAAGAAAAGAAGATTTTTTAAATATTTTTCTTGAAATCTTGTTTAAAAATATTCCTCTAGGCCAGAAATGTAGTCAAAATGTAACCATCCCGTTTCGTTCACCGATCGATATATATATTGAATATTGAAGTTTTGATTTCCCTTTTGTTTATAATGACTCAATTTAAACAGAATACATACTTCATTTCTTCATATTTTCTGGATCGCTACTTTCCGGCGCCGGTTAGTATTTGAAACCAAAGAGTAAACATCTACGCCATTTTACGTTACTTGCAGGAGGAAAGGCTCATGCCCAGCACTTTTCTTTTTCTTTGTTTGTTTGTTAGATTTTCTATGAGCAGTATCCTTTATAACTGCACTGTAAACCCCCTCCCGTTTTTCTTTTTTTTTTCAAATCTAAACCCACCATTGAAATTCATTTCTTGATATTTAGACAGGAATCTTATAATTTTAAGTTGCTGAGTAAAAGTCTTATACAAAGGCGTAAGAGAAAGGGGGGGCAACCATGTTTGTGCCCCCCCCCCCCCCACTTTTCAATCACAAAATTTTATGATGCATTAACATTGTTTAGAATAGCAACATTCTTTACCATAAATCTACAACTTTTCGGTCAATTTTCAAAATTTTCCTATGGCTCGCTACCGCTCGCCATTTCTTTATAGACTTTCTAAATAATTTTGCTATTCTGATCCATCCTATATCATATTACTTTATCAATGTATATGAAGACATTTAACTCAAACTATATAGAATATTATTACATGTACTTGTTAATGATAGAGGGTATAGAAAGTATTTTCTGATGGGTCAATATGTTGCTAAACAAATTTCTTGAGTTACCGCACGCCAGACCTTTATTCATGTACTTAAAAATCTAGAATTGCACCAGAAATGTTAAAATGTGTGCATACAGAACATGAAACCCCCATATTTGTTTTTAATCCACCCCCCCCCCCCCCATTTTTTTTTGCTTGTTAGAAATTTTTGGATGTTGTGCTGCCCCCCCCCCCCCCCCACTATTTCAGGCAGAGCTACGCCATTGTTATATTATTAGTCTTTCACAGAATACGACGTCTTCGTTGAACGATAAGCGAAAATACTTAGTTTTTATAAAGCTTGCGAAAATCTAAATCGAAGTTTGCATTCTACATATATAAGGGAAATAAAACATCGTCTCTCTAACATTTCGATCGGAAACAAGTCAGTAAAAGAGGTAGGTTTTAGCGAATAATGCGACGTACTGCTTTATTTCCTAGCAATTTACACAATGGCCACTGACTAATATGATATTGCCCATTCTTCGAGTATTCGAGAACAATTTTCGTGTTGAGTCAATTTTTAATGATACTTTACTACAGGAATACATATTTGTTTGAATAAAAATGAATAAGATTCTATGATATAAACGTCATTTATTGAAATGTTTCGACGCTATGATTTGTATATATATAAAATCTAGGTATGACGTCATCATGGACATGAAAGCTTCTTTCAACGCTTTATCTTGCTCTTATATTAACACCGACCTATGTATTTTTATATATCAATTGAAAGAACAAGATTTATATATTCATTCTGTCATAACTAGAAAAAAAGTTTAATACTCCTTTGAAGTGAATTTTTTAGGCAAAAAATGATAATTTTACGAATTTTAACATTTTTTTTACATTAAATTGATAAGGACACTACATTCCTAAAATAAAGTTATTTTATTTCATATATATGTTTTTTATTGAAGGAAAGTGTCTTCTTTTCATTAAAAATTTCAAAAATCACATAATAACATTCTTTCCTCAATTACTAGTGCTTTTCTGGAAATGGGTGATTTTTGTCTAAAAATAGCAACAGAAATTCCCTTAATCTATTTTTAGCTATATCTCGAAATTTTCAACACCGACCTTGGTATTTCGATATGTAAAATTAAAGTATGAGAATTGTTCTTCATATGTGGCCCATTTTTAGAAAAAGTTTAATACTCCTTATTATATGAGTCGCCATCCTTAAACATAGGCTCTTCTGCTAATTAGGAACAAAATGTATCGTTCGAGGGGGCGGGTTTTCTTTTAAAGAATTGAAAGAGAGAAGCAGAAACACTTAGATAATCTATTAAGCTTTGTATACTAATTATTTCCATTCTAAATGGCTAAATGTAGGAACATCACGTGCTACAGTGGGAAGTATCTGAACGGGGAAGATTGCCTTCCGCTCCTACAAATAACCCAAAACCTTAGATATTCAATGAAATTAAGGCTTGGAGTGTATTATAAGGATTCACATTCCAAAATCGCCTTTTGGCCTAAACCATTTGAAAGAATCAAAAGTGATCTAGAATTTCATCTAACGATCAAAGGTATTCTTAGATATGATGTAGTCGCTACGACTGAAAAGAATGAGAACCCAAAAATGGAGAATGACTTTGTTTGCTGGTTTATAAAATTTGAAATATTCATATACTCGAGCGTTCCCAGATTGAACACAGAAGAGGGTTTGTTGGACTTTAAAAGAAGACTACAAGACGGATGCAGGAGGCGCTATTCAACCAAACTATTAATATTTAGGCCACTTTCTCGTGAGACCGAGAATCGACATGGGACAGCTTCAACTACACATTATCAAATGAGAAACAAATATTTTTCAGCTAAGGTATCAAACATTCTGCTTTGTAGACAAATTGAAGTAACTGAAGAGGAATACAATACCAGTGATGGTAATTCAGAGGTACTCCTACTTAGAAATGGAATTCAGTTACCATATGATGAATTTGATAGAGTACCGGATGGGACTGTAAGAGTCTGTCTAGAAGATCTACAAAAAAGACAATATTTCATAGACAGATATCAAGACGGAACTCTGATTAATCTCCAGCTAAAGTACCTTTGGATATTGTCTTTACTTTGCTCTATCATTTCACTAATAAGCCTTCTTCTTAGTTTGATAATCTATCTATCATTTCCTGTGTTGCATACAACTCCCGGTAAATTACTCATCATTATGATGGTATCGCTCTTCATCACCCTATGTTTTTTACAACTCAGTTATTTTGTTGCCGATTCAAAATCCGGTTGCCTCGCTGTAGCCGTTATTTTTCACTTCTTCTGGCTATCTGTATTTACTTCCATGCTGGCCACAAATTTTCATATGTTCCGAACATTTTCAACAACTGAAATCCAGCGTCACTCTTTTGGTAGATTTTTCGATAAAACTGTTTTGAGGTACGGACTATTCATTGTTGGACTTGATACTCTTTTTATTGCTGTTAATTTATCCCTATCTTGGTTAATAAATTCAGATAGCAATTTTGGTTACGGTGGAAGGAAATGTTTTATTAACGATCGTTATTTACTAATATCTACTTTCATTTTACCCATTGGCTTAATTTGCATCTTGAACATTATATTCTTCTTTATAACTATACATGCTATTCATAGAACTCCAAATCCCGAAAGCACACACCAAAAAAGAAATGAAATGACCATTTATCTTCGTTTAACATCAATTACCGGAGCTTCCTGGATTTTACAGATTATTGATTCCTTTTTTCCAGATTCTGCTTTCACTTTCGTATCTACCTCTCTCAATTCCTTGCAAGGGCTTTTCGTATTTTTAGCTTTCATTGCAAATAAAAGGACAATTAGGCTCCTCAGAGATAAAATAGGTATAGGAAAACGAAATGTTCCTTCCTCTGGCAGACTACCTGCTGAAATGAATTCGAAAGACATAACAAAATCGACAAGTGTTTAGCTTAAGTTAGTTGAGTACTGTTCCTTGCATTATGTATGTAGTATGATTCTTGTGATATGTGCATATGTTTAAACTTAACTAATTTATACAGCGAATATTTTTAACTAGCGCCAACTACAATCAATTCCGGTTTTTTTTCACTGGTTTCTGGAGAAAATGAGATATATAGTGTTTTCTTCTCCATTTGCTCGTAACCTGTGAGACAGCCTATGTGAGAACCATAAGTTGTTTCAAAGGCTCCAATTGACCAAAGATAAAAGAGAATCTTATTCTGACGTCAAAGTAACGTCACTAGAAAGCATGGCGTTAGATGGCATGAAACGTTGTTTGAATTCACATTTTTCTTATTTTTCTTTGAAGAAGAAATACATTTTTTCACTTTCTACTGAATGAAACATAAAAATTTACACTCCGCTACTCTCCACTTGGGAAAAGATGAAATTTCCGTCACTCGTGTAAAGGACTAGGTACAGTAAGGGCCTTATTTGACCCCTGATAGAAATGAATGAATTTGATATAAAACTAAGGAGTATGATGTCTTCTAAATCGAAAAATCTATATATGATACCATGATTTATCGTTTCTGTATATATTAAGGTCAATTTTTAAGGTCAAGGTTATGACCTATTAATCAAGAAAAAATAACCATTATTAGTATGGGATGTATCAGTGGGTTGGCTGCAACCCTCCCACCATCATCCTCCAAAACCGGCCTAACCTTGCAGCATTATTTGTGATCTTTCAAGGAAATTTCCATTGAAAAAGTGATGTTCTGGGATAAAAAACATGTTTTTTTTAGTGCAAAATCACTGAAAATCGGAAAATTTTCATAATTTGTAAATAGATGACGATTTTGAAAAATAAGAAAATGTAATTATAAAGTATTTTTCGTGTTCTTTCAGATGGAATTAGATTTAAATTTCATTTATTATTTTTGCTATGTGTTTTGGGGGTAAAAAAAGCATTTTTTTGCAAAATTTCAAAGAAATTTGAGGGATTTATAATTTTCTCCTGTTCTTCAGTTCTGGAATATTGAAAATTATCGTTTATTGAAGAGTTAAACTATAACTTTAAAGTATCGATCATGAATCATGTATTCAAAGTAAGCACGGCAAATTTCCTACTTCGTTTTGAGGCAAAATACTATTTTTCAGTTTTAAAATCACAGATTTCCGGTATAATTTAATGAATACAAGGTCTTACCTTTAATAATAAATTCAAAGCTATCTTTTCATAAAAAACCATTCATGATATCAAATGCAAGTAATATGAAAAGTTTTAGTTTATTGAAGTCTATATTTTGGGGTAAAATATATACTTTTGCGTAAAAACCACTTCTTTTGAGAAATAAAGTACAAGTTCTTTTCATTTTACAAAACGGGCACATTCTAGTTCTTGACTTGAGTGAGTGATCGTTCAGGTGCACGGACGTGTTTTGTCCAGGTGTAATAGTATTGGATTTTTTTTGTTTTTTAACGGCTGAAAATACTGATAGACTGTTTTATACCTATTGTGAGCAATTTAAAAGTCCGAAAATGGGTAAAAGTAGCAAAAAGAGAAAAGAGGCTCCACCTTCAGATGACAGTGCTAATGACTCAATAACAGTGAGTAAAATATTGAATGACACTAACTCCATCCTGTACGGTACTAGCATGGCACCGGGCCCGAGTAGTGCGTCTACACCCAAACCAGCTGATTCTGGTAACGCAGAAGGTGCATTAGGTGACGCACCCCAGCAGGAGGATGCACCACCGTGGGCGAAGGACTTGATACTCAAGTTTAACGCACTTCAAGTCTTCATGGATGTTAAATTGAATGAGGTGACGAAAAAGCTAGCAAGTATTGACATTTTGGAGAAAAGGGTGAATTCTCTAGACACTAAAATAGCGAAATTTGATGGTGACATACGTCAATTACAGGCTGAAGTTGCTGAGTGCGTAAAGCAGTCAAAGAATGCTGTTGATTCTGTGTGTGAACGAACTGAATTTGTTGAATTTGAGCTGAAAAACATGTCTGATAGAATAAAGCACCTTGAGGATCAGAATAAAGCCATGAAGTTTGATATCATTGATATGAAAGCTAGGTCCATGAGGGAAAATTTGCTGTTTTCCGGGATAGCTGAGACCCCCAGGGGAGACCCCCAATACCACTGAGAGCATCTTGCGTAAATTTCTTGTTGATAACCTGCATATGGACACTGGTCAAGTGAACGATATTAAGTTTGATCGGGTGCACCGCTTGAATGGTTCTACCTCGCCCAGGTTTATCATAGCGAAGTTTGGTGATTATAAGCAGAGGGAGATGGTCAGGCACCGATCCAAGGAGTTACGTGGTACCCGCTTTTATATTAATGAGCACTTTCCGGCCGAGGTTAACGATCAACGTCGGGAGCTTATCCAGGTGATGAAGGAGGAGCGCAGGAAGGGCAAGACGTGTCGTCTCGTGTACAACAAGTTGTATATAGACAATGTGTTGTAAACATGCTATTTTTAGTAATTTTGAATTTATTAAAAATGTTGCTGACAGTATTTTGTGGTTTAAGATCACAAATTCTCAGGGTAAAGATATTTACTTGTGCTTTTCTTACGTACCTCATGAATAAAGCACATATTATGATGTTTATAATGTTCATTTATATGAATGTCTAATGAGTGATGTGGCAGAATTCACGGACAAAGGGGTTGTCATTATTACAGGGGAATTGAATAGTCGTTGTGGGTTGGGTAGGGATTTTATTGAATCTGATGTTTTGTCCAGAGATTTGATTTACAGCCTTTCATCTGTTGTTTCATACGTAAGTGATGTTGAATTGGTTACTCGGAGATCTGAGGACACAGTAACTAATTCAGTTGGTCGTAAGCTACTTGATTTTTGTATATCTACCGGTATGCGGATCTGCAATGGTAGAGTAACAGGTGACCAAGGGGGTAGATGCACATTTTATAACAATCTTGGGACTAGTCTTATTGATTATATTTTGATAGGGAAGGATGATTTTGAATTTATTTCACATATGAACGTAAATGACTTTAACGAATGGTCTGATCGTGCACTTATTGATTTTACACTGAATGTATTACAGAATGTTGGTATCGATAATGTAACGAATAATGATATTAATTCTAATTTTGAGTATATCTGTAAATCGAATGAAGATGAAATAGAAAATATGCGTATTAATTTGAATGAGAAATTGCCTGAATTACAAAGTATTGTTGATGAAATGCAGTCATCTATTGTGAACACAGACGAAGGTGTAAACAAATTTGTTGATGTTGTGAATGATGTTTTTAATTCATTTTGTTTGAAAAAGAGATCTTCGAGATCACATGTAAAACCTGTTAATAACAAACCATGGTTTGACTCTAGATGTGAAAGTTTATATATGGATTATAAGAGTGCACTTCGTATTTTTAATTCTGATAGATCTAACTTTAACAGAGCAAATCTTGTTGAACGTAAAAGGATCTATAAGCGTCATTGTAATAAAATGAGAAAACAATACTTACGTTATGAAGGGAATAGACTGAATTTTGTAAGAAAGCATAACCCAAAAGAGTTTCATAGAATTTTTAAAAGAAATAGAAATGTACAAAGTTCCTTATCAGCTGAAGAATTTTATTCACATTTTAAAAACATTTGTAATATTGAACATACTGAATATGTTGGTGACCAAGCAGACGCTAGTGATGATATTTTTAGTGAACTGAATATACCAATTAATGAAAACGAAGTTAGTGATGTTTTGAAAAATTTAAAAAATGGTAAAGCAACTGGTATTGATAATCTTTTGAATGAATATTTCCACAAATTTAGAAATGATTTTGTGCCTTTACTTTGTGTACTTTTTCACTGTATATTTGACTCTGGTTGTTTTCCATCAGAATGGTCTAAGGGAATATTAATTCCTCTTCACAAGAAAGGTAATCCAAATGTTACAAATAATTATAGAGGATCACTATTATATTATAAGTAACTTAGCAAAGATTTTCACCTCTGTATTGAATAATAGATTGTTAAAATGGTCCACTGAAAATGATGTTATCACAGACTCTCAATTTGGTTTCAGGCCTGGTTTTAGTACATCTGATGCAATATTTGCTTTACATTCATTGATATCAATATTTCTAAATGTTAAGAAAAATATTTTGTTGTTTTGTGGATTACAAAAAAGCTTTTGACTCTGTGAATAGGTTTAAATTATTTTTTAAGTTAGCTAGAAGTGGTATTACTGGTAAATTCTTGAAAATTGTCAAAAGTTTATATTCTGATGTTAAGGCTTGTGTTCGATATAAAAATTCAATGTCTGATTTTTTATCTTGTACAAACGGTCTCATGCAAGGCGAAGACTTGTCACAATTCCTATTCTCATTGTACATTAATGATTTTGAGATGGATCTTATAAATAACTTATGTGAAACTGTTTATTTGCAAGACATATCATTGTTTCTGTTAATGTATGCGGATGATACAGTTTTATTATCTGAGAGCCGTGATGGTCTGCAAAAAATACTAAATCAACTGAAAATTTATTCTGATAATTGGGATATTTCTGTAAATGTTGAAAAAACTAAGATTGTTGTTTTTAGAAATGCAGGTAGATTGAGTAGAGATGACAAGTGGTTCTGAAATTGAAGTTGTTTCATCTTTTAATTATTTAGGTGTAACTTTAAATTTTAATGGTAAATTCAATAAAACTCAAAATGTTATTGCTATGCAGGGTAGAAAATGTATGTTTAGTATTTTGAGAACTTGTAATGAAAATTGTTTAAAAATTGAAAGCAAAATTAACGTTTTTGATTCATATGTAGCATGTATTCTTAATTATGGTTGTGAAATATGGGGGTTTAATCATGGTAAAGATGTTGAAAAGGTACATGTAAATTTTTGTAAAAGAATTTTAAAGGTAAAAAATAGTACACCAAACTACATGGTTTACTCTGAACTTGGTAGACTACCATTACATATCATTCGTAAAGTAAGAATTGTTAAATATTGGTTGAAGATTTTGGCAAGTGAAAATTGTATTTTGAATCCCCTACTTCATGACATGTCTTTGAATCCATTTTCTAATAGTTGGTTGGCAAGTGTTCAAAATATTTTATGTTCAACTGGTTTTGGTGATGTTTGGGTAGACAGATATGTCCAGAATGTAAACTCTTTTTTAGCCTCTTTAAAAGAGAGACTTATTGATATTTTTCTACAAGAAAGAGATGCATTTTTCCTAGTTTCTCCAAAATGCTTCTTATTCTGATATTTGACTGACACATTCACATTGCAGTATTACCTTCGAAAATCTAAAATTGATATGTTTCCTGTCTAAATTTAGATTATCATCCCATACATTATCTATTGAGCAGGGTCGTTATAGAAGAATTGAAAGACAAAGCCGTGTTTGTTCATTTTGTAATTTAGTTGAGGATGAGTATAATTTTATTTTAGTTTGTCCTTTGTATAATGATTTAAGAAGACAATATACTAAGCCTTACTATTCAACTCGTCCCTCTATGTTCAAACTAGTTCAATTATTTTCCATACAAAACAGAAAACAATTATGTAATTTAGCTAAATATTTGAAATGTGCTTGTGAGCTCAGATACACCATGTTGTAATTTCTTTGTTTTTTTCCATCTACATACATGTCTTTCCTCCTATTGTTCGATCACTCTATATTATTATTACTATTGTGAATTTATATATATGTCTCATGCATATAAACTATGTGGTTTTTTGCTAATAAACTATACTATACTAGTTCTGGTAGGATCTTGTTTTTGATCATGAATGGAAAGGAATATCATTTGATAAACAAAGTTCAAATCATATCCTATTAATATTCGTACCAGTTACAAATATCTGCCTTAAAATTGCAGTGGATGGGTTGCTGACCAGTCAAGAAAAGGAGTTCTTATTAAGTAATATTGAAGCACTTAAACAACGGTGGCAAAAGATTCAAATTTTTCCACACGAGGCTCACAATATATCAATCAGCCCTCTGACTCGCTAAAATGAGTTTATCATGTTTATTGTTGAGTACCGTACCTTCTAAAAACTGAATCCGTTTACCCTTACGGAAAACACAGTAAAAAATGTACAGAAGAGGGTCAAGGGAGCGCACTTGGTCCCCCTGATCCCCGACTATTATGTATTCAATGACACGGGCCAATGTCTGCAATTGTGCGATTGATTCAATGACTACAAAAAAAGAAAACTATTCTAAGAGCTAAACTGAGCTTCATGAGGTCAGACATCCCCCTCGATTTTCACCGTTTTATGATTTTTTTTTCAAAACTATAGACTTAAGCCTCTCCAACCGACGGGTTAGAATCCCCTCCTCTTTCCTGGAAGAAAAAAGTTTCTAGATCCGCTCATGCATACAATGTCTGAAACGTATGCTTAATGTTTGTTAAAACATCTGTTTGCATCGTATTTCTAATCGATATGCTATATGCAAACCGACAACATGGACCTCTTGCCATAGACAGAATATTAGGGTTTTTATGTGGAAATTAAGGGGGGGGGGGGGGTTGTTTTTGAAGATATGATTTATCAAGAAGGCGAAGATATGTTTATTATTTTAAAAAAAATTATTCCATTGTTGTACTTTGGAAATTTACATTCTATGTTAACCGACGGTGCGAGCCAATAAAAAAAACTGAAAGCAATAAAAATATACAATTTGCCAGGGTTAATTCAATGAGATTGATGAGGTATACCAAATTGTCAATTAAAAATAGAAATAATTATGATAATAATAATTAGTTTTGTCCTTTATTCCTTTGATCGTGCAAACTTTGGGAATAATATTCGGAAAAAATTGGAAATAAATGATGACAGTTTTATTGGGAATAGCGTTCGTAAAAGAACTGCAATTATTTTCTTTTAAAATATACACCCAGACAAAAGTTAAGCAACACCCCAATATTTCGGAGTCCTTATACTTTAAACGATAGCACCGAGAATTTTTCGTAAACTATATCAAATACCAATTCTTTTGAAGATGACTTTGCACCTTTTGTTAACATATAACACTTAAATGATATCGAAATTGAAACATTTGGCTTGGATAGAACCTCAAATGAAAAGAAAGTATTTTTGATGGAAAATGGTGTAGAATTAAGTTTGAAGAGAGGTATTGAAAAAATAAGGTAACAGGTACTTGAAAAAAAGATAAACCAGATTTGGCTCAAGATTTACAAATCTAATACGATTTTCTTTAAAAAAATTAGTATTATATTCTATCAGTCGACTTCCGGTTGAGGTGTATCCCAACTACTCTCTTTCAATCGCTCTTGTTAATAAATTTTCGATCATTCCCGTTAAAGATATTTGTTGCTCATATTTGCTCTATATTCCATGTTCACCGATGTTAATGATGACTTTCAGCCAAATTATTCCGCAGTTTGGTCGAACGGGATGCACATCCGGTTTTTAATTTTGACATAAAAAGAGAAATTTTACGATTCGACGGATTCATCTCTTAACCGGAAGTGACATTTTGGCAGGTGGTTGTCCTTGATGAAGATTGATATTTGTCGAACTAGGCTTGAATAAAAAATTCCAGAAAATAGTGGTCACAAAGGTGTTATCCTAAAGAAAATGCAGAAAAAGCAACCATAAAGATATTCTTGTCAAACTTTATTTCTTTGATAAAAACAATAGTTATAAAATACAACCCAAAAGTATCTTATTCATGGTCTAAATGTTTGTGTGATAAAAAAAATAGTTTTGCCGGTATGTAGGCGCCTAACTTCACTTCCGGTTTCATGAACGTGCTTTTTGACATGATTTTTTTTCCAAAGACATTTACTCCCAATTCTTTTATGAGATAGTTAACATTATCTCAGCATTTTTAATACATATTCGGTTTTGAAATCCATCAGATTAACAATTTTATTCATTGAAACCATACTGAACAGCGAATTCTACAAAATAAATCAATTCCTTGAACTTAATGTCTAACTTGAATTGTTTAAAATCATACCCGTCCCATTTCGATCCCGATTAAAAATAAGGTGCATAATACAATTTTGTTAAATAAAGTAATATTGTCTTCGTCAAAGGTCAGATCTATATCATGATACATAATTTTCAAATATTTTTTATCAAACCAGCATTTTGCATTAAAAACAATTTCGCTCTTGCTTAACTTTTGTCTGGGTGTATATATTATACCGGCAGATCATCAGTTTTCACTACTTAGAACAGAAACTCCTTACAAAGTTACAGTCTCCGTAAGAACTAATTGACTCGGGCCTATCATACAAAAAAAAAAGCATAGATCTACGCATATGATATATCAGGGACATAATATGAGATATAACCCCTGGTTATATGTACTTTGTGGCAAGTTGGAAGTTTCTATACGAGGGTCTCGTAGCTTAGTTAGTTTTTATGTTTTCGAAAATTGTAAGAGTTGATGCCCTTGTGCTGTTTATATTGTTATTTTCAATAATTTATGATTAAATCTGTACTTTTAATACTAGATAATTTTATAATTATATTAAATATAAAAATATAAAGTTATATTATTTTCAAATGAATCTAAAATGATTTTTTTAAACAAAACTTTAAATGTGATATATATTATGTATTCCTATACACACGATTTTTTTTTCTCAATAAGTATTTTGTTTGCGAATCAATCTTATCCAATATATCGCAAAAATGCCATTGTCACAGGTGGTATCAACGGTTACTCTATAAGGTTTTAAAAGCATAAATCATATAGCCTCGAAGCTAATTTTCTTTATATAAAGAGTCAGAGACTGATATCGCTATATGTGTATGATAATTAAAATGCAGGCAAGTTTTAAGGTATCATTAGATTCTGTAAGATTTTTAAAAGATTTTCATGGGTTCTATTTTTGGATATGCATATAATATAAAACTGGAAGGAGTCACAACGTGGAGGTGATTTCCGGCGAGGGGCTCAGAATGGGGACTTGTGAAATTCGATTCTTCGTGGTGTATTGTGGATTTCTCAAAACGGAGCGGCGAATCCCTAAATAAATTTCTTATATTATTTAGACAGATATTGCCTTCAAATCAGCATAATATTTATTTCAAGAAATAATCTGGAACAATGGTCAAAATGGGACCAAAATCCATCTGAATGACATGTCCAAAATTCCCTATTATCACTTTCAATTTCGTTTTCATAGTGGCAATGGTATCGTAAAGGTATATATCATTTAGTACCAATGACATCTACAGGAAATGATCTTTCTTTTAATATATCACTTTCTATATAAGCCATTTATATTTAGTCAGTAAATGACGTCAGCTTTTAGGTGTAGAACACTAGTTTTTGAGGTCAAAAATTTACGCTATTGTAACCTAAAATCCCGATCCCGATCCGTCGAAAAATAATAAAAAAAACCCCACGTCATAATTGCTAGAGAAATTGCAGAGCCTATCTGAGAAAATTTGCTAAAACACCATATCAAAATATAAATGATAGGCCAGCGTGTGCTCATATAAAAAAAAAAAAGAAAAAAAAAAGAAAGAAAGAAAATGAAAACATGGAAATGGTGAAAAAAGCAGAATTTTCGAGAAATCAAACAACTTCATAACTGTATATTTAGGCTGTTATGATTTTTCTTGCAAAAATTACTGTAGATATTAAAAATACATACTAGTACCTTAATTAATTTATATTTGTTTCATATACAATACTTTTTAGAGAGCTTGAATTTTTATATAATGAGTGAGCCAAACTATAAGGACAAGTGTCCCTTGTCCTTTGTATGTCTCACTCAGTAGATCGTGATATAACCTGTTAGTCCGTCGTGTTTCTATGGTGATGTGATGTTGTCTCCCTCTGTTTTTTTCTTATCTCGTAAGAAAGTTATATTTAAATTTTTTTCGCAAGAATTTTAATTCTTTTGCACGGTAGGTAATCTCGCAACGAAGAAAATTCAGTTTTTCTAAACTTTCGTGTAATACGAATAATTTTCATAAAAGGGGAATGTGATGCAGTGTTAGGATGCCTAAGCTATGAGATTTCTCAAAAGAGAGAAATAAAATTGTTTTATAAAGCTGAAAAACGAACGGCGTGATTCATGAAGACGAAAGTGAAAGTAGAATGCCGAACAAGTTTGTGCGTTGTGGAAACCTAATATTCACCTTATTTTGAATGCAACTCAAAATGAAGGCATTCTTACACTGCATCACATTCCCCTTTTTGTTATAAATTATCCGCTTTACACAGTAATATAGAGAAATAAATTGTCGAGATTACCCATCGTGTACCCACCTCTAGCTTTCTAGGGGTCCGTCGATGCTCAATTTGGTGCTCTATTGTGAGTGCTGTTGGGATCATCGTCAGGATCTTTTTTAACTCATTTGTGTCACACTTATACCCTTTGCCGTGTGGAGCTCATGAAAAAGTTCCCCGCGAGAGGTTTGACAGTAAGTGTTTTGAATACTTTCCCTGACATGGTCGCCATAGCACTTTCTACATAGAAATGGCCTCAGACAGCGCAGTTCATGTTTTTCATATGTTTTCATTTTCGTGCATGATCATCGACGGCGGGTGCGGCTAGCCAACAGGGGATGCTTACTCCTCCCGGGCACCTGGTCCCACCTCTAGCTTGCTAGGGGTCCGTCGATGCTCAATTTGGTGCTCTATTGTGAGTGCTGTTGGGATTATCGTCAGGATCTTCTTTAACTCATTGGTGATGGTTTTCTGATTTTGTGTTTGACTCTGATTCAGTTATTCCAATAACGATGTATATGTGCTGTCATAATAGTCATAATAAATAAATGAAATAAATTTCACTGGATTTTTGTATAAGGATAATAAGAGATAAGTTTACGATCCGGAAGCTGAAAGTTGAGAAATAATTTTGACCTGTCACTTCGAACATTCGGTTAATGTTTTTTAGTTCATTTGTTCAATAGACGCCAAAATGAACAGTGCGTCGAAAACCATTGAATGGATGTGCGGACTAAGCTGGAAATACTAGATTTCTCTAAGCATGCAATTAAACCTGATTTTCAAAAATTAGCAATGCAAAGAATGCTTGTGTCGCCTGCGAAGTGGCCTATTTTTAAGAAGTGGATTCAAAATTATTGGTATCAGTGGGAAAGTCTTGCCAAATGAAATTCATATGTGAAATATCATACCTCTTACTCAACAAATTAAAAGATATGGTCTATCTCAAATTTTCAGAAAAGAGGGCCAAGCCTTTACGTCAAGGTCACTACGTAAAAAATTGGTAAAAACAGAAAGGTCTCATGATAAGAAATACATGATTGTGTGAAATATAAAAGCCTATCACTTACAAATCAAAAGATTAAACCAGTCTTAATTTCTTAGAAAAGAGGTCAAATATCTGGGTCAAGGTCACTTAGAATTATTGTATGTTTAGCAAGGTCTTGTCACAAGGAATACACATGTGAAATGTTAAAGCCCCATCACTTACCAATCAAAAGATATAGCCAATTTAACTTTTCTGAAAAGTAGTTCAGAAATCTAGGTCAAGGTCACGATGTGAAAAATTGTAGAATGTTAAGAAAGGTTTAGTCACAAGAAATAAATATATGAAATAATAAAGCCTTATCACTTACCAATCAAACGATAAAACCAATCTTAACTTTTTTTGAAAAAGTAGGTCAGATATCTAGGTCAAGGTCATGAGGTCAAAAACGGTACGTTTTGAAAGGTCTTGTCAAAAGGAATACCTATATGAAATATCAAAGACCTATCACTTACAAATCAAAAGATATAGCAAATCTTTTCTTTTTTAAAGTAGATTAAATATCTAGGTCAAGGTCACTAGGTCAAAAATTATGGTATGTGTAGAAAGTTCTTGTCGCAAGGAATACACATGTGAAATATCAAAGCCCTTTTACTTACCAATCAAAAGGTATGGGCTGTGACACCCTAAATGTGACAGACAGATGGATGGACGGAAGGACATACTGACGGACGGTCGAACAACGGACAAAGTGACGTAGGCGACACAAATGATTAAGTAAAAGGGTTTTAATTCAATATAACGTATATTAGTCTAATATATCAAATTATCCCACCTCTGGCAAATTTCTTAGAAGTCCAATTGGTCGAGAGGAACCGAATATTATGTTGTATTATGTTTATGACAGGGTATTATTTTAATATCCAGCTTCTACTAAGACGCCTAACGCTGTTGACGTCAATGAGATGCTTTATTATCTATTGACGTAACGTACACAAACCAAAAGCCATCGGAAGTGTTTTGCCTCGCCCAATACAACTTTTTTCATCGACCCAATATATTTCTGTATGACTAATATTAAAGAAGTTAGTTACATCCGAGTAACTATAAACCATTGCAGAAAGACAACTTATTTTTCTCCAGGTTAGCTCGTACCTTGTGAAAAGCCTTTGTAGGCGGATAAGTTGTTTCAAAGGCTACACACTCACCAATGGTAAAAAGAATCTAATTCTGACGTCACAGTAACGTCGTCAGAAAAAATGGCGTTAGATGCCATGAAACGTTGCTTGAATCCACTTTTTCTTATGTTTCACTAAATAAGAAATAGATTGTTTCACTTTCTACAGAGTGAGACATGACAAATTACATTTTTCATCTTTTCACTCGATCCACTACGCTCCCTCTGGATAAAAAGAAACCGTCACTCGTGTAAATTTCTATGTCTCACTTTGTAGATCGTGATAGAATAAACCTTAAAGAAGTACCTGTTAGTTTTTCAGTCTCAAAGTCGAGAAGGCAAGGCAAAATCATTAGAATTTCCATAGGAACGGTGGCGAACCTCGGAATGAATAACATACCAAATGTTTAACGTCTTCAAATTCATTAGCATCATTTAAGAGCAGATAAATTTACAGCATGGATCAGACATGCAAGTTTCGGGTAATAAACCCTCGTCAGTGATCCTCAATCTAAACAATGTAATATGACCTAGATCTGTGAAAATTATGTCCTAAATATACCGAAAGACGTAGCAAAATGGCTAGGATATGATTCTACAGGACCAAGGTTTTAGAAATTTGAGAAATATTTGTAAACAGAAATTTTCAAATGCGTTTGAAGAAACGACCGACCGAAATTGATGGAGTATGATGGATAATTAATTTATCTAAATATATTGACTTTCAAATTTCTTTTCGGGGTAGATGTCGAAATATAACATGCTACAGTGGAAAATTTCTTATCGGAAACAGTTGTCTACCCTTCCTTCAAATAACCACGAACTTGAGATATTCATTGAGAATTCAACTTAGAGTTTACTACTCTGATTCGGTAACACACGTACTGTTTCTTCCAAAATCTTTTGAAGAATTTAAAGATGAAATTGACGTATACCTTAGCACAAAAGGAATTTCAGGCGAAATACTTGGTACAACCGAAAAATTCATGAAAATGGGAACTTCTACGAAATGCATATGTTGGTATATTCGTGTTGAGATATTTGTTCTTCTTTAACTCATTTGTGTCACACTTATGCCCTTTGCCGTGTGGAGCTCGTAAAAAAGTTCCCCGCGAGGGGTTTGACAGTAAGTGTTTTGAATATACTTCCCTGACATTGTCGCCATAGCACTTTCTATATAGACATAACGTCAGACAGTGCATGCTTTTTATATATTTTCATTTCCATGCTTCATTAACATCGACGGCGGGTGCGGCTAGCCAACAGGGGATGCTTACTCCTCCCGGGCACCTGGTCCCACCTCTAGCTTGCTAGGGGTCCGTCGATGTTTAATTTTCTGCTTTATTGTGAGTGCTGTTGAGATTATCGTCAGGATCTTCTTTAACTCATTCTAGTGTCTCAAGATTGCACATCGAGAACAGTTTAAAAGAACTCAAAAATACGATAGCAAACATATGTAGGAAAATACGCCATACTGAGAGAAAACAATATAAAGGACCAACGTATGACGAAACACGCCAAAGAAGACATGTCTCTGTAGAATCATATGAGACTAGACGCAAGCTATTCTTGGCAAAAGTATCAGAGGTTTTGTTATGTCAGCAAATCAAAATAAGTTCTGACGAATACAAAATCGATGATGATGCTTCCAAATTAGTTCTACTGAAGGACAGCAGTGAAATATCCTTTGACGAGTATGATATAGCCCCTGATGGAACATTAAGAATTTGTTTAGACAGACTAGAAGAAATGAATTATTTTGATAAAATGATTTCAAATGAAATTAAGTTGATTCAAAAAGAACACCAGTTGTATTATTTATGGATTATTCATTAGCGTGTTCTGGTACAAGCCTCTTTTCGTTGTTGCTCGGTTAAGTTGTGTATGCTTTCTTTCCTGTTTTGCACAACACTCCTGGAAAGCTTTTAATGACCACGATGGCTTCACTTTTCTTCACTCACATGGCCTTACAAATGAGTTACTTTGCAAATGAAACAATGCCTGCTTGCACTGCAATAGCCATGGTCTTGCACTTTTCCTGGCTGTCTGTTTTCACTTCCATGCAAGCCTCTAACTTTTATATGATTCGAACAAACGATCCCCATAGACATTCCTCTATTCGATTTTTCGATAAGACGTTTCTTAAATACTTGATGTACATATTTGGACTTCCATTACTATTCCTTTTATGCAACGTGCTTTTAGCATGGCTTATTCATTCCGATGACGATTTTGGATATGACGGCAGAAAATGTTTCATAAACAACAATTACCGTCTACTGGCTTCTTTTATCATTCCAATACACAGCCAATTGTGCCTCACATGAAATTCATATGAAATGAGCATCGTGTAAATTTCAAATGAAAGTTCATGTAAAATTCATATAAATTTCGCATAAGATTTATGTGAAAAATATTTCACATGAATTTCACATAAATTTCCTTCACATGAATTTCACATGAATTTTTCTAAGTGACATCACAGGAAGCTGAATTCACATAACATCCATGCAAAAATCTTCACATGAATTTCATGTGAAAAATTTCATGTAAAGGGGTAGGGCCACGAAGCCCGATATTGGCCCTAATTTTGATAAATTTTGAACATTGTCCTTCATAGAATTTTAGAACTGTTATTTGACATTTAGAAACGTTCTCTACTGAATCACGAATCTACTTTTTGTAAACATTGCTTTCATCAACACCTTTTAGCCCCTTGAAAGCACCAAAATAGGTCAAATTCGGCGAAATTGATGCAAAAACTCAATATTTCTATTAAATTAGCAATGGCCGCATGCATTAACTATGATGGAAAATTTATATGTGAAAGATTATCATTATATCCTTTTGTCATAAACGTTTTATCTCAGTTAACGCAGTTAACGCATGCGGCCACATTAAATTCTACGACAAAAGACAAAATTCCCAGCAATTTTCGCCATATTTTGTCAATAACGTCAAAATGACGTCACTTCATGACGTCATTAGAGTTAAATGGCACATTGTTTGGTGATATTATTCTTTTCATGAAAAGCGGTAAACATTCGTGTATTTTAATGAGAGATATCAAGTATTCCTCATGAAATTTATTTTAAGAGAAAAATCAAGGGCCGATTTAGGGGTCTCGTGACCCTACCCCTTTCATGTTCGTGCTCATTTCACATAAATTTCATGTGAACTTTCATGTAATGTTAATGTAAATTTCACATGAATTTCATATTAGGCACAATTGGCTGTGTAGTCTTAATGTGTATAGTGAAAATTATCTTTCTCCTGTGAACAAAACGAGCTATTCACTTAACCCCTAATCCTCAAAGGAGTCGCCAAAACAGAAATGATTTGGCTATCTACATGGTAAATTTGGAGGTCGGGATGAGAGTCATTCTTTAAGTTCAATGTCCGTAACTCAAAAATAGTCAATTGATCACAAACTAAACCTGGATCTGTAAAACATTATTTTGATGAGTTAAAAAAATTCAAGTTCCAATTCAATAGTTGCAAAGGCTGCGCATAAAAAGTCTAGAAAACTGTAAAATTGTTAAAATTGTTCAAGGGCAATAACTCTGCTTAAAAAGGGTTAAATGTTCAGAGACTTGAATTAAATCTGTAATGATTTATCATAAAGGCATAGATGAATTTTCAATTCGATAGCTGCATAAACTGTGAAACAAAGTCCGGAAAACTGTTAAATTGTTGAAAATTTCTATGTTGAAGGGCCATAACTCTGCTAAGAATAGGTAAGTTTTTTTCAAACTCGAGCTGCATTTGATTTGTAATCGTTTATGGCATATATGAAGTTTCAATTCAATAGCTGCATTAGCTGCAAAAAACGTCCGGAAAACTGTAAAACTGTTGAAAAGTTCTATGTTCAAGAGCCTTGATTCTGCTACAATTTTAAATAACTGTGCTTAAAGGAGCAGATTCGGTAACATGGAAAATCGGCCCTAATTTTAGAATGTTTTAGATTTCGATTGTATTTCGAATCAAGGAAGTTAAATGTATGGTTGTTTGAAATACCAAATAAATATTTTGATTTACGCGC
Organism: Pinctada fucata; assembly: GCA_028142955.1. NCBI lineage: Eukaryota > Metazoa > Mollusca > Bivalvia > Pterioida > Pteriidae > Pinctada > Pinctada fucata. Next base: position 42,784,980 of record AP027102.1, on the reverse strand, counting down.
AATACACCGAAAGATATGGCTTCGAAGTCGGCCTTAAGTCGTAAAATGCTGAAAAATCATAAGAAATGGGCATAATTCTGGTCAAAATCTATGAAAATAAGTAGGGCGCCAGCCCTCACCCAAAATTATTTTCATATCAAAAGTTAGATTTGCAATTTATCTTTCGATCTACATGAAATTTATGCTGGGTCAGGGTTGGCGCCTATACTAATTTTAAAGATTTATGCAGAAAATATGGCGATTTTCCTTCATTTTCCGTCATGCAGAGCAAATGACGTCACAATGTGACGTCATAACTAACGCACGTGACGTTTTGACAATGAAAAATATTTAATTTCTATTTCGGCAGGTGTTTGAGATAAGTATAAGAAATGCTGAATCATAATTTTCATAAAATTATTTTTTGCAAAAATTTAGGGCCGATTTTGGTAGTTAGTGAACCTACCCCTTTGGTCAATTTTTCAGATACTCGAACTGGATGTATTCTAAAGGCATATATGAAGTAGCTTCAATAGCTGCATAAGCTGCGAAAAAAAGTCCAGAAAACTGTAAAATTGTTTTCTGAAAAAATTTTATATTCAAGAAAAGGGGATGATCTCCAGTATGACCCTGTACCAACCCAGCGAAACAAACCCACAAGAAAGTGATACGTAAATTCTGTCACTAACACTATCATAATGCAATATTAGTAGGTTAAGAGAGTGTATGGGTATCAGGTGAGCGTTGTACCCCATTGGGCTCTTGTTTTTTATCCTTTTACATAGAAATGTTTAATGTTTCTTTACGTCTGTTTCAATTGTTTTGTATGATGTTCTAGTGATTATTGTCGTGTTTTTATTTGGTTTGTAGTTTTGTCTGATGTCATTTACGTATCACTTTCTTGTGGGTTTGTTTCGCCGAGTGGGTGCAGGGTGGTCAAGCTGGAGAGCATCCACTTTTCTTCATGATAACGCTAAAATGAAAATTTATCCGTTTTTGCCCTGTTTTATATATATATGTAATACCATAAAGATTGGTTGAGCCAACATTAGTCTCAGTAAACCGCCCGGCACATTTGCTTCTTATAATATTTCTTAAATTCTCTGTGTAGTGGTTGCATTGAAGAAATCAGCCAGTAAGACCCAGTCTCATTGCATGTTAACAATTAAAAACATTTTGTAAAGGTGATTCCTGCTTCCACTAGGGTTTCGTGAGATTTAATAGATATTCTCTGTAAGGACCTTAATAATTTCAATAGCACCTGGAAATAGCATGTCTCCAATTTTGGAGATTTTTGTATGGAAGGTGTATATTATGTACTGAAACAAAATTCAAATTGCTTTTTTAAAATTTAACTTTTCGTTGCCATGGAAACCATGTTTGAAATTTTACGCATCAGTAGAATACTTGTTACATGACATTTTCACAAGGCTCGTTTCCATGGTACGTACTAGCAATTATAGTCAACTGAACTTTCCTTAATTTTTCTCTTTATATCTTTCATAGTATAAATACTACACAAAAAGTGTGCTTCTGCTCGCTATTCTTTTTGCCAATATGCTCAAAATGTAGGCAAAAACCTGTTTTGAAATAGCCCTTTTTAAGACCGAAAAAGCTCCTAATTTAACATGATTTTGCTCAATTTTAAGGGAAAATAATCCGAAATGTCAGGCTAACTTGATTTCTACTGCCAATTATCTTTAAAGTTGAATCCTCGATTTTTAAGAAAATGTTAAAATCTTAGTGGGACCTCATCACAATTTTATTCAAAAGGGTATAAAAAATGGTTACCATGGTGACATTCTGTACAGTGCTATTACACATAGAGTAATTTATTGGTAAATTTTTATCTGTCTGTTATATGTTTTAAGCATTTTTTTATCAGTGCATATAAAAGAGCATTATTGATTAAAAAATCACCTTAAAAATTTTCAAGGTCACAGGACCCAATGTCAAGGTCATCTTGAATGCAATTCACAAAATTTGGCAAAATTCTGTGAATTTTCAAAAATATGAGGGGCAGTCACTCAAAAATCATGTGGTGTTGAGTAAGACAAACACATACATAGTGATTTTGGATATATCCCCCATTTATTGACCAAAGTTGCAAAAATCTCAAAATCAATGACATCCTTGATTTGTAGCCAGTATTCCATACATACATATAAAAAATGTGAAATTATCATGATTATTGTCAGGGGCTTATTTGTTTTAGGAGAAATGTTCTGAACTAAAAATTGTAATGTTTTCCATCTATCTGTCCTAATTTTGGAAAGAAGTATTTTTTACACAAATATATGACAGTCAAGCCTAAATTTAGTAACAATAGATAACAACAAAAATGCAAATTTTATTGAAATTGGAACCTATTTTTGATTTGACCTTGATCTTAAAGTCAATGACTTTGAAACATTTTGGAAGTGCTCAAATAAAGCATAATTTCTTCTGCTGTCCCTACATTAAGCTTAAGCAATTTAAGTTATTTAAATCATGCTAAAAATCAATTTGAAAAGAATCTGATATATTCATCATGTGTCAAATGAAAAGTTGCAATGGCAACAATTTTTGACCTCTGTAGGAAAACAAAACAAGGTTCCACTTATTTTTTTCAGTGATTAAATTTGTCACATGAAATCTATTTTGTTCTGACAATGTTCAGTGATGGTGTTATTAGCCTGACATTTTGTGTTATTTTTGCTTAAAATGGTAAAATTTGGCCATAATTTTGACCTTTTTTTGCCTGATTTTGGTGTGATAGGATTCGGCTATTTGAAAGAAATTTAAAAATAAATTGTTAATTTTTCTTAAGATAGAGGTTTAAAGAATTTAACTTGTTAATACAAATAAACTCTGACAACGGTTTCCTTGGCAACATTATAACCAAAGATGACTTATTTAACCATTTTTTTAGTGCTATAAATAGACAGACCTGTTTCCATGGCAACCGGAATATTTATTCTCAAAACATATTATTTTGTATTTCGGGTATTATACATACCATTTATAGAGAAAATCATAAAAATCCATGACATGCTATTTCCAAAATATTTTGGTCCTTACAGAGAATTGATGTTTTAAATGCATCAGTTGTTAAGAAGTCGGGCATCTGAAGAAGTTCCCGCCGACGGACTTCCGGCATATACATGAGTTTTATTCATCCAGTTTAGAATACTCGTATTTTCAAATGTGCTGATGCGTACTATTTCATCAAGACTGCAAAACAACTATATGCAAACTAAGTTTTTTTTTTAAAAATTCTGTCTAGGATTTCTTGTTTAAGATGGAAATCAACTCTTTGTAAACTATAGTAACATGCAATTCGTACGATAATTGCTAACAAATAAATTCGACAGCGTTTTTTTTTTAAAGTTAAGTTTATTCTTCATGAATATTAAACGATATTAACGTACATGTGGTATTACTCAACGAAAACTAATCTGATGTATTAAATGGAAAAGAATATTACTGTCCACGCAGCTCACTTCAGAAATCGGAAAATTGAAGTTTTCTCTACTTTGTCGTCAATTTTTGCGTTTAAATTTTTTATAGGGAGATAGATCTCGAACTCTCATAACTAACGGTGTATGATATATGTCTGTACGATCAATACTACGCTCACAGTGAAAGAAAATAGTTTAAAATAGGGAGTTTTCTATGTTAATTTTAGTGCGACGTCGCCGATCTTTAACACTGAGTCTATGGAGAACGTCGACGACGTCGCGCTAAAATTAAGATAGGAATCTCCTCATCTAAAAGTATATTCTTTCACTGTTAGCGAAGTATTGGTCGTATAGACATATATCATACACCGTTAGTTATGAGAGTTCGAGATCCATCCCCTGATATAAATTTTAACCGGAAAATATGCCGATAAAGTAGAGAAAACTTCAATTTTCCGATTTCTGAAGTGAGCTGCGCGGACAGTAGAACTGATACCAATATTGATAATTACATACAATATCTGAGAAGTCTAAGGATTTTTTCATCGCTGTGAAGTTCTCAGAAAAGTAAATGAACTTTGATTTTTACGTGCACAATACAAGAGAAGGATGTCCATGAATAGATACAGATAAGGAAGACGATTTTTGACAACTTATTCTAGTTTTCGGATTGATATTTTGGTGGCATCATTGTCTGTGTCGGGAATACTGATGATGCTGCCACTTTTCTCTTCATCCTAAAGCAAATAAAAACACTAAATATTATTATTTAGAAGAGTGTTTTCACATTTTTACATGAGAGAATTTCAACAGGTAATCGATGAGTTTTTATACCATATGTCTTTATTGGATATGGTAAGCTTAATATTAAGAATCGGTCAACCAAGACAAATATAGGAGATCTCCAGCATGATGACGCTGCTGTGATGACAGCGAAACACGCAGGCAACAAAACAGGAAAAAGACAGATTGAGACTACGTGAACAATCCCATTATGTCACTAAAACACGGAGGACTACAATTCAGATGAAAGATATCTTTTTGTAATTAGTGTCTTTACAAAAACGATATTAATTTTAGTGGGGCTGCTGAAACAATCATTGTGGCGCTACACCAGTCCAAAATGGTTTAGATTACCACAAATAAACGAAAAAAATATGTTGTTATATGGTCAATGTATCAAAATTCAGAAAACAGAGCTTCCAATATATATTCTGACTTTGTGGAATCAATTGAGAGGAAAACAAAGTAAACAACTGCTGACCTGCATTGGAACATTACCTTCTGAACAGAAACTCATTATTTTCGAATCTCCATACATGCATGTTTCGATTAATGAATCCTAATCAGAAGTTGTATTCTACCGAAAAGATGCAACTGTATATCTAGAAATAGAATCGTTTGTGAAACACGAATGTTGCCGTCTGAATCTTTGTAAAATAGTCAATATTGTAAAGAGAAGGTCAAAATCCAAGATCAAGGTCTCATGGTAATAAATTTTGGTAGCTATGGAGTGATCTTGTCACAAGAAATGCACATGTGAAATACGAAAGCCCTATCACTTAGACACTTACCTATCAAAAGTTATAGCAAAGGTTAAATATTTTTGGTTTTTCGAAAGTTCGTCAAACTTCGCGGCTGCTTTAAGGTGCTCCACGCTGACGTCGCGCTGAAAATATTCCATTTTTACAGTGCCTGGCATTCAACCCTCAATTACAGCTTAAACCTTCTTTCTTAAGTTCAAAGCTGTATTTTTTAATATCTGGTAGGTGTCTGGTAGCTAAGAAAAAAATTCACCTGGGGGATTCCCATGTGTCACGTGACAGCCCTAAATATAACTCTACAGTGTTGTCTCGGTTTTAAATAGAATTTTGCAAGTGATAAATAAGGAAAAAATAATATATATGTTATATCGTTTTCTTCAGTAAATCCTGCAGATTTAGAAATGTGCTGGGCATTGTGACACTTAAGAGGAGAAAAGATACCGAGAAGGAAAACAAGTGGTAAAAACACTGCAAAACTCGACTTTACATCCACATTTTGCACACCTACTAAAATTTCTATTAAATGCCCAGCAAAATCCTGGTAAATTGAAGTGTCCTCTATCGATTCTGCATAAACATATGTAAATTGTACAAGGGTAGTCACCTGCAAATTACATTTTTTTACAACTACCCTATATCAGTCAATTTTCAGATAGGACCTAAACGCACAGGTGATCTGGATTAAGTCATAGAAATTTAGCGGGAAAGCGTTAGTTAACACTCCCATATCGGGAGTTCGCTTCTTTTCATATGGTGGAGGTTTTTGTTTGTTTGCTTTGGTTCCTGTTTAGTCCTGATTTTGTATGCCTTCGGTTTCTGATTTTTGAATTATCGATTTTGTGCTGTATACAGGGATATGGTCATTATCCATATTTGTCATGCAACATATATACGTGTGTACAATATAGTAAACGGGTTTTTAATATCTGATACAATGTAAAGTGGTTTTTTTATTTTAGTCTTATTTTTACAACGATGAGAATGTAATATACATATATCAAGAAGGCAGGGGGGAGGGGGGCTGAGGAGGGTAAGCCGGCCTCCTCCGGGCATCCGCTTTTAGTATGTTTTCAAGTTAAAACATTATAAATTTTCTTCGTGGGAAAGTTTGTAGTAGGGAATAACTCTGGTGATAAAGGTTGCCGCTGGAACATAAAACTTCTGCTGATCAAATATTGAAATCTATGTATCAACTTATCAATGCAATATTTCCCCGTACTGAATATAACCGGAGACCGCGATACTGACCGCCTTCTAGTTTTGTATTTAACAAAATTGATTGTAAACTTGTCACAGTGCTTTCGTGAGCAGAGCTCTATCGATGACAAAATAATTATAAAAAAATGTAGATAATTTTTTATACATACAACTTGAATGAATAAAAGAGAGAGAGAGAGAGAGAGAGAGAGAGGGGAAGGGGTTATTTCCCGGCTAGGCTACTCAAGTTTCAGTCTAATTATAATCCGCCCGATCTCTTGCCGATTACAATTTGTTTAATTATCATTTTTATTTGTTCTTAGATTCATTCTAGTACAAGTTAAATTGATTCATTAGGACCGTATCTGAAGTCTCAATATTGTTCTTGTACCGGCTATGTATACGGTGCCCGTATAGCCATTTATTGACAGAACTATTTTAGCACCGTATTCGTGAAGATATATATTATATATATATTTGAAAATAATGCTTGAGAATAAACTGTATTAATGCGCATGAGCTGGCACCTCCCCCCATCCCCCCAAAAAATCCCGGCAGCAACAACTAAATAGATATAAAAATGAATAAGAAATAATTATTTTAAAGCCGGTAAATAAGTAAAACTCCAATAATTAGCTATATATGGACAATATCTAACAAATAATCTAAATAAAAATTGTGCTCCTTTATGAGGATACCATTATCAATTCCTTATCTTGATTTACGAATTGAAAATCAGCGATTCCTCTGTGAATTAAAAGCGGTTTCTTATCCAAAGCTTCCCTTTAACCATGAACTCGGACTACGCATGCTTGACCTACAATGACCCGATGTGCAAAACTGTGGAAAAACACGCATTCTTTCATTACTTCTCGTAAATAAGATACTAGGAACATTTAGAGTTGATGTAAGGAATAGGATGAAAGCTCAATAATATTGAAAAACGATCCAGTACAATTTATCCCTTGAAATATCCATAGCATACGATAACTGATGTGACGTCATTTATAACGTCACACAATGTATTTGCGGAATTTTCTTTAACGTCATAGCGTGGAGCACCTTAACGTAGCTGTGTCGTCGGTCACGGTCACAAGATCAAACATTTTTGCATCCATCGAAAATTTTTATCTCAGAAAATACACATGTGAAATATAAGAACCAAATTACATACCTATCAAATGTTATGGTCATGGGCTAAGTTTTTTTTTAATTTGTTTAAACCCCAAGAATAAGATCACAAAGTCGACAATGCTGGTACCTATGGAAAAAGTTACAAGAAATACAAACAAATATCATCTCCTATCATTCACCTAGCAAACGTTATGACCAAGGTTAAAGTTTTTTTTTAAAGTAGGTCGAACTCCAAGGTCAAGCTGACGGGATCAAACATTTTTTTGCATCCATGGAAAGGCCTTGTCTCAGGAAATACACAGAAGAAATATCAAAAACCTATCGCTCACATATCAAAAGTTATGGCCAAAGTTAATTCTTTAGAAGCGAAGTTAAAGTAGGTAAAACTCCTAGGTCAAGGGCACAAGGTCAAAATATTTGGTATCCATGGAAAAGTATCTTCATAAGCGATACCTATTTTAGATATGAAAGCCCTTTAACTTAATCATCAAAAGTCATGGCCACGGTTATACATTTTTCAAAAGTAGGTCAAATTCCAAGGTTAAAGGTACAATGTCAAACATTTTGGTTTTCATGGAAGGGCCCTGTCACAAGAAATGAACATATGAAATATGAAAGCCCTACTACTTACCCTTCAAAAGTAATAGCCAATGCTAAAGTTTTAGAGGACAAACATACAGACAAACGGACAGAAAAAATGTAAGCCTCCGAATTTTCGATTAAAATGACAAAAAGTCGCTTTGCATAGCTTGCCAAAGTTTTAAATAGAAGATAAATCTAAGAACCTGAGTATCCATTCACATTCACAGCAATATACACTGAACATACATGTACAACTGCCAAACGAATGAGATAAAAAGATCCTGACGACACTCCCAACAGCACCCAAAATACAGAACCAAATTGAGCATCGACGGACCTTTAGCAAGCTAGAGGTGGGTCCAGATGCCCAGGAGGAATAAGCATCCCCTGTTTGGCTAGTCGCACCCGCCATCGATGTTCACGCACGAAAATGAAAAGAATATCAACAAAACATGCACTGTCTGAGTTTTTGTCTATATAGAAAGACAACACATTATAGAAGGGAGATAAATATGTATTCAGTGCCAAATTTGGACAGCAATCATTTGTGTTCAAACTGAGAAGATAGAATCTATGTCATAGACATGCATGTCAACTACATAGAAATATGCACACAAAGAACTCACAGAATAAACATATATCAATCCTTCATATATTAGGTGTAGTATATGATTTACTATTTCGTTGGTTACTTGCCTTAATTTGATATAAGAAGATTCTGAAGTGAAAAAGAAGGTTGAGTTAAAGTAAATAATACGTCATGACATTGTGATATTTTCAACTTACTTCTTAGTTTTGAAATAGTATGCAGCGAGTCCGATCAACGCTAGGAATACTACGGTTCCACAAACTATACCAATGATCAAAGGCAGGTTTTGCTTAGTTGCTGTGCCACATTCTGAAAAAAATATGGTGAAGTGTTTGGATTTGAAAATGTACTATTCTATTTGAATCTTTTTCAACAACTTATTTATGCACAACCATCTGTTACTTGTGAAAGAAACGTGCTGCAATTCGTGTATTTTAAACACTCGTGACGTCACAATGCATAAGATCTAAAGAAACATGCCGCGACGGCTGTTCTTACCTGCAAACTGAACCTTCGGTGACATTAATATTAACGTCACCCTTTTACCTAGAAAAAGTAATTTCAGAAACAAGAATGAAACAGACAACTATAGTGCATATATATAGAATAAATGCCATAAGTTGTGTTTTGTTACGGGTATACAACACACAGGAATAATGTCGAAGGGTTCCAACTCTATACCTTCTTGAAGAAAATTCCAAACCAATTTCCGTGCACCAGACACGTGTTTTGAATATCAAATTCTCATCAGTGATGCTTCTGGCGGAGCCACAAAAAATCATTTCGGTTGCGCCCTCTTTAATTTTTTGAATTTAGATTTGTACACTTACATTACAGAGAAAGCGCAGATCCAAATTTCCTCTAGGGTCGATTCAATAGCATATCCAACTAAAATCTATGTTCAAAATAGCATTGGAGGGATGGTGCTAAGATGTTAAACTCCTTTAATTTCGATGATATTTAACGGTGAAATGGCTAGTTTCCGAAATAACAATATATATATATATATGATGTCACATTGATAAAAGGCCAAAACAAAGCTTTTATCATGTGACAGAGCTGGAAAGAAGTCATTAAAACATCAGGTCACTGGGAACGATTTTAACTGCTCCACACTGCAACGTGAAATAAGTGTTTACACACAGCAAGTGCATTTATCGCATGAAATGCGCTACTGCGCATTACATGTACGATAAATGCACTTGCTGTGTGTTGTATACCCGTAACAAAACACAAATTAAGACACTTATTCTCCATTTATGTGAATATGGCACCATATTGATTTGAGAGGCCACTCCTATGATTTCATTCTTACGTAGGACTATATGAATTTCATTGATAAAGTGTTGTCATTCGTGTTTCTGTGGTGCAGTGTTTTCGTCTCCGTCTAGATCTGTTTTACATTTTCAAGAATTTGCCTGTTTGCTGCGAGATTTGAATTCAGATTTTTGGTTTTGTGTTTGACTTTCATTCTCTGCAAGATACAAAAGATTTTTTTTGAAAATAAATGAGGAAAATCCATTTACAGCAAATAGTGTATAACACATCCCTATTCCTTAAAAAGGATGGCGTGTAATGTGATAGTCACCTGCAAGTTTGCTTATCTACTTTTGATTATTTTCGTGCAAAAATCGATGCTACATGTCCTGTTGGTGGATTATTCCTTCATGGCACATTTGTCAATTTCTTCTCTCATCGGTGACTTTAAGAAAAACGTTTTTTAGAATAGAGCCTTGTTGCTTATTCAGGGAAAATGCTAAATAATCATCACTTGTGGGGTTTTGTTTTACCGAGGATATGCTCTTATGGTCAGATCTAGAAGAACATGTTTACTGTTGTTCCTTTGCAGAAGTTTTGCTGGTTTGTTTTGCTTAGTTTTGAATTTTACATGGTTTTGTATGCATATGGATTATAACATTTTGAGTCTGACTTCTCGTTTCTGGTATAATATAGATTGTATTAACGAAATGCTCTTCGAATCGAATCATAAAATGCCTTTAGATACCGTCTGACGTTTTCTCCGACCAATCTGAAGATGAGGTAGCAGGATTACACTCGCGACAAGTGTCCCTGGGATGTCGCACGTATCCTCTGATGCAGTTACCATCAATGAAACAAAAGCCTGACTGATAAGAAAAATATATATCCTGATTTGTATTGAGTTTATCGATGGGCATTGATTTCAATTATTACTAAACAGTAGTCAGATATTCACATTACTAGTTTATTTACATTTAAAATAGATTATTCTTTTAAATTTGAAGATATCCACAATTATGATTACTTTTCAAGACGAAGTTAAAACCTCATATCTTAATTGTTGCTTTGACGTTTTGATACTATATTTTGAAAAAAATAATCATATATCAATGATGTGAAAGTCATATGGTTTACTCAAAAACCTTGTTTAAGAAAAATAAAAAGTAAGAAGACCGTTTTATAAAGCTTATTGCAGAACTGACCTTGAGAAGGAAGCCATGTTTTCCATTGATAGTACCGGGGACTTGACAAAGAGAATTGAAAATGAAAAAGATGTGTTCTCCGCCGAAATGGAGTCCATCATTGCTTAAAGAAATTGCTACTCCGTTTATGAAGCTAGTGTCACTGTAATTTCCTCCAAGGCTTCTCCGCAGTCTCTTTCCTGGGAGTTGGCATGTCAAACTCATAAAAGTACGAACTTTCGCCGGAATAATAGCTTCATCATCAGATATGTTCATTTTCCCCTCCGTATCCAACTGTAAAAGTATTTATTTGTGTAACAAAAAAACAAAACAAAACAAAAACAAAAACAAACAAAAAGATTTCAAATGGAAAATATTGAAAAAAAGGAATCTTGTAGATTAAAACTATGAAAGGTTACCTATATATATATATATATATTTCCATGCATCCGCCTTCATAAATGAATGCGTTAAAAATAAAGAAGAAAATAGCTATTAAAGGAATGCTTGTGTCGTCTGCGAAGCGGCTTTTTCTAGGAGGTGGATCACATGGTTCAAAATTACTGGTATCACTGTAAAATTCTTGTCTAATGAAATTCATATGTGGAATATCAGACTTCTTACTTACCAATTGAAAGATATGGTCAATCTCAATTTTTCAGAAAATAATGTCAATCATCTAGGTCAAAGTTACTACGTAAATATTTTGGTAACAAAACAAAGGTCACATCATAAGAAATATATGTGTAAAATATTAAAGCCACATCACTTACCAAAGATATACGGAATTCTTAGAAAAAAGGTCAAATATCTAGGTCAAGGTCACTAGGTACAAAATTATGGTATGTTTAGAAAGGTCTTGTCACAAAGAGTACACATGTGAAATATCAAAGCCCTATCACTAACCTGTCAAAAGAAAAAGCGAATCCCAACTTTTTTAAAAGTAGGTCAAACATCTATTTCAAGGTCACAAGGTCAAAAATTATGGTATGTGCAGAAAGGTCTTGTTACAAGGAATACACAAATGAAATTTCAAAGCCCTATACCTTGCCAATCAAAGGATATATAAAATCTTAATTCTTTTAAAGTACGTCAAATATGTAGGTCAAGGTCACAGGTCAAAAGTATGGTTTGTGAAAAAAGGTTTTGTAACAAGCAATACACATGTGAAATATAAAAGCCCTGTCACTAACTATTCAAAAGATTTAGCAAATTTTAACTTTTTTGAAAAGTAGGTCAAATATCAAGGTCATCTATGATATATGTACAAAGGTCTAGTCACAAGGAATACATGTGTGAAATATCAAAGCGCTATCAATTACCAATCAAAAGATATAAGCAATCTTAATTTTTTGAATAGTAGGGCAAATACGTGGGTCAAATATCTTGGTCATCTATGGTATGTGTAGAAAGGTCTTGTCACAAGGAATACACATGTGAAATATCAAAGCCCTATTACTTGCCATTAAAAAGTCATGGGCTGTGACATCCAAGGTGTGACAGACAGACGGACGGACTGACAGACGGACGGACGGACAGACAGACGGAGAGACGGACAACGGACAAAGCGATCCCTAAGTGTCGCTATGCTTCGCAAGCGACACAAAAAATTGATAAACAAAGGGGGAAACCAACAAGCATTCATTTCAAACGTTCAACGATATTTGTGAAGCACTTGTTAGGATTTATGCTTATAATAAAAAATGCCACTTCATGTATGATTTTAATCTTAAATATGAGGACAGTTTGATTTATAGATTGGATTTGAGGCATTAACTGCATGATGGCTGTGCATGCCTTCTACACTGAAGTAAATTCTATTTACTAAGAAAGCGAAATTTGATATTTAACTTAAATCACACTTCTTATATTTACTTGTTCAGTAAGCATGATTAAAGAATATCTAAAATAATTAAATGCCATCGTGTCATTTGAACTTCTTTAACTTTCACTCAAATGACGTTTAAAAAAAGGAGCAATAAAAGGAAACAATTTTTATGACGTGTAAAAAAAGGAGCAAAAAAAGGAAACAATTTTTATGTCTTTTTGGAATGTTAAACGTCTTCAAATTCAATAGCATCATTTAAGAACAGATAAATTTGCAGCACGGACCAGACATGCACGTTTCGGGTACTTAACCCTCGTCAGTGATCCTCAATCTAAACAATGTTATATGGCCAAAGAGTGTGAATTATTATGTCTAAAATGTACCGAAAACTGTAACAGGATGGATGGGATATGGTGCTACAGGACCCACGTTTTAGAAATGTAGAAGTTATAAATACCTTTACATCCCTTATTTTGCATGTCACGTTTCCATCTTCTGCGAAGTCATCACCACTTACAAATGCCTCATTGCACTGATATTCTTGTGTATCACAGAATCCACCGTCCATCAGAGAGTGGAAGTCAGGAGGTATACTAAGGTCAATGGAGCAGTCAGAAAGGCCGAAGCCCGGATCACATACACATGTGCCTGAAGAATAACGACATCATTCAATGAATCAGCTCTGTCACATAATTGTTGATTTGTTTTATTTCATTTATATCCTTTTATCTCCCATGATATAGTAAGATATGCAATAAGGTTTTTTTTTTCTTAATGGCAAGACTGAAGTTTCTATCAAAATATGAAAAAAATGATAAAGATGTTTCATACTTGGCATATGAAGAGAGAAAAATCACGCATTTAATGTATCCATATAACAATATGTATAAGGTCGACCTTGAAATGAAAATGATATTCTATATTGTACGATTATCTGCTATGTTCTCGTTGCACATGGTACGTGATTCTGCTATAATTATATACTTGTTCTTTCATTCAAAGCGTCATCATAGTCAAATCGGTAACACTAGAAATAGATACAGCGGTCATCGGGAGTGCTTTGAAAATTTTTCATATGTACTTTTCAATGGACGGTGATCATTTGGCAAAACTGAGTTTGAAAGGAACGTATATGTTATAGATCTATATCAAAATGCCCAAATTCTCGGCAGATATCAAAACATTCAGAAGTAATATTTTTATTGATTTCTACTCCACCTTATATATATCACTGAATGATATAAAATATTTCACTCCCTTGAGCTATTTTTTGAATAACGGTTTCATGATCAGAATGATGTTTCTTCCAATCGGAAAGGTAAAATATCTGATGACTGAAATAATTTCTTTTTTCTCCCATTTACCATTCTTGCATACTCCCTGTCCACTGCATTCATTTGGACACGTGACTTCTTCAATTTGCTCCGCAATTGACTTCTTTCCAGGAGCACTGGCTTCCGTCAGAGTTTTGTTCAAAGAGAGTTCCGTAAGACATGTGGACTTCAAACTTTCTCGAGAGCTACCAGTCCAAGAAGTCGAATTCGAAATCTGTTAAATAAGGTTATAAAATGGAAACAGAAGATTCCTAACAAGATGAATAGAATCATAATTATTAAGAAAATGTAAAACAAAGTATAACATCTCAACATAACTATGCAAAGAAGCTTAAGTTCATCCCTACTTTATATGATATTATTTGCTCAAGAAGAGTAAACATGTCCTGCTTCCAAGCAGCACTCGTTATTCAGGCTGCTCAGAGAAGATCAAAATTGGTGAATTGTAAAACCTTAAATATATCTCAATATTATGGATAATGAGATGTTGAAGAATATCAAGTTTAAGAAGTTTCACAGTGATTAGATTTTTCGTGCACAGATATGATATTCTGTCATAGACCATTTGAACCATCCAACCAAAGATTGTACTCTATGTCTTCCGAAATGGAAGTAACCGGATGTGACAGTTCTACCGAATTGAAGCGGCGGGTGTTGCATGCAAGCAGGAGATGCTTACTCTTCCTGGGCACCTGGTCTCACTCCCACATCGGGAGTTTGCTTCTTTTCATGTGGTGGAGGTTTTTCTTTGATTGCTTTGGTTCCTGTTTTATCCTGATTTTGTATGCCTTCGGTTTCTGATTTTCTGAATTATCGATTTTGTTCTGTATACAGGGATATGGTCTTTATCCATATTTGTCATGATCTGGTTGGGTAATCCCTAAACGAATTTGTCACACTATGTACATGATCTTTTAAACTGTTCTGGTAGGGAATATTCCATGTTCCATTTTGGGCATATTATGCCTGTTGTTAAACCAACAATAATAATAAGTCTTATCAAAATTTCGATTACCAGTATATCGGTTACACAAGTTGCGAGAGAATCATTCGGGTTGACGTTTGGAATTCCAGAACACAATCTGTAGGATGCCGATTTCTGCAATTCTTGAAGGCAATATTGCTCTGCTTGATTTGGAGTCATGCTAACCGATGATTTGGTCTAGATGAAAGAAAGGCAAATTTGTAAAGATCTTAATAAATTCATTAATGAATGAATATAACTAAAGTACTAACAGACTTTTAAGAAAAAGGAAATTTCCCTCCTATTTGGAAATGGAAAAATAGAATCATTGGAAAATTGAAATGGTTATTAAGAGAGAAATTCACTCACCATCGAGCATTGCATGGAAACTTCAAAATTTTGATTTTCCTTTTCTCACTTTTTTCGTAATCATTTTGATGCTCCGTGACCATTTATAGCAATAAAAAGGTTTTTAAACTTTTAAAAAGAATATTTGCCTGTGTTTAAGTTGTTACCATGGAAACCTGCCAGTGAGACCAAAAAATTCTATAAATTTGTAAGATTTCCAACGTATTTATTTTTCATGTTTCCCACTGCTCAATTAAATTCAATTTAGTATCAAACAAATGTCTCATGTATAGTGTTAAAGAAAAATTGAATAAATTGCATAAAATTGAAGTGACTCCGTTGCTATGGTAACCTGAAGTAGGCCTATTTTTTAAATTTTGAAAAATTGAAATTATGTCTCTGAAACATAATTTAATATTTCAAATCTGCAACAGTCAGGACATATAATACAGATTGCGTATGATTAACCAATCATAGCTTTATTATAATCATGAAAAAAATCGGTAAGCCTTTTTGAGGAAACTCGGAAAAAATTGTTTAAAAAAGTTCTTTTTTTTCAGCAAAATTCAAAATTTATTATTTTCAATATCAAATAATTTTAGATAACTTTTCTTATTTACAAATGAAATTTCCCTCTTATTTTGTATAAATAGACTAAGGGAGACATATTTATATGTAAAATAGGAAACATCCACCATAGCAACCGATTTTATCCCATAGCAACCATTTTCAATAATTAAATTTAATTATTTATGACAAGTTTTTTACTTGCTTTGTGTATGTTTTTTTGTTTGGCTCATATGAGGATATTTTCGTATGTTGCAAATATTTAATCTTTTATCCAAAATTTCACAGAAATTGCCCATTTTACCTAGCAACGAGATATACACCTTAGTTATTATACCTTTCAGCTCCGTAGATGCATAATACCGGTTTATCTTATATTACCAAGTAAGGATATTTATTCCATACTAATGTATTGAAAGTCTTACAAATACGCAAATTACAAAACATGAGAAATTCTATACATATGATGTGATAAATCCTCCATAGCAACCAATTTTATTCCGTAGCAACCATTTTCATTAATTAAATTCATCATTTTATTACTGGCTTTTATCTAGTTATTTATGCAATTTTTTATTTGGCTCATAAAAGGATATTTTCTTATGTTGCAAATAATGTATCTATCATCAGAAAGGTCATTAAAATTGCCCATTTTATCTAGCAACGAGATGTACACCTTAGTTACCATACCTCTCAGTTCAGTAGATGCATGATACCGGTTTATTTATATTACCTCGTATGGATATCTGTTGTATACTCATTTATGGAAAGACTTACAGTGATATGCAGAAACATAAGAAATTATATATATATAAGATGTGAAAAATCCTCCATAGCAACCAATTGTATTTCATAGCAACCATTTCCAATAATAGAAATTTATTACAGGGCTTTATCTAGTTATATGTGTAATTTTTTAAGTGGATCTTATCTTTTATCTAAAATGTCGCAGAAATTGCCCATTTTACCTAGAAACGAGATATACACCTTAGTTACCATACCTTTCAGCTCCATAGATGCATAATACCGATTTATTTCATATTACAAAGCATGGATATTTATTCCATACTTATATATGAAAAGACTGACAATAATTGGCAGATTACAAAATTCTCCATTGCAACTAACTTTTTACCTGAGCAACCATTTTTCGTTTTTTTTTTTCTGCTAAGCACCATCAGATTGAATTTTCAAATGTAAAGTGTTTCCTTTTTGTAAAATTATGTATACTATTGTATGATGAATGGAATAAAGAGATATCATTGTATGGTAATAATTCATCTACCTTGGTGATAAAGGTGAGGGACCGATCAATATCTTTTATAGAAATAGTGTCATATAAAAGATGGTACGGGTATCACTGAAGCATATCCTCCTCCTCTTCCTCCTATAGGAGGAGGAGGATATGCTTCAGTGAACTCCAGGACAAGCCTTACTGGCTCGTCAGAAGCTCCAATCGAAATTGTGCCATCAAGGATCTATACAAATATCTTTAACATTTCCAATCTGTGACCTTGACCTTGAAATCAATAGTAATCTTACATAAGTCATAAGCAATAAGTGTATGAAGTCTGGTGAAGACCCATTCAAAAATGTACCTCTTCGCAGTATACAAACATTATAGCAGTCTGTGACCTTGACCTTTGGCCTTGAAAATTCTTTCTATGTCCTAAGCAATTATTGTATGAAGTTTGGTGAAGATCCAATCAAAACTGCAACCTTTGGGCTGTAAACAAGGATTTTAATATGGATCCTGTAAAAACCTAAAAAAAAAATCTTTCATGTTTTCCCACGACAATTCTCAGATTTTGGATATTTTTGTGTACAAGGCGTATATGATGTCCTCAGAACAAAATGACCTTTTATTCTTTTCTCTGATGTTCCGTTGCCACGTGAACCAAGGTTTTGTATAAAAAAACCCTTTAAATAAGGCAATTTTATGCATCCCTTTACCATGGAAACGAATGTTAAATGATTATGCAATTTTCTGAACAGAATATTTAAACCCTCTTAAGTTAATATAATTTGATTATTCAATGCTCCTTCTTAATATACGCCATTTAAATTTGCTTCAAGTAATAATGCAGTCACTGCACAAGATTAGAATTACAGTTGCGTATTTCCTTAATAGTACTATTCTAGGACTTCATGGGAATCGAAGGAAATTTATGTAGAAATGAATTTTTTTTTGCCTTTGAAATGGGTTACTATGGTAACATTTGGTGCGAAGGTGTAAATACATAAGTAATAAAGCCTGTGTTTGTGAAACACGAATACCCCTGTGGCATCTTTGTTAGTATAAACACCATTTTCTGTTGAGTACGTGAAAGGTCAAAGTCAAGGTGACGAAGTCAAAACTCTTGCTATCAATAGAATGGTCTTGTCACAAGAAAAACACATGTGAAATATGAAAGCTCTATCACTTACTATTCAAAAGCTATGCCCAGTGTTAAAGTTTTTGAAAAGTAGGTTAAAGGTAAAGGTCACGAGGACAAAACATTTGGTATCAATGGAAAGGTCTTGTCACAAGGACTACACATGTGAAATATGAAAGGCTTACCATTCAAAAGTTATGCCCAATGTTAAAGTTTTTAGTTCGGACAAACAGACAAACAGACAGACAGACAGACAAACAGACAGACAGGCTAAAAACTATACGCCCCCGAATCTGTAATTCCGGGGGCATAAAAAGCAAATTTCTAAAGATGTATCCCTGCTATCGTTACAAAACTTGGTATGAAGATGTATTAAAGATAATTTGATGCTAACATGACCTTGAGAAAATGTCAAGGTCATTTGATCAATTCTTAAGGTCATTGAAATATATTTGCTACAATGTACTTTCAGGCCAAATGTTGTGATTTTTTACTAAAAAGAGACATGATTAACAGTAAACGGTATGGAACAATCAATAAGGGATCAACGTATGATAAATGCATTATTTGTTGGGATGTGTATCAAAATTATCGAATACCATTAGAGACCCAAATAAATGTCACATATTTTATGAGAAAAATCTAGAAAATCTCAATCTTATGCTCTTATTGAAAGTATGTCATACATAGAAGTGAAAGATAATCTAACAAAGCTGTGATGAATTCTACTTCTTTTGATAGATTGTTCAACTGTCAATATTCAAAATCAAAATATCTAATAAAACAAGTTAAGAGAAATCAATTCAAAATAAAATTGGAAATCCTGTTTTTTGTGTAAATTTGAGTCTAAAACTAGAAATGACCTTGAGCTTTAGACAGATGACCTTGAAATGATTAGAATGTCAAGTGATAATGATAAACGCAATTTGTATACAGGTATGCTATTTCATAATCATTATAAGGACTCAAAAATGGGGAAAAACAATGTTTTTAGATATGCGGTACAGGGAAATATTGATTCCAAGTTGCTATAGCAACGGGTTTTGATCAGTATTCATGACAAAATGGTGAGTTTCACCAAAAATTTTATTTCTTGAATTTTTCAGCGATGGACATTAATTTTGTCAAGGTAACATCGAATACCCATAACATGTGCCAAATTATGGTTTTCAACCTTCAAAATAGTCAAAACAGGCAAAAATGACCCTAAAATATACCTTATTTTGACAATGGTTTCCATGACAACAGAATGCCACAATATGTCTTATTTCTTATATACCTGGGGGTGTCAAATAGATGGACCCCATTACCATAGTAACCATGGCTCAAATACAATAATATAGTGTGTTTTTATTGTTTTTAGATTAAGTTTGACAATTACAGAAATTTTCATCAAAATCAATGACATGCCGTAGCCAGCTGTTTCAGGTTTTTACAGGGAATCCATATTGAATATTTACAACCTGTGATCTTGACCTGTGACCTTGACCTGTGACCTTGACCTTTGACCTAAAACCTTGAAAATCAATAGGGTATTTCCTCTTGCCATAAATAATAATTGTATGAAGTTGAATACAGATCCAATGAAAAGTGCAATCTTTAGGCTGTGTACAAAGATTTTGAACATTTCCGATCTGTGACCTTGACCTTGAAATTTTAAACTTCAACAGTGTTTCAATGTTTATTTTCTGCAGCAATTTAATTAGCTTAAAAAAGTTATCGATTTTCGTTCGTAACATGAATTATTCTTGATCTTTATTCAAAGACATATCAGCTTTTGGTTTATAAATAGAGTCATCATAGCCTTTTGTTTTACACTCTAATTCGTTGCTAAGGACATACAAAATACTGATCAGGAGGGCATTGGGGTTTATTTGCATCTTTCTTGTAGTCTTTTAAAAAGTTTATGGTACCATTTGGCTAATAGAGATTTAAGATTGTTAGGAATATGGTTACATCGCATTTAATTCAAGAAGCAACAACGGTTGCTATGGGATATTCATGGTTGCTATGGATGCCATGAATGGTTGCTATGCAGTGCGTTGGTTGTGTGTCATTGTTTCACTAGAAAAGGCATAAAACTAAAGCACAATCTTATTTTTGGTCTCAAAATCTCTGTTAAACTCTTATTTTGAGGAGTTGCTATGGAGTTAATGGTTGCAATGGAAACAAAAAATATATAAAAGGATTAAATTATTTCATTCAATACCAAAGTAACATTTATAAATTGAATTTACGGCAAAATGACGAATGATTTCAGTCAATACAGATAAAAAAGAGTAAGATATCATTTCTGGTCATTTTGTTTTTACACAAAATTAAGAAAGTTTAAGCTTCGTTTCCATAGCAACCGTTAAGAGGCTTCCCAGTTTTATTTTTCAAATAACTCAATAAACTTTAGTAATATACTGAATAAGTTTATTTTTCTTTGTACCTGGTTGCAGATTTGAACTAGCTGACCCTAAAAAATGATGAAATTTAGTTGAGGCCTTTTATAAACTAGGTCAACTTCCGGTTACCATATATAGCAACATATTTGATATATGCAGAGGATTTTTTTTATAATCATTCTTAAAGACCAAACCTCAAACAATGATATCACATTTCAGAAATACTGACATCTTTCATTTAAACTAAATAAAACATAGTGTACATTTTGCTCTTTTAGAAATGTTGATATATACAAAAAAGCGGTATCCATGGTAGCAACTTTAAATGCCATAAAAACTATGAAAAATTGACTAAATATCAATATCATACATTGCTTTTTTTTGAGAATCCTACATTTTCTTTCGATGAAATAAGAAAATTTGAAATGTAATTTTTTGCAGTTTCCATGATTTTCATAGGGACTGCTCGATGGTGAGTGATTTTCTCTCTTAAGAGGGAAAAGCACTACTCAAAAATCTAGCTTTTTATAACTTATAAGGCAGCATTTTTGTACATTGATTAGAAAATAGCAAAATTTCCGCTTACAAATTAACTAAGTCATTTTTTTCTCAACAAGGGTCGAGTATGTTAAAAGTAATGGCAACTTCTATTCAAATAGGTAGATATTCACTTATCATTTTGGCATAAATCAATGTGTCGCATCTAGATTATGGCTATTGTATCATTCAAACTTGACCATTGTAGGTTTTACGGACTTCGTGCATGAACATGATGATCAAACGTGTTATTTCCGATGTGTAGAGCGAAAACGCAAAAATAATACTTTTATAAATGTAATTTCCAAACAGTACTTTAATAGTTGAACACTTCCCTCGATATTGATATGTATCCATCTTAAAGCGTTTTCACGTAAAAGCAAAATTTCCGTTTTCTTAACTCGCTGTTTGTTCTTTAGGCTATATATTTCTTGCCTGAGAACAATGAAACTGAACCATATACATTTAACCCGATTTATGTATTCTCCTAACTTTCCTTCGGTAAAATTAAAAGTCAAAAAATTCATGGCCGATGTACAAAAGCCGGAAAACATGCAATGACTTAACTCAAAATTGTCTGAATATGTATATTGTTACTGGTATGCAACACAAAGCAGGACTCAGTACATAAATTGTACATGTAATGCTTGTTAGCGCATAATATGCGATAAGTGCATTTGATGTGTGTAATATACCCGAAACAAAACACACATTATGACGCTTGTTCGTTACATATGCACTTCAATTGTCAGTATCGTTTTTGTTTGAATTTGATTGCACTTGGGCTGATCCGAGGCAGTGGACCCTGTCCTTTATCGACCAGCGGACTCCCAAATAGGTGCAGATGTTATATATAAAGTCGGTAAACTCCGTACGGCGGCTTCGCCTAGCATACAAAGCAGACCGCTCATACCGCTACGCCACGGTGACAACCCTAAAAGAGTTGTTCCTATGACGTCCATATGAATACGGCCCACTCAGCACACACCGGAAGTGAAGAATTCGTTGTTGTTTGAATTTGATTGCACTTGGGCTGATCCGAGGCAGTGGACCCTGTCCTTTATCGACCAGCGGACTCCCAAATAGGTGCAGATGTTATATATAAAGTCGGTAAACTCCGTACGGCGGCTTCGCCTAGCATACAAAGCAGGCCGCTCATACCGCTACGCCACGGTGACAACCATAAAAAGAGATGTTCCTATGACGTCCATATGAATACAGCCCACTCAGCACACACCGGAAGTGAAGAATTCGTTGTTGTTTGAATTTGATTGCACTTGGGCTGATCCGAGGCAGTGGACCCTGTCCTTTATCGACCAGCGGACTCCCAACTAGGTACCGCCGTACGGAGTTTACCGACTTTATATATAACATCTGCACCTATTTGGGAGTCCGCTGGTCGATAAAGGACAGGGTCCACTGCCTCGGATCAGCCCAAATGCAATCAAATTTCTTCACTTCCGGTGTGTGCTGAGTGGGCCGTATTCATATGGACGTCATAGGAACAACTCTTTTTAGGGTTGTCACCGTGGCGTAGCGGTATGAGCGGCCTGCTTTGTATGCTAGGCGAAGCCGCCGTACGGAGTTTACCGACTTTATATAGTTTCGTTTTTGTTATCTGAAATCTACACTTTCCGTCGAAAAAGATACGTTAAAATGTAGGCCATCGCAGTTTCAGTTTTCAGAATAGAATAATCGCCGCGGTATGAAACTTTATATTGAGCTATTTCGTTGTTTTCAAACAAAATTGCAACAAATACCACTTCAAGAAGTGTATCTCAGGGACTTACATTGGTTATACATATCTTGCAGACTGTAATTCAAGTTATCTAAAATATGTAAAAGACAATTTTTGCTATATAGTATTGTTACGTCTTCAAATTCATAGCATCATTAAAGTACAGATAAATTTGCAGTATGGACCAGACACGCACATTTTGGGTACTTTACTTACTTAGGTCAGTGATCCTCATTACAAACAATGATATATGGCCAAAGACTTTCAAAGGTATATACGTCCATAAATACCGAAAGACATAGCAGGATGGATGGGATATGATGCTACACGACCCACTATTCAGTAATGTCGAGGAAAATTTGTGAAATTTTGTATGGACCAGACAAGCACATTTTGGGTACTTTACTTACTTTGGTCAGTGATCCTCATTACAAACAATGATATATGGCCAAAGACTTTCAAAGGTATATACGTCCATAAATACCGAAAGACATAGCAGGATGGATGGGATATGATGCTACACGACCCACTATTCAGTAATTTCGAGAAATTTTGTGAACAGAAATTTTCGAATGCGTTTAAAGAAACAATCAACTGAAGTTGACTTGGCTACATGTGCCATCGGGCATTCCTTGTCCACCAGCAGTGACACTCACCAAGTGGTACAAATGTTACATCTTCAAATTCACAGAATAACTGAAGTACAGATGTATTTGCAGCATGGACCAGATATGCACGTTTCGGGTCCTTTACCCTCGTCAGTGATCCTCATTTCTAACAATAATATATGGCCAAAGACTGAAAGGTAAGTCCAAAAAGTACCGAAAGACGCAGCAGGATGGGAGTGATACAATGCTACTGGATCCACTTTTGTGTTTACTAGACATGTGTCATTGTGCCTAGTACACAAAGTTAAACATCAAAGCTTTATCAGAGTGTAAGCGATACCTACCGTAGAACGACGACGTCTGTCATGATCATGTATAGAAGGTCTATTTATTGGCAACTCTCTCCATGATCGTTTTCGTCTTCTTTTGCTCTGATGTACAGTGCAAGCTAAAGGGAAATCTACTCGCTTTCCAGGCTTTGGAGAGCAAGTGGCTTTTTCATTCGGTGAACAATCGACTTGATAGGGGTTTTTCGGATCAGGTGTCATTTTGCATTTGCAAAGATAGTGTTCTTTTCCCCATCGCTGTAAGACTTTATTTTTCGACCTGAACAATGAATCGGAATCTTTCACTCTGAAAAATCAAAGTATATTTTTTTTAAACAGAGGTATACCGACATAAAATATAGATTTAATATGCACATCATTTTCACGTGTCTCCTTATCTTTCCCTAATATATTCTCAAAAATGTACAAATGAATTAGTGTAGTTATCTGTACTTAAAAGGCAAAAACATCTCATAAATTTAAAACACATCACGATATTCAACCTTGATGACATTCATAGAAGATCAAAAACTCAATACATGTTACATTTCTTGTGAAATAAAGGTTCCGACACAACATTTATTTATAAAGGACCTTAACATATGCACCTACACTGAGTGATTTATTAAATGGACTCCACGAAGTATAAAAAGATCCTTTGTGATTTGAAGAAATTATGCCTTTTATCTATGACTTGGACTGATGATATTTAAACGTTTTCGTAGAAAAATGACGTTCCAAACCCCTATCAAAATCCCATAGAAGCATTAATAGCAAACAGATCTGATGAAAAGGACTAGGTGCGCTAACCCCTCATATCGGCCCTAAAATTTCGACGAAAAATGCTTTTGATAAACGAATTATGAATTATTACTTTTTGCTAGGGCTGTAACGATTAACCGACAAGTCGGTTAACCGCAGTTCAAAATCCCACGGTTCGATTCGGTTCGGAATTTCCAGATTTCGATTCGGTTTTTTCTTTTTTTATCTCTCTATTTTCTCTGAAATAACGAACGTTTTGATTGGTCACCTCTGACGACACGACCAATCGTAGGCCGCCTTCTTCGTAGACTTTTGAGATCTCAGTAATGGCGATCAAGACATCAAAACAGAGGTCCCAGGCGATCATTTTGATTGTTTGAAAGTCGATGGATGGTCTATTACCGTTTGCAGGATTTGCAAAACTGAATTTAAGTATTCGACTTGTTCTACTTCGGCAATGTCCGCACAAATTAACTGAAAATTTGCATGGCATCGTCCTGAAGAGAAAAAAGCCGAGTATGACCTGATCTACTTACATTCAATTCAGAACCTTCGCGAAATTAACCAAGTTAGCGAAAAGGCGACTCAGAGTACAGAACAGGTACACGATTGAAAATTTGGTTATATTATACTATTCGTGAAATCTTACCAGTACATGTATATCACTAAACAGTTTTAAACTTGCCTCATATTTTGAGTGTATCTGTGTATTTGTGAAATTTATAGTGGAATTAATATATTAGAATATGATTTTGTATCATTTTGATATCAAATTTCTTTTGTCACATTAATACAATCGTGGAAAACACCCAACAAACTGGTAATAATACCTTGAAAATGTTCTGCTTTAAACCGAATCGAAAACCGAAGAACCGAGATTCATAATTCAAACCGAACCGAACCGAAATTTTTCTGAACCGTTACAGCCCTACTTTTTGCAATGTTCAATGTATGAGAAAATACGAAGTCATAATTTTGAGCCCTCGTACCGTCTCGTGCGTCTCATTTGCCCTGAATGACGCGAAACAAAGGAAAATCATCGGTTTTTTTTATACACAAATCTTCAAACTTCATCTATTATCCAGGCCTCGCCCACGGAATTTATTATTCAAATTAAAAGGCTGATAAGAAATCCATCGATTGATACAAAAATATTCACGGGCAAGGTCTGGAGCACTACTTGATTTTATAAATTTCTATCGAAATTTCGCTCATTCATTGATATTTTCAATGATTTCAATGCTTTTAGACGTTTTGGGTGACGCACTATTTAGTATAGAATGCGAAATCAAAACAGGTTTTCCTGATTTGGATTCGCCATACATTTGACCTTTTATAAACTACAATATTATGGATATATGATCAAATTTGAAAAAAAGGGCCGAAATAGCAGGTTACCGCACCCATTCCTTTGGCATATAGAGAAAAAAAAATGAACAGAACCCATTCAAACCATAGACATTCCAATTACCTCAATATTAAACATTTTAATGAAAAGTTTATGGATTAGTACATTTCTCTGAATTTGCAGGACAAAGTGTATTACTTTAATATATTTTCTTACATTTCTTATCAACAGATGTGTTTGCAATGTCAATTATTCTTTGTTTCTTTTATATAACAAAAGTATAAATCATTTTTAATTCAGAACTTTTAATCTTACTGAAACATATGCTATATCGTAGTTATAAGTGCACCGGTCATATGCGCATTCCAACAAACAATGCATAATCAGCTTTAATTTGTTCATACCTTAACATCCTTATCATACATGAACATATATGCAGTCTCATGAAAAAAGGAATCTATTTGGGCAAATGTACATATAAGTATTTTGTAAGTAAATGAAACACATCAGTTTTCAAATGTATAACTTCAGAAAACAAGTTGTGTCTCTAACATCATTAAACATGTCTTACAACTATATTTTCCGTTCTCTTTCAAATTTTGTACAGTTTTTATGACATGAGTAATGCATACTGCATGAAATGGGCTATTCCAGAAATATTTTGCTACCCCATCCCCTTGGGAAGGATAAGGAATATCAAGCAAAAAATCCCTCTGGAATTTAATTCAGTAACTCCCATAGGAAAGGGGGGTTTAACAGACTATTTCTGGAATAGCCTAATATGGGCAATTACACACATGTAACTATTATTACACCAAATGTCCATGTCTTTCTTTACCATGTAGGTAGACTGTCCTAAGCAACAAGTAAATGCGTGACATTCACTGATAATTCCATGTAAGGAAATCTCTTTCCTCTCGACCATTTGTAAGTACACATACGCGAACATATTCAAATCCACATCTTTGAAGAATTCAGACATACAGACAGACAGACAGACAGACAGGCAGACAGAAAACCCCAACGTGATTTAAAAAAAATATATAGAAAACTGAATTTTTGTCGAAGTTTCCTTCATATATTCGAAATGATTAGAAGATGTAAAAATGAAAAGAAATGAATATTCAGATGAGATCATGGTGCATGGTTGAAATATATCACCATAGATCAAACAAATGGCCTATGGACCACGTCGCTGACCTGAGAACAGTGGTCATGCTGGTTATCCTTCCCTTTTGTTGGCTCGGCTTCTGATACATTTTCAAATGAATACTATATTCATTATTTTGATCAATTTTCTAGGTCTTCCTGTTTCAAATAAATACTATATTCAATATTGAAATATTTCTTGAAATTTCTAAAGAGTGGGTCCTGTAGCATCATATCCCACCTATCCTGCTACGTCTTTTGGCACGCTTTTTTCGACATAGTAACTTTCATACTTTATGGCATAATACATCGTTTAAATTTTAGGATCACTGATGAGGGTTAAGTACCCGACACGTGCCTGTCTGGTCTACGTTGCCAATTTATCTGTTCTTAAATGATGCTATTCAATTTGAAGACGTTTACATTTATACCACTTGGTGAGTGTCACTGCTGGTGGACCAGGAGTCCCCGAGGGCACATAAGAATTACACTCTTCTGACTGTGACGACACGACTCCATGACGGGCCCTGTCCAAACCTCTTTAGAGACGACAGGGTCCAAACCATCCATACCCTCTGAATGTCAGTCGGACTCCTCAGGTGATCACATGCATGAGCTCGCTATAGACGGCAGAGCACGGACTGTATTTCGTATGCCTTCTGTTTTTATATCCCTTTACATATCCATCTCCGTCACAAAATTTAATGAACAATAAAACAAAGGGGTATCGCCCTGATCGCATAGATTTGGTTACAGTAACCAGTTTTTTCATGACGTCATCCATTGACGCACACTCTTAACCCAGCGTCATGTAACATAATCATACGATACATAGCTATCAAAGTATATATATATGGTTAAGAAATAAATCTTACACTTTATAATGTTTACACAAGATTATACTTATAACTTTTAAAAATAAGATATAAAAATGTGCTCAACAAAGGGGAAAGTAATAGAAATTTAACGGTGCAACATTTATAGCGGAAACGACGACGTTTAATATGTCATAGATTCAATTCTTATGCATACAATATGAAGACCAAGACTCTTATTCTTTAAGAAATTGATCTTTGCCAAATCAGATTGGAGTCTATGCGAAATGCTTATTGAAAGCTTTGTCATTAACTGGTTCTTTGGCAAAAATTTTAAGTAAAACTCAAACTCTTTATAATTTCATTTGATTTGGAGATCCCTTTTTTCGGCCTCAAGCATCCCTAATTAGACATAACTTATTAAAATGCTCATATGGTGTACTAAAAATTGTAAAAGACAAGGGACACTTGTCATAATAGTTTGGCCATATAGTATGAGCACACGCTTGGCCTGTCAGTTTTATTTTGATATGGTGTTTGTGACCCATTTACGAGTTGAAATGCAAATTTTCTCGGATAGGCCCTGCTGTGCTCATTTGTTATAACGAATAAAGCCTACACTCATGCAGCAATATTTTTTCACAGCAACAAAATATCTTAGTCCCAATACAACATAAGGAAAAATCGGTTGAACCTGAAAATCAAAAGGCGGCTTCCTCTTCAAAGTCTTATCACAATGTACAAATATCATGAAAATCTGTTGATGCATATTCAAGTTATTACGTTCCATGCACCTATATTTTGCCCTTAGATTAACATGTATGTGTATATAACCCCCCTCCCATTATACATAATTTCACGATTATGCGACAAAAAAAAATTGAAAACCCGTTACATATGTCAAAGAACATCCTTTCTTCTAAAAGTATACACATTTTCAAAACATTTCAAGCAAAATAAGATTTTTAAAGAATTTTTAACTGTTTCAGTATATTTTTTTTAAATTCTCAGTCCCATAACTGTGTAACGACAAAAAATCGAAAGGCAGCTTTCTCGCCACAGTCTCATCACAATGTACAAATATCATGAAAATCCATTGACGCATATTCAAGTTATTGTGTTCCATAAGCGGACGGACAGACAGACTTCTCCATACTATAATACGACCCGTCAAATGACGGGCGTATAAAAGCGTAATGTTTTCTCTAGCAATTATGACGTTTTTTTTCGCGGGATCGGGATTTTCACGTTGACGTTTTAGAGTAATTTACGTTGGTATCACCCGTGACAATGAAATTTTCGTGTAATTGCTTCGCAAAGTAAATGCTTATTGAGAAAAAAATGGTGTGCATAGTTTGTTGTATAAAAGTTCATTTTTTATTTCATTTGAAAATAAGGGAACTTCATATTTTTATATTTTATAATTTTATAGAATTATCTAGTATCAAAAGTACTAATTTAATCATAAATCATTGAAAATAACAATAAATTCAGAACAAGGGCACCTTGTATTCTTTGAATTTTACCAGAAATCCGTGATTTAAAAAAAATAGAATTTTGCCTCAAAACGAAGAAGGAAATATGCCGTTCTTTCTTTGATTATATGATTCATGAACGATACTTTAACAAAGTAATAGTTTAAACAATTATAGGCAATATTCTTGAACTGGGGAACAGGAGAAAATTATAATTTCCTCAAATTTCTCTAAAATTTTGCAAACAATTGATTTTTTACCCCCGAAACACACAGAAAATATAAAAAAATGAAATTTAAATCTTATTCATGAAAAATACTTTATGATTACATTTTCTTATATCTTAAATCATCATCCATTTACAAATTGTGAAAATTATTCGATTTCCAGATATTTTTAGAAACTGAAGGATAGATGTCAATATTCGTCTATTAATCAGAGCCCTTGTCGGCAATGTTTGTTTATCACTCGGCACACCCCCCAAAACTTAGAGGACCTTGAGTACTTGCTTCTAGTAAGGATTCATGAAACTCTATGCAGCAGTTGCAGAAAAAAATGCGTCAGTCAATAAGAGCCTTCAGTGGCCATATTTTGTCGACCAATTATTACGAAAAAAACAACACTGGTAGGTAACCTTCCTGTAAGTTTTCGCGAATATTGTTCAGTGGTTGCAGAGGAGAAGTTGAAAATGGATCAGATATTTTAAAGAGCACTTGGCGGCCGATAGGCAAGAAAAATTCAAACGTTATTGAGGCACTTGAGTACATGCTTCCTGTAAGGTATCGTGAAATTCTATGTAGCGGTTTCTGAGGGTATGTCTAAAATGCGGCAGATAATTAGAGCCCTTTTTGGCCATATTTGTTGACCTATCGACACAAAACAAAAATTTGGAAAAGGAACTTGAGCACTTGCTAAGTGCACGGTATCGTGAAATTCTGCACAGTGATTGCAGAGGAGAAGTTGAAAATGCGTCGGTCAATTGTTTAGTGATTGGCATGAAAAACACAAACTTTGTTGATAACCTTTATTACATGATTTCTATAAGATTGAGTGAAGTTCTGTGAAGCTGTTGCAGAGGAAAAAAATTGGTAGCGGAACTTTTGTACGCTTTCTTGATTGTATCGTGAAAGTTACTTTGATCAATAATGTGTAATTTTCGGCAAGCTAGTCGGGCCAGTGGCGTAAAAGAAGAACGTCGATCAACGACACCCTACTAAGATAGGTAATTCTATTTTTTCCATAGCTACAAGGCAATTTTGGGTGTTTTGTGTTGACAACACCATTGAGATGTCTAATTTCCGCTTAAGCTTAACGAATGTAGTTATTAACTAGCAATTAACAGATGAATAAAGAATCGTTGTAAGCGATAGGTAAAACGAAGACTCATTAGTCACATTGCTACCTTTAAAACATTTGAAATTTGAGAGTGAATGTGAATTATAACGTTATTATCAAAATCTTCATGAAATCACATGAATCGGTGAGCTAACCCATCAAATCCGCCCTATGATTTCGATAAAAATTTTTTCTTATTAAACCAAAAATCTCACTTATTGCAATGTTGAATGTGTGTGGAAACACGGCATCATAATTTTGAGCCTGCGTAACGTCGCATGCGCTCTACATTTAGTCTTATTCTAATGTCATTTGACCTGAATACTGGAAAAAAGAGGAAAATAATCGAATTTTACGCACAAATCTTCAAAATCCATCTGTGCGCACGACTCACCAAAATATTTTTCATGCAAATTGAGAGGTTCACCAGAAAACTATCAATTTGTACAAAAATAATCACGGACGAGGGCTGTCGCTCTACTTAATTTCGTGATTTTGTATCATTATCATAATATTATTATAATGCAATTATTTCACTCATTTATTGATATTATTTCAAGGATTCAAGACGTTTTAACATTGCAGTTTTCTGTTTAGGGCTGTGAAACCGAAATAGCCTTTTCTTTTTTCGATAAACCAAACATTTGCTTTTTGTAAACAAGATAAGTATGAGTATCTTTTAAACCTTGTTTGAAAATAGGTCCGAAATCGCAGGTATTTGTACCTTCTCCTTTCTGTGCATTCCAAAATGAATCAATGTTTCACACAAAATCGATATAACAAATTCAAAAATCAAAATAACTTGGCAGTGAAAAAAGGTACTAAATAAGTGCACAAAAGAGGGGGGAGGGGGCTGGCAGTTTTTTGGAAATAAATATTCTGACCCAGAAAATGTTGAAAATAAATAATCTGACCCTCTCTGTTGCAGAAATAAATATTCTGGCCCACATGTGTTCAAAATCAAAAAATTTTCGACTCGCATCGCTCTCCATTCACGGAAACAAATTTCAACTTGCTTCGCTAGCAACAAGACCAAAATTTCTACGCTCGCTTACACCAAAAAAAAAAAAAAAAAAAAAAAAAAAAAAAAAAAATCGGACTCGCTTCGCTCGCCCTTCCACAAAATTTGATATCAAGTGTTATTTAAGCATTTACACAGTATTACAACTGCAAGTATAAAGAACAATTATGCATATTTGATAAGCTTCAAGTCTTATAGGAATGCCTATAGTCACATATCAACTGTCTGCTTTTGAATTTGACATGGCAAAACTTTCTTGGCATACCCCTCTTCCAATGTGCTGTAAAAACTCAATTTAGAATATGCAGGTGATACATGTACATTCATATGTATATAGACTTATTGAATTGCCAAGAAAGTCTTGCATATTGTAAATACAATGTAATGATGTCATATTTAGTTGACATAACCAGGGGAGGGGGAGTGCATATAATCTTGGTTTTTGTTTTTGTTTTGTTTGTCAGGATTGTTACATGTTGAAAATAAATATTCTGACTTTAAATTACTGGAAAGTAAATAATCCGACCGGCCCTGCTTTGAAAAAAATAATCTGATAAAAAAAAATGCCACCCACACCCATCAGGATCAAATGGTCGTCCCCTTAATATGCATTGAGTAAGTGAAACCTTAACTATACTTTATCATGCTACTACAGACCATTTGACTCAATCTTAACGTAATACAGTCGCAGGAACAAGTTTATGTACATGTATACTACATTGTTATTCTGCAATTATCGGAAACTAACAGCTACAAGTGTAAAACCCCTGTCACACCTACATGTTCTCTTAAGACGTTCTTACTACGACCTTAGAGTCCTTAAAATTTTTCATGAACGTAGTGAGAACGTGTTATTTTTCACTCGGATGGGCTCTCCGAAACAATAATTGACGACTCCAATGCGTCAGCAACACGACCTTTAGCGTCCGTAACTCGTTAGCGGTGAGTCCTTCCCGTCTTTAATACGTTCAGTCAAGTTCCCACCACGACCCGCCCCAAGTTCACACTACGACGAAGGCGTCTGTGATACGACAGTACTGCGTTTATTCTACGTTCTCGAAGTCCTTATTGCGTTCATGATACGATAATGATACTTTCAAGGGACAAATTGTTTCGACGAGGTCTTTTTTTTTTTTTTTTTTTTTTTTTTTAACTTTTTCGAGCCCTCAAACCAGGAACGTGGTAAGGACGGCAGAGACGTGACGATCTCCATATGATTATATGTAAAAGTTTTAGCAGTTTGTAATACGACCCTACTACGTTCCCGATACTTTTCTAATACGTCAATGAAGTTCTCAATACGTTCGCAAGTAGTCCTTAATAAGTGCCATCAGCGTGTCCTCACTACGACTGTTTTGAACAGTTCAAAACGGTCTGGTGGCTCGGCGTACGGGCACGTACGTCGGCGTCCTTACTAAGATCTCAGTACGTATCAGCGAGTTCTTACTACGTTCCTCGCGTCCTTACTACGTTCACGCCACGTTTCGGACAATTTTGGTGTTCGTAGTACGAAGTCCATGCCAGAACGCGAAGGTGTGACGGGGGCTTAAGTCAACGAAGACTCTTTATACTGTACTTTCACATTTTGAAGAGCTGGCGTTGATAAACGTACATTTACATATATATCTTACGTAGTATAAAATACAAAGTCGGATTTATAATTCAAACATGAAAATGACCGTTTTATCATTTATGTATTATCTGAACATTTTTTGGCTATGTCCTGTCATATGTTTATTTGAATGTTTATATGTATATCGATGTGTCATACGGCATAAGATAATAAAGAATTGAAATCATTTGATTTATGTATGTAAACGTCATTTCATTGGTTGATAAGTGGACGTGAGATATGTATCATTTTATTTAAATTGTTATTTCCAAGGAACGATGATTCTGATCAACAGAAACCGGATATACTCGCTTAGCAAAGTCGTTAGCAACACATTTTCAAATCTGCAATTAAACGCAGAAAAGCGACAAAATGAAACGATAAGTAATCAATGTAATATTATGTTTGGTTGATCGAGGTATCAACATCAAAAAGTGAGGGTAAACTTATGCAACTTGCTCCACGCGCACGATGCAGTTTTCCCTAAATTGCATATTATGACAATGATTTCTTAAGTCAAGCGTACTTGGAAATAGGTGCTTGAAAACGTCATAAGCTAGAAAATAAGTAATTAAAGAATCTCATAGAATTTCATTTTCATGGTACTTAAGCATGCAAGGAATTAATTATTGTCTTTCATGAATGAGAGGAAAGTAATGAATCTTGTCTCCCTTCCTTCCCTCCCGTCATTCCTTTAAGCTTTGATTATGGTGAACAGCGGGAATTCAGTATTTGGGATGACAAACATTGATATTATTACATTGTAGTTATACAGTGTTTTATGGGGGATACAGAAAAATGTTGCCATTTGGGTCGATGAAAAAAGTTTGATTGGGTTGGGCGAAGTATGAACACTTACAGTGGTCAAATATCGCTCATTTATAAGAGGAGACCGAAATGTCCCGGTTTGCATGATAATGTTAAAAGTTTTCAAATTCCATGGCATCATTTGTAATATAAGAACTGATGAATTTGCAGCATGGACCAGAAATGCACGTTTCGGGTACTTTACACTCGTCAATGCATCCTCAATCTAAAAATTTAAAACGACTCATATAAAGGGTGACAAAACCCAAAATGTAGGAC
This sequence comes from Pinctada fucata, assembly GCA_028142955.1. Lineage (NCBI taxonomy): Eukaryota > Metazoa > Mollusca > Bivalvia > Pterioida > Pteriidae > Pinctada > Pinctada fucata. The sequence goes on along the minus strand of AP027102.1, from coordinate 42,750,456 downwards.
CAAAGGACCTACAAATGTAGAACCACCCCGTGTGACATGGATTTAAATAGTTTTTTTCTTTAATAACCCCAAATAATGTAAGTAAAATGTAATTATTGTTATGTGCGGTGTGATGGTCTTCAATGTTCACTGTGTATTTCCACAAGTAATTATTATGTTCGGCAAGTTTTGGGATCAATGGAATGGATTTTAAGTTTAAGTGTATAATTATTTTTTTTTAATTTTTAAGGTGGCGCCGGTTGCAATTATTTTTTTGGTGATTTTTTGAATACAGGGCCTATGAGGGAAACATCCCCCCTTGTTTAATAATACAATGAGAGAAGTTTAAAAATTGGCTTTCAGCTAGCTTCCGTTTTGGTTCTATTTTGCTTAGATGCTGTAACTTCTATTGTATATTTGGCATGACTCATGTGATATTTGAATATGTTTAAACTTAACTAATTAACTTTTTCACATCGCCACATACAATAATTCCGGCATCGCACTGAACACCGAAGATTGTTTTCCTTTATCTATTTTGCTATAATTTTATTTTCTCCATCTGTTTGTCAGGTTTGTCTTTTCTTGTGAGAAAGTTTTGTCATAAAATTGTAAGCCTTTAGATTATGCTTTTAGATTTCTGTGTTTGACTTTCATTCCTGATTTAATATACATATCTAGAGATGAGATAGTCTTAAACATGAAAACATTTTACTTCTTGGAAGAAACTTATGAAGCGTGTCTGTTGGATTTTTGTAAAAATGGAAGAGCGAAATTCCTTGACATAAAGAAAACAATAAAGAGGGATGCAATTGTAGATCTGTTACGCCGAGCTCCTGTGGTTCACAGACAGATTTGTAAATAGTTTAAATAACCAAAACTTACTACAGGAATTCGATTGTAAAAATTCAATATTACTTACAGCCATGCATCGGAGAAATCTTTTGGCTTGAAAGCATAATTTCTATAATCAACAATATTCGATTTGAGATCTTTGCATGTGCTCTTCGAAACTCTATGTATGACACTTCCATTTGGTAAAGTAAGATCATCAGTACAATCGTCATTGAAAGTCCCACATAAGCCTTCAACTTGTTTAAAGTCTGATTCAGATGGATTCACGTCTATACTGAGGTGAAATGAGTTTACTAACACTTTTACAGTTGTTCCAGTGGGTAGGTAAATCTGCAAAAGAAAACAAAATACTTTAATCAATAAGAGTCGGGAAGCATTCAGAACTGTCAAACAAATACAGGTATGATCCAGAATATTTTTTATAAAACGCATTTACAGCCTTTTGTTCATTCATTTTGGTTCGATGAGTGAAACAAATAAAGAGGGTATTGGTTGAAGTATTGAAATTCAATATTGCTCATCCCGAAAATGCTCCCTGTCTTTGTGTTTTTTTTTTCAAATCCTAAAATCGGAATTGTCAAACAAATCATAAAGATTTTTTTCAATTTCTATCTACAAGGCTGGAAGTTAACCCTTATGCCTTGAATGACAATGCTTTTATATCGACTGGTGTTTCTCATAGAATTTGAAGAAAGGATAAAAGAAGAAAGTGAGAAATATTTCCAAATCAAATTTACTCTTTAGAGGGCAGTTGATGTTCAATTTGACGCATCTTTAAGTTCATTGAGAAGCTTGTTAGTAGAGAGATTTAGTTACAATGTACGAATGACGTCATAAAATTTTGTGATCTGTGATCAAATAACGTCATGACGTGACACAGAGCTACACGCTAATGTCAATCTCGCGCAAAAGAAAAATACCTAGACAAGTTTCAAGAGGACAGAGAAAACCTGATCTGAAGGTAATAAGACGTGATCGTCTTTGTTCGAAAACAATTACGTTTTCTCGAAATGCGGAGCAAAGAGCAGTGATGAAATTATGCGTAGACGTCCGAAAAACGCCGACAGAGACTCATAGATTCCTGAAACAGTCGGAATCCATGCTAGAACTAGCTGTTCGCAATTCTTCAAGTTACAAACTTTATCATGATTTTTGGACCTTAGGGACAGTTTACAGTATGATATGCGCTAGGGTAGACTTTCTATCAAAGAAAGAAGTGCTTTAAAATGAAGGACGTGGCGTAATTTACAGTGATAGGCGACTAACAATTCGAGAAATTGCAAGTAACTGTGAAATTATAAATAAGAAAAACGTGCCTAAGATCTTATCTTATGATCATAAAACGAGTCATTTTTGTGTTGGATCGGTTCCGAAAATTCTTCATCTGTCAGAATAATTTATAAAGGATAACGTCAAGGGTTTTCATGCTTGTGCTACTGGTATGAGGAAGTGTCCTTTTTATACTGTATAGAAATAAAACTATTTGTGCTTTGTTTCTGGTGAAATTTGTGATATTATTAATATGAGACTTGAATTTAAATGAAATTATACTTTCATTTATTATACCATCGTTTGCTAGCTTTTATCGAGGCAGTCCACGAACTTTGATTACGGACAACACTCGTATGTGATTAGAAATCAAAGCAAATATATACTTGTCAAAATTTCTAACTTACCATTCTACGGATATGAATTTTCGTTAAATAGATGTGGAATTCAAATTATTGAAACGATAATTGGATTTGATATACAACATTTCACTCTTTACTTTAAAATCAAGAAAAACCAAATTTCTTTCAACGGAAACAGACCGTGACGAAATTTGAATTTTGCACACTTTTTATGAATTTCGCGTATTTTATCGGAAAATTACAATCAAACCACTTTTAAAGAATTGTTTGTACCAAGTTTAATCAGAAAAACATAAAATAAACGGAATGCATTTGTTCAGAAAGTGATAATAAGCAAATAAAAGTTAACGAATTTTCCATAAAATGGATGCGTGCGCATAACTCTTGTGAGTGGAGCGTAAAATGAGCTTCCATTAACCAAACATCTTTTCTAGGCTTACTACTCAAAAAAAAAAAAAAAAAAAAAGAGGCATAGCAGAGGAAAAAATTAAATATAGCATTCGCAGGAAATGTTTCAACACAAAAATCGTTACCCGGTATATCAATGATTCCGGGAGTGGTATTGACTCGAAACGCATCGGAAAATTTGTAAGCATATCACGATGAAATAACAGTTTCAATCGCGAATATTTCAAAATCTGAAAAACGAATGGCACGATAACCGTAAGAACTTTTCTATTGTTGCCTTTTTTCAGTTAAGACACAAAGTTTTCTTACGAACCGGAAGCGGATGATTCTTTGCTAAAATGGTGTAAAATTTGAAGATAAACATCGCAGGATGATCTATTCATATACACTTAAAAAAAACTTTCGTTGTTGTTATAAATATAGATATTAGATAATTGATTTATACCAATCGTGATACTGTAAATTGGATAATGTAAGTTAGAAATTTTGACTAGTATAGTTAGGTTCAATATTAGCAAGTACATTTAGGCCTTCAAGACAATGGAAAACAGAATTGTTATTGGAGATATCACAGCTAGAATAACCTTTAAATCACGAGCAAATCAACAAACGTAAAAAAGCGGAAAGTTGTCCAGTGAAGTATTTACCATGTAAGTTTGTCCACTTAGTTGTACGTCTAAGAACCCATCATCACAGTGCAGAAAATCAGTCATCTGCTCTGATACGTTTTTGCATTTATTTATGACAAAAACATCGGCTCCAGCCTGAATTGCGGCACCACATATACAGAATGGAAATACGCCATTCCTACTGCAACTTTCATATTTAACCTGGATCTAAAAAAGAAGAAAAGAATTTGTCATTAAAGGAGGTATCTCATCGTTGTTGAGGTTTATAAAGACCAATACAATGCACGATTAGATTTATGACACAGAACCGGAAAACAATCACATCTAAAACTTTATAAGTTATTATGTTGATACAAATTGTTCTCCACCAAGTCATATTTTCTTCTGTAATGATATTAATTTTCATATTTCATTTATATCCAAACAGAAATTTCCATACTTGCGTTTAAGTCTTAAATAATTAAAACATTCATTTTCAAAAATGATTTAAAAATATACTAAATACCGGTAAAACATTGTAAGTTACAAAGCCTTAATTACATAAAATTTCTCTTCTTTCAACAAATTGACCAATGAAAAACACAGAACACAAAATTGTCAAGAACAGTGCTTGGCAAGAGTAATTTATTACGGATTGAGAATGAAGATTTACAGCCAAAACAAATAGGGAGGAAAATGATTCCTCAGATCAAATGTGAAATTGATAAGTGTAGATCTCTACGATCGTAAGAAAGCAATTCATGTTTAACAAGTTGTCAAGATGAAAAACTCTTAATATCTGTGAGAATGCTGATAGAAACGGATATAAAATCTGATAATCAAGAATCAAATTGAAAACTTTACTTAATATTGATGAGAAACGAAATAAAAAAAAAATCAATTCATGTCTGAGAAATTCTCGTATGAAAAATCATGAATTCTTATATTCAGTAAAATTGTACAAAATAATTAATCATCCATAAAACTTGCATACATAGTGTGGTTTAATTTCTTCCATAAATGCTTTAGAATATAACTTATTAAAACAATTAAACGAATGGGACAAGTGCTAATAACACTGTATGTAAAGTTGCTATATAATATTTTCTACGGTATTCGCGACTATTTCTTTCTGAGTTTTGATGCATTAATGGGTAATCTACTGTGTTTCTACTTTTTTCTCTTCCAAACCGTGCACTTGCGACAATGTTTAACGGAAAAATATTTATCATATGATAGAAGCATTGTATTGGTCCTTTATCTATTTGACATCATATACTATTCGTAATATAGGTTTGATTTAAATAAAATCTAGGCAACTCAAAGTGAGCATCCCCTCTCACAACATGCACATCAATGTGCTCACTTAGGCTGTGTAAAGGTTTTTACTACTTGTATTTCCAATCAATGACCATGACTTTTTACCTATGGCCTTGAATATCCATACGGTTCTTCCTCTAGTCATAAGCAAAAAAAAATCATGATGTTTGCTGAAGATCCAATTAAACCTGCAACCTTCAGTCTGTATACAAGGATTTAAAACTCTTTCAATCTGTGACCTTGACCTTTGACCTATGGCATTGGAAATCAATAAGGTTCTTCCTTTTATCATAAGCAATAAGTGTATGAAGTTTGTAAATATTCAATCTAAACTGCGACCTTTAGGCTATTTACAAGGATTTTAAACGTTTCCAATCTGAGACCTTGATCTTTGACCTATCAAAACTGCCACCTCTAAGTTGTGTACATTAGTGTCAAGCACACAAGCACACGCTAACACTAACATACAAACGACGGCTTTACTACATACCCCTGCAACTATGTTGCGAGGGGACAATATGTGTATGTAGTTTGGCAAAATCTGATCGAAACTGAATCCTCCAGGTTGTACATAAGTATTTTTAGTAATTTCCAATCTGTAACGTTGACCTTTGTCATATGACCTTGAAAATCAATAGGATTCTTCCTCTTGACATATTAAAGGAATAAGTGTATGAAGTTTGGTAAAGATCTGAGTCCTTTTTGCTGTATACAACGTGAAACGTGATGTATACATGGATTTTAGCCATTTCCAGTCTTTGAACTTCAACTTTGACCTATGACCTTGAAAATCAATAGTTTTTTTTTGGTCATCAGGAATAAGTGATTGCAGTTTGGGCAAGGTCCGATCAAAACTGTGTCATCTAGGCTGTATACAAGGATTTTGAGCCATTTCCAATCTTTGACCTTGGATTTTGACCTATGACCATGAAAATCAATAGGGTTCTTTTCCTTGTCATAAGGATTAAGTTTATGAAAATTGGTCAAGATCCGATCAAAATTGCGTCCTCTAGCCTGTATACAAAGTGTGACGTACACACTTATTAACAAACGAAGGCGTTACGATATCCCCCTGCAACTATGTATGATTAAATCTTTACATGGTCATCAAGTTTTTATGACTGATCGTTACCACATTTTAAGGTTCGCTTTAACATAATCACCCATCCTACTCTTAGAAAAAATACTGTACCACAATATATAGGTAAAATGATTTTAAACATATTCTTACTTTTCATTGCTTATCTTTTTTTCTTAATGCCCTGATGATATTCCATTCAATTTTAAGAGTATGAATTAATATTAAGATCTCAAACCTGCAAATTCTTATATTTAAGATGTCTTTGCAAAAGAAATTCGCCAGCATACTGTATATCATAAGGCCTGAAAAAGATGTCAATGACCTTAGATTAATAATAGCAATAGTACAAATCTTGAATACGTTGTTAATACATGACAGATTCAATCACAAACACTGAAATACAGAATTTTCGGACCCTTGGCCTTTATCCAGTGTATAAAACGATAATGTATACCTGTCATATACATGGTCATTTTCAAACTTGATACAGTCGAAGGGACCGAAAATTTGTGTTTTGAGTTTTGTGTTTTTATTTATAGCATCCCTTCAATGCGATGAAATAAATCACTTTGCAACAGAGTTTCATCTTTAATTTTTGAATAAAATATTGAAGGTAAATGCATAACAAATATTAAACTATGGTTTTATTCTGTATTTTCCAGGGTTTTATTTTGTGGATTCTGATGCTCGCTTTGTGTATGAATTGCAATAAACAGTTTTCCTCCATATTGATTATGAAAGTGTTTTCACTATCATTTCACAGAACTGAATCGACGGGTGTTGCATGCAAACAGGAGATACTGACTCTTCCTGCGCACCTTGTCTCACTAGCATATTGGGAGTTCGCTTCTTTTCATGTGGTGGAGGTTTTTGTTTGTTTGCTTTGGTTCATGTTTTATCCTGATTTTGTATGCCTTTGGTTAATGATATTCCGAAGTATTGACTTTTGTACTGTGTATGAAGATATTTTGTCATTTTACCGTTTTATACAATCCAACACATAGCAAATTGTTAATTTTGCATGAATTGTAAAAAAATGACCACAATGACTGCTTTTTCAGATAGGCATACACCTTTTATTTATCCTCATCTCATTTTTTTTTCAAAATATGTGATTGACTATCAAGACCTTCGATACATTCGTTGGGGGTGACCTAGTGCCAAAATGAGAACAAATTCTTATGATGATACAATGGAATAATAACAAACTATAACATCTAATTGTCTGCAATATTGCAAGATTTGAACCTTTGAAAACACCGATTCATTTGTGCAGTTTCTGTTTTGAAATTTCAGGTTACCCAAGAAATGATTATACATATGGTAGGCTTAAATTCAATTTAAGGCTTTAAATCAATTTATTTGTAAACGAGAGATCATTTCTATGTTGTTTTTTTTTATCATTATGGAATATTATGTCTTGATACGGTCTTGATACATTATTATGAATTATCTCTCGTTTCATTCCAAATTGTTCGACTTAAAAAAATTATTTTAGGCAGTTTTCTTACTCTAGTTCTGATCAATATAACCTCCGTATGTTAATCGACTTTTTAATCTGAAGAGAATGCATTTCTACTCTATATTTTTGCTTTGTTTCATATTTTCAAAAATTGCATGACTATTAATTAAAATTTTTGGATTTGTATTTGACTTTAATTCGATCATTGTATAAACTTATCAAAATTTGAAGTATCGCGAAGAAATCCAAAACAACAAATTTAACGAAATGATCTTCAAATTATCCCCTTATGACCAAATAATGACTGAGAGCAAGAACTTCATATGTCACTTTCTGTAAATCTCATTGGCCAAAATCATATACGTCTATTTGAAAAGGGATCTTGAAATACACATCATATGTAAGGAATATGAAAAACTACCTATACACCATTTGCTACTGGCGAGGCAGATGGGCGTCCTAATTGGGTCCCTGTAAAGTGCGAAACGAAACAAAAACGAAACGAAACGAAACGAAACAAATCGACACGAAACGAAACAAATCGAAACGAAACGAAACAAATCGAAACGAAACGAAACAAATCGAAACGAAACAGATCGAAACGAAACGAAACAGATCGAAACGAAACGAAACAGATCGAAACGAAACGAAACAGATCGAAACGAAACGAAACAAAACATAAAACTTAAAGAAAATGAGAAAAAGAGGAAAAATCGCCGAAAACGAATATTTCAAGACAAGATCAGCATGTAATATTGCCTAAATCCAAGAGTTTTACATTTGTAAAAATGTTATGATCGCTGAGCGATATAAGTCCCCTACCGGCGGCATATATTTATGTCCTGCAACTCTGCCTATGAATTACTCTTCAATTAAACATGAGTTTTAATTAAACTTACTGTATGTGCAGCTCAGTTCTGAGGTTTTATCTGCTTTATCGATTCGAAAAAGAGGTCAAGCGTGACGAAAGTTGAACTTGCTCTGTAACTATCCAAGACTAAGCTGAGTATCAAATTTTACCTGAATATCACTATTTGTTGCAGAAAAAAGTCTGGAAAACTGACAAAACTGAATTGTGCAAGTCATCAAGGGGCATAACTCCTCGAAAAATAGGTCAAGCGTGACAAAAGTCGAACTTGCCCTGCAACAATCCAAGACTAAGCTGAGTATCAAATTTCACCTGAATATCTCTCTTTGTTGCAGGAAAAAGTCCGGAAACTGACAAAAATTGAATTTTCCAAGTCATCAAGGGACATAACTCCTTGAAAAATAGGTCAAGCGTGACGAAAGTTAAACTTGGTCTGTAACTATCCAAGACCAAGCTATGTATCAAATTTTCACCTGAATATTTCTTTATGTCGCAGACAAAAGTCCGGAAAACTGACAAAAACTGAATTTTCAAAGTCATCAAGGGGCATAACTCCTCGAAAAATAGGTTAAGCATGACGAAAGTCAAACTTGCTCTGTAACTATCGAAGACCAAGCTGTGTATTAAATTTCATCTGAATATCTCCATCTATTGCAGAAAAAAGTCCGGAAAACTGACAAAAACTGAATTTTCCAAGACATCCAGGGGCATAACTCCTCGAAGAATAGGTCAAGCATGACGAAAGTCAAACTTGCTCTGTAGTTATCCAAGACCAAGCTGTGTATCAAATTTCATCTGAATATCTCCATCTGTTGCAGAAAAAAGTCCGGAAAACTGACCAAAACAGAATTTTCCAAGTCATCAAGAGGCATAACTCCTCGAAAAATACATGTAGGTCAAGCCTGATGAAAGTCAAACTTGCTCTGTAACTATCCAAGACCAAGCTGTGTATCAAATTTTATCTGAATATCTCCATCTGTTGCAGAAAAAGTCCGGAAAACTGACAAAAACTGAATTTTCAAAGTCATCAAGGGGCATAACTCCTCGAAAAAATTGGTTAAGCGTGACAAAAGTCAAACTTGCTCTGTAACTATCCAAGACCAAGCTGTGTAAGTCAAACTTGCTCTGTAACTAGCCAAGACCAAGCTGTGTATCAAATTTTATCTGAATATCTCCATCTGTTGCAGAAAAAAAGTCCGGAAAACTGACAAAAACTGAATTTTCAAAGTCATCAAGGGGCATAACTCCTCGAAAAATTGGTTAAGCGTGACAAAAGTCAAACTTGCTCTTTAACTATCCAAGACCAAGCTGTGTATCAAATTTCATCTCAATATCTCCATCTGTTGCAGAAAAAAGTCCGGAAAACTGACCAAAACAGAATTTTCCAAGTCATCAAGGGGCATAACTCCTGGAAAAATAGGTCAAGCGTGACGAAAGTCAAACTTGCTCTGTAACTATCCAAGACCAAGCTGTGTATCAAATTTCATCTCAATATCTCCATCCGTTGCAGAAAAAAGTCCGGAAAACTGATATTCGGACAGACGGACAGACAGACGGACAGACTGACGGACGGACGGACGGACGGACAGACAGACCGAGAGGAAACTAAGAGTCCCCTTCGGCGTTGCCGGTAGGGGACTAACTAGTGCCGAGAGGGTTTCTTGAAAGAGTCAAAGTTGACAATTAAAAAAATAAATGTCAAATGCCATGCATGTATTTAAGAGGAATAAAAGGGAAGGGATAGAAAACCACGCTATAACACCGTAATGAGATCATAAAACGGGGTTGGGGCACATTTCAAGAAAAAAAATCTTATCCTTTTTCAAACGAAATGTGCCCCCCCCCCCCCAGTTTTTAATTGTTCTCATTTTTCTGATAAAATTTTCAAATACACATAACGGAACAGTTCCGTTTCCTCTGCGCTAGAATCCTCCCTGCTAAATAATTTTTTTCCGTCTGTGACGAAGTTATTCATCCCAATCACTCTCCTTTAAAATGCAATTGTGCTATATACCGTATATATTATGTTTTAATCGTCAACTTTGATTCTTTAAAAAACCCTCCAGCAACAAGAACTAACGGTTGAAGGCAATAATGAGGGGGTGGACAGGGACAAAGGGAGGGGAGAGAAAGGGGGCGGGAGGAGGGAAGAAGGGGGTGAGAGGAGGGACAGATGATTGGGAGGGTTACAGTAACCCAAAAAAATTAGGAAATTACTTTTAATATAAATAATCTTGCTCTTATGCGTTCATGTACATAATCTCAATTTTAAAAATTACCACGAAATTCATCTATAAATACTGACACGTAAAACGTTGCCCACACGTCGGAGCAACGTTGTGTCGGTGCTGCGAGCGCGCCATCATATCGATCTCCTTTGCGCTCACAGCCCAACTTGTGGTTGGCGGGCCGCGGGGTTCGTAATGGAATCCCCGGGCCGCCTTTTGGGATGTCTTTTTTTTCTAGCTTCTTGCTTTTGTCTTGCAGCTGAAAGTATCAAGATTACACTTTAATAAGTTTTCAATCTTTATTGTTGTTTCGTTTTTCGGAGAGTGACCAATATGGCCGAAGTTTGACCGTCTCCGAAAAACGCCCCACCCTTCCAGATACTGACCAATAACTTTCTTAGAATTTTGACCGACACATTTACCCGAATTTTGAAAAACTAAAATTAACCAATCAAATTTAAGAATTTTGGACAAAGAAGACGAGCCGGACAGGAACCGATAATTGACTTTCACACTTATGTCATGAATTAATTTACGTCCTGTCCGAACTTTCTTCTGATGTCGTGTAATTTGTTTGTTTTCTAATAGCCTTAAGTAAATTTTGAAGTAATTCTTGTTATTTTTAAGACGGAAAAAGTAAAGTCACAAAAAGGAAAGGAATGTTATATTGTTCAGAGATTAACGAGAGATTAAATGCCAAAATATAGAAATGTTCAAAAATGATTTTTACAAATAACTTTTTACATACAAATGATTTTAAAATAAAAATATTAAATTTGATTTCCTGATCGATAATCGAATCTATCGATACCAAACTTGAAGAAATGAATTAATTATCATAGATTTTAACTTTTCAGATGCATCTACTTCATATCATTTGAATAAAAAGCTGTGTTTCATTTTAAAAACGTCTGAAGGGTTGGGCGTTTTTCGGAGACGGTCAAACTTCGGCCATATTGGTCACTCTCCGAAAAACGAAACAACAATAAAGATTGAAAACTTATTAAAGTGTAATCTTGATACTTTCAGGTATGAGACTATTTGAATTTTACATTTTTACCTAGAATAAATTCCATTTACATTTCAATTTTAAGTTAAGTACGTAAATCTTTTTATAATTACTGTTTTAAAAATTTGAACTTTCAAAATAAGCTACTGTCTCTTCATTTCATATTATTATAAGTTGTTATATGTACATAATTGCATTATTATGGTGTTCGCTTGTAATTTTATACATGTGTTCAAGTCCTTGTTCCGGAAACGGACATCACTGGCGCGCACGCGCATTACATTTGAATTGATTTTATTATGTTACAAATATAACACTCTCCGAAAAACGAAACAACAATAAAGATTGAAAACTTATTAAAGTGTAATCTTGATACTTCCAGCGTCCAGAAAAAAAAGCAAGAAGTTTAGAAAAAAAAGAGACATCCCAAACGGCGGCCCGGGGATTCCATTCAGACCCCGCGGCCCGCCAACCACAAGTTGGCTGTGAGCGCAAGGGAGATAGATATGATGGCGCACTGGCAGCACCGACACAACGTTGCGCCGACGTGTGGGCAACGTTCTACGTGTCACATATATAAGGTATTGTCCTATGACATATTAAAATTAAAATTTAAATATGCAGTAATAACGACTTTACTGCATATTTAAATTTTAATTTTAATATGTCATAGGACAATACCTTAAAAAATTTTCCCGATCGCTTCGCTCGCCGCAATTTTCAATTCATTTTTCAAATACTTCAGGCTCTTTTCGCTCACCTTAGTTTTTCATCTAAATAGGACTATTTCTTTTTTCAAGGTTTAAAAAAGGAAATAACCCAAATAACTTCACTATTGCACCAATTTACACTTTAAAGTTTAAACATTTGTCTTGACCGCCCAAGACCCCCTCCCCCCACGGGGAGGGGGGAGGCGGCAGGAGGAGAATGGTACCCCCTGACCCTTCAATAAGATCTAGTCTTGAAATATTCGTTTTCGGCGATTTTTCCTCTTTTTCTCATTTTCTTTAAGTTTTATGTTTTGTTTTGTTTCGTTTCGTTTCGATCTGTTTCGTTTCGTTTCGATCTGTTTCGTTTCGTTTTGTTTCGTTTCGATCTGTTTCGTTTCGTTTCGATTTGACTAAATAGGACTATTTCTTTTTTCAAGGTTTAAAAAAGGAAATAACCCAAATAACTTCACTATTGCACCAATTTACACTTTAAAGTTTAAACATTTGTCTTGACCGCCCAAGACCCCCCAAGACAAATCGAAACGAAACGAAACTTTGTTTCGTTTCGTTTCGATTTGTTTCGTTTCGTTTCGATTTGTTTCGTTTCGTTTCGTTTCGTTTCGTTTCGCACTTTACAGGTACCCGTCCTAATTCGGTACCGATTGCTCATTGGCATCGTTGGTTTTAGTCTTTTGTGTTTAATCTATTTATGTCGTATGTCACTTTTACATGCTAGTCTAATCTGTGTCTCCGCATCGGGCGTTTTGGTCTGATTGGATATTCCATCCTTTCTTTATTTATGTCTTTTAATCTTCCAGATTTAAAGTCACAAAAATGTTGTACATAATCCCTAATTTTTGCGATTTCCTTTGAAAACAATCGTGCCCTTTTTGCACTTGGTTCATTTCATACGACACCTTGCGTTCGTTTTCAGTTAGCTCTGAATATCGAAAGAAATCGAAATCAAAACAGACACTTCATAGTATCGCTCAGGTGACCTAAAATGAGTCATTGGTCTCGTTGGTTTATGTTTGGTCTTTTGTGTTTCATATTTCTTTGGTGTGAGTTGGTGCTCCTTGTCTCTTTTACGTCTCTTTTTTAGAGTGTCTGCTATGTGTTTTTGCATTGATTGTTTTGGGGTTTTGTTGTGGGTGATGCAACCGAGTGCTGATGGATATCCCCTCCTTTCTTTCATGTGACTGTCAGAGGAGGGCTATGTTTGTGAAAAAGAACAAATTCTTATGATGATACAATAGAATAATAACACACTATAACATCTAATTGTCTAAGATTTGAACCTTTGAAAACACCGATTCTATGTATTAGCTGGGGTTGTCTTAAGCCCCCTTCTTACTTCCACTGATCGAGCCACGACTCCTGTACGACTCCAAAAAAGATATATCCGTGGCGAGTCGGGACGCAAAATGTTCGATGAACCATATGAACCTACGACTCCAGTACGGATTGATACGCATCCAGTACGGATAGCTAAGAATTTCTACGGATATCGTCCCGACATTGCTATGGATCGCTACGATACGCGAACGGATATATACGGATTGTTACGACACACGTACGGATAAATTCGCTTTGGTACGGATAGCTAAGGATTAGGTACCACGACTCGAGTATGGATAGTCACGATTTGCGCAAAGATAGCTACAACTTCAGTACGGATTGGTAGGACTGACTTGAATTTCTTATGTGTTTGAAAATCATCATTATTCACGAAAACACCTAATATTTTCAACTTGAGACGCTCTCACTTGTTTCATAATATTGAGGTTTTATACATGTCTTTAAATCATATTATATCAAAGATATATAGAAAAGAAAAGTGAGGAGTCTTATAGAGAATTTTGTAAGGCGAGAAACAAAGTTAAAAGACTTAGGCACAGTCCATTTGATATTCAGGGAGGGGGGGCTTGGGTTTTTTGTCGGATTATTTTTTTCGCTCTGGACCGGAGCAAAATTATTTTTTTCGTGCAAAGTTGCAAAATTTGGAGCAAGAAAATTTTTTTTCTCAAACATTAGTGAAGTTCAATATGTTAAGAATGCTTGTGTTTTATCAACAGAAATTCTTTATTTTTACTAAAACTCTGAAATATTACTAAATATGCAAAAAATCAATTCACTTCTAAGGAACAGAGATATAAAAGAGTTTGACAATATGATCCTCAGTAAACAAAATTTATATAAGGTACAAGTAAGAGGGTAGGAGGGGAGGGTCTTCCAAACAAATGTTCAAATTTAGAATTGTATTATAAATAAATTGGTAAAAAAAATTGAAGTTCTCCTTCAAAGTTTGTATATAAAATTAGACTCTATGGTGATATGCATCTATCATGTCTATTAAAAAAACAAAAGTAATACATTGATAATATGCATTCTTTTGATATCTTTCAAATATGAACTTTGCCATTAAAGAAATAATGTTTTGAAAATTATGGCAAGCGAAGCGAGCCAAACTTTTTCTTTAATATAAATTGAAAACCGGCGAGCGTAGCGAGCCTGAAAATTTTCAGGAATTTTAAGCGAAATTTTATGGTAAATCTTCAAATTCAGATTACTTGTGTAGCAGAACGGGTCTATGTAAACGATGTTGATCTATTTTCATCGTTACTTTTTACCTATACTCTATTTATAGATACATAGATAAAAACTGTTATCTTTATCCAATCAGATTAATCGTTACAACTAACAGTTCGGTAACTGCCATGTGATAGTATACAGTTAAAGTATACCATTGAGGGAGTTAGCATGATTCTGGTTCCCCGAGACCAGACCTATTTCCCGAGGCGAAGCCGAGGGAAATAGGTCTGGTCGAGGGGACCCAGAATCATGCTAACTCCCTCAATGGTATACTTTAACTGTTTTATTATACCGAAACAAACATTATACTGAAACAAACATATCTCTTAGGTATACAGAAACAAACATTATACTGAAACGAACATATCTCTTAGGTTCACAGGGTTCAAATGGAAATTCTAATGATTTTGCCTTGCCTTCTCGACTGCATGACTGAGTAACGGAAAATATTAATTTCTGATGATAAGATAAACAGAAACATCATTTATCATACTCATACATGTTTAATTTTTGATTGTTTTATTTTATTGCGGATTAATTTATGTGCTAAGCGGATAGGAGGCGGATTACTCTGCTCGCGTATTGATAGCGTCATCCGATCAACCTTCACATCATCCGATCAACCTTCAACGGCGCTGATTGGCTGATACTGACACACCCCCAAAGAAGCTCCGCCCCATTTTGAAACTAACTCCCTAGGGAAATAGTCTTCTCAACTAACGCACCCCTTTGCAGGGAAATAGTCTTATCAGGCGATTTTCAGGGATTTAGTTAAATTTAATGAGTCTCTTTTTATATAGGAAAAAATCAGTAGAGGTATAATAAAGCAGTATATAAAGCGAGCGTTCAGCGAACTCAGTGCAGTGTTCTGCCAGACTTTCTGGCTTGTAAAGTCTCTCTAGTCAACTTCTGACTATGAAATAGAAACATTTTGTCTCTTTGATATATTGGTTTAGTTTGATATTTGACTTTTTTTTGGTTTTACGATTTATTTGATAATATTTAAATACAATATTTTGAAGAGTTTGGATTGATTTGATTAGAGCATTTTTGATATTTGATTTGAAAGTTAAGAAGATTATATTTGGTTATTTTGGATTTGATTTGATTAAGAACTTGATTTGGCTTTTACGACGACTTTTATTACTGTTTATTGGTTTTGTTTGATAAAGAATTTACTTGGGAATATAAATAGAAAATTATATTTGTTTTGTCTGATTTAAACGCACCACCACTCGTCCACTGCTTCACTTGTAAGAACAAGATTATTTTATTCTGACACATCATAAAGCCACCGTTCCACTGCAATCCCGCTGTACCTACGACCATTCCCGACCGCAATTTTGACAAGAGCGGGTAAAACTTTCCCGACCTTTTCATTTTTTTCTTGTGATTACGCTCTATTCCCGACCGATTCCCGATCAATATATGACCGATTCACGTTTCATCGCGGACTTACTCACGCTTTACCCGCTCTACTCACGATCATTTTGCCGACCAATTCCCGTTCTATCCGATCAAACTCCGATCTATTCCTGACCAAAACCCGATCTATTCCCGATTCATTAGCGACTGTCTCCGACGCATTCCCGCTCAAAACATAAATTCTAACTTAAACTGATCTCATTTGTCATCCAATGATCCTATCGGCCAAGAAGAAGCCTATATTTCTCGTTTTGACCAAGCCTTACCCAAAAGTGTCGCGATCAAAATTAAAAAAAAAATTCCTTACTTAAAAATGGCATTGGATAGCCAAGAATCGTCACCGCAACATTTAGATAATAAGTATTTCGAACAAATCAATATCAGTGCGAGAAAATGAATGAAATATGCACAGATCCTATTTGAAGCGTCGTTTTGTCGTAACTTGGTCATATAGAGCGTGAATAGGTCGCAAGATGGTCATGAAAAGGTCTTAGTACGATCAGCAAACATTGAATCTGTAGTAGATAGATCGTGGTATGAGCGTAGAATAGACGGATAAAGATCGGGAACAGGGCGTAATTAAAACGTATCTTGTGCGTGAAGCGAGCAGGGTTAAGTTTTATGCCGATCAGACCACGCTCAAGCCACGCTCTTTCCCGACCAGGATACGATTAACCTAGGCTGTACCCCGACTATCCCGACCAAGCGCCGACTATTTCACGACCAAAAAGAGAGCGGGAAAGTTTCCCGTATTTTTTCAACCGGTTGAAAGAATACGGGAAACTTTTCCCGACCTCTAAAGCGTGCCCGCTCTAATACCGATCGATTTTGGACCAACATACGCTGTACCAGATCAAGATACGACTAAGAGCCGTTCTCTCCCGACCTGGCAATTTTCGAGGTCGGGAATGAACGTAGGTACAGCGGGATTGCAGTGGAACGGGGGCTTAAGCAAAGGAGTACAGCCGGGAAGGGCCAAAATCGGCCTGGTGGCAAAATTTATTCATACTGTGTTATTTCACATACGAATACCTGTATTATTGAAAACCAGTGTTAACTTTTACGGAAAAGCTATTTTCACCTTAAAATGAAGCCGAGAAAAGGGTATAGAAAGCAGATAACGTCACTTTAGCCATGACGTTGTAACGCCGTATTTTCATGTTATTATGTTTAACACTATATTTTTCAAGTTAATTATTCATTCAAAACAATTATATAAGTGCAATTTCCTCCTTTATAACATTTCTAGCCTGACATGTTAAAAATATCACTTTTCAATACTAATAATCGAGGGATATGATAAACTGAGTATCAATTTACCCTAAAATCACACGATGAAAAAGAAACCAAACCATCAAATAATCAATATTCTGCGCACTGATCTATTGGGTGCTCCAATGGACCAAAACAATCAGAAATAGTAAAAGTTTTTCATCAAAAGCTTGTTATTTACAGTGGCGAATCTATCATTTAGTTGAAAGAGAACGGGTCTTTGGACCTTCACTATATCCGCCACTGATTTCCACAGTAATTGGTTTTCAGTTTCCACAGAAGTCATATTGTCTGAGTGTATGGCCATGGTAAGTTGTACATGCATCATTTAAATATGGGGGCTTAATCCTCATGTAAAGTTGTACATATAAATGTTATTACTACAGTACAACGTATGAATTTTTCAAACAGTGCAACAAAATTTGAATTCATATTTTAAAAAATGTAAAATAAATATCGTTATTCCAAGTTTTTTCGCTATTTAGCGCCAACCATTTTACAGAATCCATAACTATATGTACAGACATGAAGAAATTCCTAGAGAAAAGAACATGCACACAGTGAAGATCGTCAAATTCGCCATAAAAAGTTTTATTCGACGACCACATTATTGTCGAATTATTGTTAAAGCACAATTCATTGTAGGTGGCGCCAGTGAATGAATTAGAGCTGCGCACCCCATATTCAAAATGACGTTTTCAAACGGCTTTAACTTTGAATGTATGCGTTAGATTCGCCTGAAAATTATAATTTATACAAATGAGAATGTAAAGTTTAACTTTCATATGAAAAGAAAGATTTTGCATCGTAACATTTTGTAAAATTAATTAATTTTCAGGGAACCGTACCTTTAAGTTTGTGTTTGAAGCAAAATCTCAGGAACTATATATACACAGTAGAACATAATATCACGCAGGTTGCCTCTGACCAGACATTTTAATTTATACCCGGCCCGTAATATTTGACCTAGTATCCATGACCCAGTTCAAGCGCGGATCTAGAGGGGGGGGGGGGGGTCGGGGGTGGGGGGGGGGGGGGGCCGGACTTTTCGAAGCATAGCTAATTTTTTTGTAATTAATATACATATTTCATAAGATTAAGTCCCAACACTTTTGTTGTCATATTTGAAAAATATATCATGAATGAAACGCTAGCCATTTGTTGTATAAAACATATTAGAACTGGCAATCAGTAATCAAGTATGATGTGAAAGTTAACTGTTTTATTAATAATTAGAGACAGAAATGACATAAACTCTCGCGGTTTTTTTTTTTTTTTGCTCTTCAAAAAATTCTGACTTTAGGACCCCCCCTGAAAAAAATTCCTGGATCCGCCCATGCAGTTAGTGACAAAAACTTCCCATACCGTCTTTAGTGGTGTTTTATTTGGATATGAAATAGAACGTTGACGACTCACGATCTATATATAATATATTGCAAAATACTATTTTGAAAGTTAAATTGATACAAGTTGTTCTTCAGGATCCGTCTTTTATAATCATAAAAAGGAAAGAGACATACACTTTTTATTTGTTTGGACCCTTGTTCATTCATTTAGTCTGACCATTTTCAAACAGGTTTCGATAAAATGATTCAATGTTGTATAATAGTACATGTATCCGGAGAAATGAATGAAAACGAATTTATCGTTAGTCCTCCATTTTATGGGCGATCCTGTGGGGAAATGATTTACTTTCTATTCTAATTTGAATTTTACTATGTAAAATCAACGATTAAATTGTTTCTGTCCCCGTATATCGCAGATATTGCATTTCTTTAAAATCAATTACCCTTTGACAACCGTCAAGTTTGCCGATGGCCGTTTGAAAGCCATGCACCCCCCCCCCCCCCCCAAAAAAAAAGACAAAGCCGACTTCAAAATCACATCCTTGATCCTCTTTGATTTAATTTCCATATATTTCAGGAGTGGATCTATGATTTCACCGTAAACGAAGAACCAAACCAAATGAAATCTTATTTTATTTGGGCTAGATGACTTTCTTTCGGGATAGACAAAACAGTCAACGTCACCACTTCAAGGTCACAAATGACATTTAGAATTCAATATTTACATTCCTACTGCGTTTCCCTTATATGAAGGTACCAAACCAACTGCACTGCATTCTTCGATAATCGCAAGAGCCTATCACGTGACATTTGAACAAATGCGGATTAATTTCCCATAAAATGCCCATTCTATACTGCTTCAACGCAGATTCAAAATTGCATTATCAATCGATGCCGTCTATCCCCAGTGATTAAATGGGTCAAAATCTAGGTCACCCACATGTATACTTCCAAGAAGTGTGACGTAGTAAGTCGATCACGCGTCACATCAGACGAAATTCAAGGACGACCTGCACTGTCGTCTACGGAATGATGCCATGTTTGGATGAGCGAATTCAGACATTAGTGGATCAAATATTCAATATTTAGGATGAGGATTTGCTCCACTTGTGTCATTTATATGTATCAACAGTGAATTTATTTTTGCTTCTAATGGAATTATACAGATCAGAAATATTTCGTATTGATCAGCGAATTTTGTGCCATGTTGAGGTAGGTCATGAAAATTTCGTGTATTTGTATCGTTTTGAACGGCTGTACTTGAATTTTGCATTATTCTAAATACTTCCAGAAGAAACAGAGTAATTTTACAGAAGTTTGAATAATGGTACCGATTGATTTCATAGGTTTATAAACAAATTAACAGTGTGTTCCAGTCAGTTTTCAAATTCTTTCCTTCCAGTGTCCGTGACATTTCTCCAGACTAACCATCCGCTTGGTCTTTATCATGTGGGACAAAAATTGCGATTTTGTTCGATTCATTTTTTATTCAGTTTTGATAGAAATGTTCAACAAACAACTATAAACAAAATTCAATTTCTTATTTTTCTACAATGTTTCCGTACATAAGGTACTACTTCGAAGCTAGCAAAAACGCCGAACGTTCGTTTGCTGTTACGTCAAGTGACGTTCTCCCTCCGCAGTGACATTTCAAATATAAAGAAACGGGATGAAAAGGGACAGAAACAACTTAATTAACACGTAAAATGTAAATATAAGGATTGTTTTTCAGCTTTTGCACTTCGTGCTTTTCATAAATTTTGTTTCCATTCCCTACTGCCAATACACACCGATAAAGCGCAAAAGCTAAAACAATCCTTAATAAGTCGCCATTAAAGAAAAGCTTTTCTTCTGTAATTTTATTTTAAATCACAATTAAGATATATTTTCCGTTCAGCTTACATTTACATCAGAAATAACGAATATTTCAACTTTTAGCATTGATACTGGTACAATCAAAACTCGTATAGTAGTAACCTCTATATTTATGGTATGCTCGTACATTTTCATGTACATGGATACTTGCGCGGATGGGTTCCCATCATTTTTAGAGAAGACAAATTCAAACGGGATAGGGCTCCCCTCCCGACCTCTAGATAAGCGCATATAGCTGACGTTGTGAAAAACTGAAATCAACAATCTCTATAAAATGATAGCATTTTTGTATTTCATGTGTATATGGGCACTATGGATAACAAAGAGATATTTTATCAAGTATTTATATTACTAATGTTACCATTGTAAACGCATTCATCATTTGATGACAGCCAAGCCTTGGACGACAACCAAGGAGGAGGAGGATTTAAGAACATAAGGAAATCAAAACTTTGAAAAATTCTTTAAAATATGATAAACAAGCGTTACGATGATGCATGTACAACGTGACGTCACATATGACGTCATTTAACGCCAGTTCGCCTGCAGTACGCTTTTAAATTATGCTGATGATACGATGTAAAATGTTAAATTTTCGATATCTGCGGCCGCGTCGCCGGTAGATTTCTTTGTGCAAATAGCTTTTTTTTAACTACTGAAGGCATTTCAGTAAACAGACTTGCCGGCGAAGTAGCCGCTCTATGTAAAAATCAAAGACATTCGTCATATTTTTTGCAAAATTATGGAATTTCGGGAACCGCGCCGGCTTTTAACATTTACCTCTTTGTTTTTGATATCCGTTCATCGCTTTTTTCGCGCGTTTTTCGAAAGAAGCAATCTTCCCAAATGAAATCAATATACCATTCATGCAAGACATCATGTTTCATTTTGATCGAAATTACCAGGCCATTATACCGACTTCGTGGCTCTACTCCTTTATTTATTTAATCAAAATTCAGAGCAAAATTATTTTTTTCGAAAAAAAACCCAAGCCCCCCCCCCCCCCCCCCCCCAGAATATCAAGTGGACCGTGCCTTACTAGAAAGGAAAGAAAAGACAAGGAAAGAGAAATAGCAGAAACAGCGAAAACGAATAGTAAGAACTTTTGGAAGTACGTTAATTCGAAAAGAAAATCTAAGTCAGGAATATCAGAACTACATACAACAAAGGATAACGTGAAATGCGTAGCAAGTAGTGATAAAGACAAGGCCGAAGTACTTGCCGAATTCTTTACAAGTGTCTTTACCATCGAAGATAATAAACCTATACCAAGTTTACCAAATCTTCAGCAACTTCGTTAGATGACCCATTCTCAACTGAGGAAATTAGGAAGCATTTAGTGAAATTAAACACGAGTAAATCATCTGGACCAGACAGTGTCCACCCAAGATTGTTGTCCGAACTAGCATCGGTTCTGGATAAGCCATTATGTATGATATACAATGAGTCGTTTACTACTGGCATTGTTCCGGATGAGCGGAAAACAGTTGTAATCACTGCATTATTCAAGAAGCCTTAGGGGGATAAAAAGTCACCATCTAACTATCGTTCAGTAAGTTTAACGCGCATTTTGTGCAAAATAATGGAAAGGCTTATTCGTCAACGTATAACAGATCATATGAATCGCTTCAACCTATTCAGTTCACAACAATTTTGATTTATGGGAGGGAGATTAACTTCTCTTCAATTGCTGAATGTTCTCGACAAATGAACTCAAATTCTTGACGAGGGAGGAGACCTTCATGCCATCTACATGGACTTTATGAAGGCCTTAAGCTTTGATAAGGTCCCCTTTAAAAGGCTATTATATAAAATTCAACGCTATGGAATCAGCCAAAAGACTTGTAACTGGATAAATAGTTTCCTAGGTGACCGGCGTGAATGTGTACAAGTAAACGGTTCTAAGTCACAATTAAACCTCTAAGACGTATCGCATCTAAATGAGTATACACTTACGTATCTGTGTGTAAAAATCAAACAACAATGGAGCGACATTTCCGGACAATAACATAGTGAAGAATGTTGATATTAACCCCACATATGATATGTAACAAACCACACCGCACTCCAAAATATTTTTATATGAAAGAGATAAATAATAGAACTCTTTATAAAGTTAATTGATATGACCACAGAGCGTGAAGCCTATTCACATGTGTCACTGTGTAAAATATGGGAGTGTTCGATGTGTTAAAAGAAACCCCTGACAGATAAATTGAATTAGAATATTTTTGACCATCGTGACAACTTTTTGTGTAAGTTTCTTCATTATCAGCGAGATGCATGAAACTTTAAATTATTTCCCATAGCGCCACCTACAAAACATTCAAATTTAGCATTTTTTCTCTACCAATATGCCCGATTTTGCTGCAGTTTTAATTATTTTTCATCGAATTAAGACAAATATTTCCTATTTCAATAGTATTTTATGTAATTCACGGGGTACTCAGAGGCAGAGCCATAATATTTTTGGAGGGCATGTTTAAAGAAAGATTTTAACTGTCCGGGGGCACGGACACTTTATGATAGATGACTTGCGAGATCAGAAAGGCCAAGTGGGGGTTATAGAAAGATGTTACCCCCTCCCATTGAAGGGAGTTAGAGGGTTCCCCCGATAAAATAAAAAAAACATGTGACGCAATTTGAAGGCATTTGAGCTGAATTTAAATGGAAACCATATGGTTCGGTGTAAGGCACGGTCCATTTGATATTATGGCGGGGGGGGGGGGGGGGGGGGGGGGGGCTTGGGTTTTTTGGTCGGAGCAAGATTATTTTTTTCGCCCAAGACCAGAGCAAAAGTATTTTTTTCTTGCAAAGTAGGAGCAAGAAAATATTTTCTAACATTAATAGTAATTTTCAATATTATATTAAGATTGTTTGTGTTTTTTTTTCAATAGAAATTCTTAATTTCTTACTTAAAACTCTAAAGTATTAATTTGTTTTTATGCAAAAATTTAATTCAATTCCAAATAAAAGAATATACAATATAATCCTCATTAAACAAAATGTATAATTATAAGGTACAAGAAAGTGGGTCTGAATGGATGGTCTTCTAGGCAAATTTTCAAATCTAGAATTGTAAATTGGTGAAAAAAATGGAGTTCTCCTTCAAAGCTTGTATATAAAATGATGCTACATGCATCTATCAATAGTAATATATTGTATTGATAATATATTTAAGCCTCTAAAAGAGCCCTTTTTTCATTAATGTGCATTCTTTTGATATTTTCAAATATGAACTTCACCATCACAGAAATATGTTTTTGATAGAGCCGAATTTTTTTGTATACGTAATTGAAAACTGCTGCGAGTATTTTAAGCAAAATTTTATTGTAATTCTTCAAATTCAGATTACATGTAAGAGCAAGATTACTTTTTTCTAACTTACCAAATTGATTTTTTTCATCAAGATTCAGAGCAAATTTTTTTCTTTTCTCGAACCCCCCCCCCCCCCAATTTTGCGGAAAACGATGTGAATGTTTTTTGCATACACAAATTATATTGGGAAAAAAGGAGCTATAAAAAGTTTTATTTGAAAATATGCTGTAACGACCAAAACATTGCCGAATTTGTAAAATTACACCTCTATTGTGAAAACGCAATATATTGCAGGTGGCGCTAGTGGAATGAATTAGGGCTGCGCACCCCAAATTAAAAATTACGTTTCGTAATTCGCCTGAAAATTTAAATTTTTAGAGATGAGAATGTAAACTTTCACATGAAACGAAAAATTTTGCATTATAAAATTTTGTAAGAATAATCTGTTTTCAGGGACACCGTAAATAAACCATCCCTACCCCTCCCGAATCAAAAGTGTTCGTACCCCAATGAAACTTCATTTTTACTAGCCTGAAATGTTTGATCATTTTAAAGCCGGTTTGTTTTGTTAGTTTGTTTTTGGTTTTTTTGTTTTGTTTTTTGGGTTTTTTTTTTGGGGGGGGGGGTTGCTGTTTGTTTGTTTTGTTTTTATTATTTTCTTATCATTTTGACCGGAGCTGTTTATATCTTATATTCTGGTTCGGACTTATTTTCGTTACTCTTATTAGTGCCGAAACTTTTTTTTCTCCTTTTTTTTTGCAAACTTCCTGCCTGTAATCTTCTTTCCTGCTTCTTCAAAATCAAATGTTTTTACTGAATATAAGGAAATAAAAATTCTGTGGAGTCAGAAATGCATGTTTAGAGGAATTCAGTAAATAACGATATAGATCTGTCAGACTGTTGGCATTTTTTCATCAGTATTTAGAGCAAAATTATATATAAGGTAAATTCAAGCCTTCCTCATAAATATCAGATTGATAGATTTATTGTCAAATAATAGATAAATTTTGATTTTCGTTCTTGTGTATAGAGATCGTCCTCTCTTTTTTTTTAAATAAAATTTGTCGATCACAGACTGTTTTGATTGACTACGAATCAGGAGATAATACTGTGATGCGCTTTAGTAATCTTTTGTTTATCGAACACTCGCATGGATGGTTACGCTCTGTAAACATGTCGTCTAACCATCATATATATATATGTCACACTTTGCACGAGTATTTTCCCGCGCCGTATCTAGTGGACATATACGTATCATATACATGTACGTATCGTTTTCAATATGGAAAAGAAATATATGTTGCATTCATTTTGTCATAATTGCGTTCGTTTGTTAATATACAGTTTATAACTTGACTGAGGAAAGAGAAACAGGCCGATAATAAACGACTTTAAAGTTTTAGAGTGACAATGAAAAATTGAATCTTATTTATGATAGATAGGCTTGAAGTCTTATTTCATGTTTATATTTACAACATCAGTTCTTTTAATGAAGCAGAGTTCATTTAAAAGTTAAAAAAAACCCCAATTTATTGGGATGTGCGCCGTCAACTACACGAGTGACCCCCCCCCTCCACGATGGTAAGTAAGAAGTAAGTTTCCTTAATATCTAAATATATATATATATATACATATATACCCGACCACTGCTTTTTCAAACCAAATTAAGAAAATAATCATATTACTGTTTGATAGTTTGATATTCAAATAGCAATTTTCTCTATGGGCATAGATTTAAGAGTATGTACGGTCATATACCCCCCCCCCCCGAAACGGCTATCATGGTTCTACCTTGCGACCGCTGAAGGTTTAGGCAGTCCCCAGAACCCTCACTTCTTTTTCTTGTTTTTCTTTTGCAAGTAAACCCCTTCCCATACGAAAAATTCGAGAAAATATGTATGGTGAGAGAGAGAAAGACGATAGTCTAGTTTGTAAACTGAAACTGTCGGGGTTTTACTTACATATTGACCATTCCTATTACAAATGTATTAAACTTGAACAGACTTCAAGCTCTTTGATAATAATGATTAATTTTACATATACATGTAGTTACGATTATGTATATTTCTTTTAAAGATTAAAGTTCCTCAGCATCCTTTACAATTTATTGTCCGGAAATTTCGCTCCATTTTCGTTTGATTTTTACACACAGATACGTGAGCTTATACTCATTCTGATGCGATACGTCTTAACGGCTAAACCTCTAATGGAGAAAGGTAACGAGCGGCATTCCGCAGGGAACGGTGCTCGGCCCCATCTTGTTCGTTATCTTTATAAACGATTTGCCGGAAAATGTAAAGTCAGATGTTTTTATGTTTGCGGATGACACCAAAAAATTCCGCCAGACTTCATCCAGAAATGATTGTGAACTCATCCAAGATGACCTAAACAGCTTGTTTAACTGGAGTCAAGAGTGATTACTTAAATTTCATCCTGACAAATGTAAATTCTTACGTATATACAGGAATCAATCATCATCAACATCTGCAACTTACACAATGTGGAACTACGAGGGAGGAAAGGTCACACTAAAGGACATAGACTATGAAAAGGATATTGGAGTCACGAGCGATAAAAATCTAACCTTCTCTCAACATATCCAGAATCAAGTTAATAGAGGAATCCAAATAGTAGGATTAACCCGTCGTGCTTTCACATACCTAGACAATCGCACGTTCAGCCTTTTATTCAAAGCCCTCGTGAGGCCTCATTTAGAGTATGCCAATAGTACTTGGAATCCATATAGGAAAGCAGACATCATCAGTATAGAAAACGTCCAAAAAGAGCTACTAAGATGCTTCCGTCACTAAAGAACTTGGCATAAGAGGAAAGGTTAAAATCTTTAGACCTCCCAACCGTGCGTTTCCGACGTCTGCGTGGTGACATCATTGAAGTATTCAAAATTTTGACAGGAATCTATGACAAGAGAGTACGCAGTGACCTTTTTGAACTTAACTTATCGTCAACGAGGGGACATCCATTCAAACTAAAGAAGAAACACAGTCGTTTGGACGTTAGGAAACATTTCTTTACCAACAGAGTGATAGATATTTGGAACATTCTTCCTGAAAGTGTAGTGTTAGCTAAAACCATCTACTCCTTTGAAAATAGACTTGATAAGTTTTGGGCAAACCAACCAATGAAATATGACTTTGAGGCAGAGTATGTTTTTAAGATCGGAAGGGAGCCACGCACAGAAAGTACAGAAACAGATCAGAATAAAATAGTCAGCAGTGCCAGCGTTCTGAACAACCATAAGTAACTATAAGTAATCATTTACCTAAAATGAATAGTCGAAGTATTAATATCAATTCTCTGTAAGGACCAAAATATTTTGGAAACAGCAAGTCATGGATTTTCATGATTTTCTTTATAAATGGTATATATAATGCCCTGAATACAAAAATAACAATTTTTTGAAAATAGATATTCCGATTGCCATGGAAATGAGGTCTGTCTATTTATAGCACTAAAAATTGTCAAATAAGTCATATTTGGTAATAATGTTGCCATGGAAACCATTGGTAGAGTTAATTGGTATTAACAACTTGTAATCTTTAAAACCTCTATTTTTTGAAAAAATAACAAATTTTTGACATTTCTTTCAGTTAGCCGGATCCCATCTAATCAAAATGAGACAAAAATTGCCATAAAATAAGGTCAAAATCAAGGCCTATTTTTGTCCAATTTTTACCATTTTTTAGCAAAAATAACATAAAATGTCAGGCTGATGACACCGTCACTGTTGTCAGAACAAAATAGATTTCATGTGACAAATATAAACACTGAAAAAAATAAGTGGGACCTTGTTTTGTTTTCCTACATTTAGAGGTAAAAAATGGTTGCCATGGCAACTTTTTATTTGACACATGATGACTATATCTTATCAAATTGATGTATAGCATGGTTTAAATAATTTATATTGCTTAAGCTTTATGTAAGGACAACAGAAGAAATTATTCTTTATTTGAGCACTTCCAAAATTTGTCAAGGTCATTGACTCTAATTTCAAGGTCAATTCAAAATAAAGGTTCCAATTTCAATAAAATTTGCATTTTTGATGTTATTTATTGTTACTAAATTTAGGCTTGACTGTCATATATTTGTATCCAAAATACTTCTTTCTAAAATTAGGACCGATAGATGGAAAAACATTACAATTTTTAGTTCAGAACATTTCTCCTAAAATAAAATAAGCCCCAGACAAAAATCATGATAATCTCACATTTTTTTATATGTATGTATGAAATACTAGCTAAAAATCAAGGATGTCATTGATTTTGAGATTTTTTGCAACTTTGGTCAATAAAAAGGGGATATATCCAAAATCACTATGTATGTGTTTGTTTTACTCAATACCACATGGTTTTTAAGTAACTGCCTCTCATATTTTTGAAAAATCACAGAATTTTGCCAAATTTTGTGAATTACATTCAAGATGACCTTGACATTGGGTCCTGGGACCTTGAAAAAATTTAAGGTGATTTTTTTAAATGAATAATGCTCTTTTATATGCACTGATAAAAAATGCTCAAAAATATATAACGGACAACTGAAAATTTACCTGTAAATTACTCTATGTGTAATAGCACTGACCAGAATGTCACCATGGTAACCATTTTTTATACCCTTTTGAATAGAATTGTGAAGAGTTCCCACTCAAATTTTAACTAAAAGATCGAGGATTAAACTGTAGAGATAATTGGCAGTAGAAATCAATTTAGCCTGACATTTCAGATTATTTGCCCTTGAATTTGAGCAAAATCATGTTAAATTAGGAGCTTTTTCTGTCTTAAAAGGGCCTCTTCAAAACAGGTTTTTGTCTACGTTTTGAGCATATTGACAAAGAAAAGGCAGAAACATACTTCTTGTGTAATATTTATACTATGAGAGATATAAAGAGAAAAATTAAGGAAATTTCAGTTGACTACAATAGCTGTTATCATAGAAACGAGCCTTGTGAAAATGCCATGATACAAGTATTCTACCGATGCGTAAAATTTCATACATGGTTTCCATGGCAACGAAAACTTAATTTGTGAAAAGAAAGTTTATTTTTGTCTCAGTACATCATATACACCTTCCACACCAAAAATCTCAAAAATTGGAGACATGCTGTTTCCACGTGCTATTGAAATTATTAGGTCCTTACAGAGAACTGCTATAAACTCGTATATTGACCGAAAAACTGGCAGAATACTGATAGATTTTAAGTTAATTTAAGACAGAGTCCATGGCTATCCGTAGCAGAGTCGTAGCAGTCCATAGCAGAGTCGTACAGTCATAGCAGAGTCGTAGAAATCCGTAGCAGAGTCGTACACATGTATGGCTATTTTTATCACAACAATGATCCCGGACTACTACGGATGCGCTATGGGTTTCCACGACTCCCCTACGGATAGCTACGACTCCACTACGTGTTGCTAAGACTCCCCTACGACTCCGCTACGACAAATCAATCCGTAGCGGAGCCGTAGAAAATTTTGAACATGTTCAAAATTTTTCAGTCTCATCCCGGATAGCTACGTATTGCCAAGGATAGCTACGACTTGTGCCGGATCGAGCTACGGATTGCTACGGATGAGATTTTTTCTCGATTCAGAGCTATCCAAGGCCCGATCCGTGAAACTGTGAAGGGGACTTTGTGCCTAGGTCACACATTCACGGATGAGCATCCCGGTCCAGCACGGATTGAATCCGGCATCAACCGTAGAACATCGTAGAAAACCGTAGAAACCTCATTACTCCGTATTTGAACCGTGCGTATACGTAGCTGATATCTCACAAAGTACTGCTGTTTGAATATGTTAAAAAACCAGAATGGATCAGGACCCGTTCTATCCCGTACCAGTCCGTTCTAAAGCCGTATGAACACGTACTGGGAACGTGCCAAACCGTTCCCGTACGTAAAAACCCGTAGCTTGACGCTGATGTACATGTACGTATTAGTACGGATCAGTACGAGTTTATTACGGTTCAAATACGGAGTTCTACGTATATTTATGGGGAATGCTGCGTATTACAACCGGTTCATACGGTTCAGAAGGGATTCGTACGGCTTCATTCGGTTAAGAACGGATCGCGAAGTATTGCTGCGGTTTTTCAAGGATCGCAACAGTTGTGAAATTTCTATGTAGGCACAGCAGTAACCACTAATAATTTTAAATCTCAATTTAATATTTTGAGTCAAATACAAGTTACTGTCATACAAAAAAAAACTGAAAAAATATATTGCAATGCTATCCACGTATAAAGTAATATCATATGAAGTAATCAACTAAGTTTTTTTGCATTAATATTCATCCCCAAAGTGGTAGCATGATTTTAGAACAAGGTTCAACGTTCAACATTCAAATGTTGAACCGCGTTCTATAACAAGATTCAAAATTAAAAAAATAAGCGATGTCTCATTTGTATTTACTGATTGATCTAATAATTTCTTTTGATTCCCAGAACGGACAAAAATTATTCTTTATAGTAAAACTTTATTCAGTTTTTGATTTTGCTTTTGGCGGAAGAGGGGGCGGGGTCGTTCAAGAAAGGAAAGATCATCAAAATTAATGAAATGCCATTTTTTGAATAGGTAAAAATCTTTTTAAATAATTCAAATATTGCCTCAGAACCAGATGGCTTAATATCGAAGGACAATACTCTTTATTTGAGCAGCATTATGGAATAAATTCAGACTTGCGTTCAAATGAGTGATCATAAATAATTTATTATATATTTTGGTAGATTCGCTGATAGTTGGTAGAAATATTTTATGAGGTAAAAAGTATAAACGTTAGGCAAAAATGAAAATCGAAAGAGAGAAAAAAAATAGGAATATGAATAAGAAAATGTATTTACATGTAATAATAAAAGTATTCCGGTCAATGTTGCAATATGATTTATTGGTGTTTTCAAATTGAGATAAAAAAGAGTCAGACATTGGGTGTTGCATGCAAGCAGGAGATGCTTACTCTTCCTGGGCACCTGGTCTCACTCCCGTATCGGAAGTTCGCTTCTTTTCATATGGTGAAGGTTTTTGTTTGTTTGCTTTGGTTCCTGTTTTGTCCTGGTTTTGTATGCCTTCGGTTTCTGATTTTCTGAATTATCGATTTTGTGCTGTATACAGGGATATGGTCATTATCCATATTTGTCATTCAGAGGTTTCACCATGGTAGCCTTTATGTTTCCAGGACCCACTTGAAAGACTTTGTCCCTAAATAGCGAGAAAAAGATACATGTACATGTACCTACTACAGAAACTCACTACGTACAAACACGTACAATTCCTTAAAGAAACCGTTCTTATCCGTACGTCACCGTACTTTATCGTAGCAACGCCGTATTAGTACATACCAAGCCGTGCAAATCCGTTCTTTTTCCTGATCGTTTAAAGAATTCTCCGTACAGAAACCTTACCAAACCTTTGTGGACCGTACCAATACCGTAGTGACGCACGGATGGCAGAAAATTAGACGCCAACCGTAGCATTTTTGTCCGTACTGCATTTGGGACCGTTGTCCGTGAATGTGTGACCCTAGCATTAGGAAGGAAATATAGAGATACCTTCTCGGTGACCTGATCTCAACTCTTTTGAAAATTTTAGTATTTGATTTGCATTGTAAGGGAAACTTCAGGCATTTTTCTAAGTACATGTAATAATGAAGACGTATTCCAAACAGCGTTCGATTTAATAAATAAGAATCAAACAGTTATAGATATATAAGCGTTCCAAACTATGAAAAAAATCGACAGCATAGTGAAAGAAAAACAAGCGTCTTCAATATAATCCTCGTCGGCGCCGAGGTCTTGCGGTTAGGGCGTCGGGCTTGTTGTGAGCCTTGCTAGGACCACTGGTCGGCCGACGTATACTCTTCAATGTTTTATGATTATATACAAAAATGTCCTTGTCTATGTATTGTATACATTTCTGTGGTGTTTTTAAAAAAATCCTTTATTTCATACTTCTCTAAAGTAAATTTGACATCTTAAATAAGGTTTTACCTTTTGTCGTAGGATGTCATGTGTGGGTCATTTCGTGCAATACATGCACGCCCATGCCATTTTGTGTTATTGCTGCGTTCAACAGAAACCTAAAATGAAAATAGTGATAAATAAGAGAATGAATGATAATAATGAAAAAAATCTATAACTCATATAAATGGACATAGACTTTTTTCCTTTACGATTCTGTTCTATTTGAAAGGAACATAACACAGATAAAGTAGAGCCGCGCACTCTCTGTACTGGTCGGGCACATATTATCGTCACTTTTTTCAACATTTTTGCTCTAAAATCTTTATTTCTTCATAAAATTCGATGAAATTTACAGAGAAGGAAAAAGAGCCCTTGATACACAATTCATCTAATTTTCATGAAAATCTGATGATCTGTTCTTGTTTATCGGTGATTTGTGAACGTCAGGGTTGAGCCAAGTTTGAAAGAAGGAAGGGTACATATTATCGCCACCTCTATCTATTCTTACTGAAAATCTCACACTTTTTCAACAAAATTGATATTATTTGTATCTTTGAACTATCTTCTTTTCGTCTGTGAAAAATTCATACAAAAAATCAAAAACCAAAGAGATATAGGAAGATGAAGTGACCTACCCTTCCCCGGAGAGGCGTCTTTATGTGGTCTTTAACAGAAAAGCTTAGTTAAGGCTAATTCATTCATCCTGTTTATTTCACGCTTTCTGATTTGTCCACAGTAGAAGCATGTTTTAGCCCATCGTTAATATCTTTATCATAGTTGTTTGCTTTAATCATAAAATTCCCACGGCAGTTTATTTTCTTACATACGGCACTCCACTAACTTTATAATTCAAAAATATATTTAGAAAATAATAGATTTTGCTTAGTCGTTTATTATACTAAAATATTAAGATGATCGTAATTGATTACGGTCATCCACTTACCAGTGACAATGAAAATTATAATTATTTCAAATTCATATCAGTGGCGGATCCAGTGCTCCCTTTGCAGGGGGGTCAAGGGGCGAAATTTGCCGATGTTTACTGCAAATTGGCAAAAACATTCCTGTTTTAAGGGTCAATTCCCGGGGGGCGTCCCCTTCGCACCCCCTAAATCCGCCACTGCATATAGTGAGTTTATCTAAAATATCAGTGCCAAACAATATAAATCTGAACAGAAGATTGCATACTAGAGCAATACATAACGTATCTAAATACAATGTATGTCATGGTGCTCTATTGTGAGTGCTGTTGAGAGTATCATTAGGATCTTCTTTAACTCAACATATCTATGACAATGTACTAGACAATGACCCACGAAAGCGCGGGAAATATTGTCATATATGCAAAAATTAAAAGATTCCTTATGTTCTTTCCATTAAAATGAGTTTCCAATTCGAATTCCTATGTCAAATGTGGTTAATGGGGGCAAAAATCCATTTTCTGTGCAAAAATCATTGAAAACTGGAAATAATTTATAAGTTTTGCATTAAAAATGATAACAGAAATTAAAAGATGTAAATGTACTTAGTTTCTGATGTTCTTTCGGATTGAATAAGTTTCAAATTCGAATTCCTACATCAAATGTGGTTTTGGGGCGAAAAAGCCCTTTTTTAGACCAAAATCATAAAAAATTGGAAATAATATACATATATATAACTTTAGCATATAAACTGATTTAAAAAATTAATTGATGTTTATATCTTCAATTTCTGATGTTCTTTCACATGGAATGAGTTTTCAATTCAAATTCTTATGTTGAATGTGTTTTTTGAGAGAAAATGCCTTTTTCTAGGCCAAAATTATGAAAAACTGGAAATACTTTATTACTGTTGCATAAAGAATAGTAACAAAGTTAAAAGATGGTAATGTACTTATTTCTTATGTTCTTTCAAATGAAATGAGTTTTCTGGGCAAAAAAAAAAGAATTACTACATCAAATGTGTTTTAAGGGGGCAAAATTCATTTTCTATGTAAAATACATGATTAAACTGGAAATAATATATAACGCTTGCAAAAAAACGATAACAGAAATTAACAGATGTAAATGTTCTTAATTTCTTATGTTCTGTCGGATGAAATGAGTTTCATTTCATATTACTTTATCAAATATGGGGGTGGGGGTGGCAAAAAGCCCTTTAATAGAAAAAATATGAAAATTTGAAAAAATTTACAACTTTACAATGTGATCTGATTTAAAAATTAAAAGATGGTTTTATATTTAATTGCTGATGTTCTTTCGAATGAAATGAGTTTTCTGGGCAAAAAGAAAAAAGAAAGAAAAAAAAAAACCCATGTAAAATTGGAAATAATATGTTACATTCAATTAAAACCTGATTTAAAAAAATTGAAAAATGTTTACACAAAATGTATATACATGACTTCATTGTTCTTTACAAATTAATTTTGAATCCTATTTTCTATGCTTAATAAAAACATAATTTGTTTACAGTAAAATCTCATGTAGATTTTAGTGAAACGTCAATTATTGGACATTGGTTTTTCTCTAAAACACATGTGTATTGATCAGAGCTCTTGATCAGCCCTATTTGGGCCCGATATTTGGCCAAATTCCCAATGCAATATAGTATCTATTTTGAGACTAAATGTTATACAATTTTTATTTTTATATACCGATGAGACATTACTTGTTGAAATATTCTTATGATGGACTGAAAGTTTACAATAGAACAATCATATATTTTAGTATTGACAAATTCCATATCAATGGACCAATTTTCCCAAGTGAAAACCTCATGGAAAATAATAATAAAATCCTCAGCAGGTAAAAGTGCTATGTTTTAAGTGAAAAGACATTCAAATTGATTTATAATTTTCCCTATTTTCGCCTAAATGCTGTTGTTTTTCCCAATTTCAAAGGCCTCGGCCCCAGTCTCAAAAAAGGGTGTGAGAGCCCTGCTGATTAAACATAGAAATTAGAACTCAAAACTCATTTCATTCCAAAGAACAATGAAATTAAGTACATAAATACCTTTTAATTTTTGGTATTAGGTTTCATTTAAAAGTCATACATTATCTCAAGAGATTTCATAACTATCGCCTGGAAAGTATTTCCCCAAATAAAAACATATTTGATAAAGGAATGGGAAATAGAAACTCATTTCACTCATAAAAACCAAAGACATTTGGTAAATTAACATATTGTATTTTTTATATACGTTTTTATGCAAAAAGTATGAATTTTTTCCAATTCTTCATGATTTTTTGCCCAGAAATCCCCCCCCCCCCCCACTTTAATAGAATAATTTGAATTGGAAATTCATTTCATTCGAAAGAGTATCAGAAATTAAATATATAACTATCTTTTGATTTTTTTTTCATAATTTTTGAATAGAAGAGCTACCCTCCCACCACCATCTTATACAGGAATTTGAATATGAAACTTATTTCATCCAAAAGAACATAATAAATTAAGTACATTTTCATATTTTAATTTCTGTTATCATTTTTTTTATACAAAAGGTATAAATTATTTCCAGTTTTTCATGACTTTTGCATAGAAAATGGATTCCCCCCCCCCCAACACATATGACATAGGAATTTGAATTGGAAACTCATTTCAACGGAAAGAACATAAGGAATACAGTATATTCACATCTTTTTATTTTTGTTACTATTTTTTATGCAAAAGGTTCAAATTATTTCCAGTTTTTCATAATTTTGGCCTAGAAAAGGGCATTTTCTCCCAAAAAAACACATTTGACATAAGAATTTGTATTGAAAATTCATAATCTTAGAAAAAAACATCAAAAATTCAATATATAAACATCTTTTAATTTTTGAAATCAGTAAAAATGCTTAAGTTATGTATTATTTCCAATGTTTTCTTTATTTTTGCATAGAAAAGGGCTTTTTTGCCCCAAAATACACATTTGATATAAGAATTGGAATTTGAAACTCATTTAATTCGAAAGAGCATCAGAAATTAAGTACATTTACATCTTTTAATTTCTATTATAACTTTTAATGTAAAAGTAATAAATTATTTCCAGTTTTTCATGATTTTGGCGTAGAAAATAGATTTTTGCCCGAAAAAACAGGCTCATTCCAATTGAAAGAACATAAGAAATTAAGTATACTAAGATCTTTTAATTTTTGTTATCTTTTGTTAAACAAAAGTTATGAATTATTTCCAGTTTTTCATGATTTTGGCCTAGAAAAGGGCATTTCTCTCCCCCCCCCAAACCCCCCCCCCCCCACATTTGACATATGAATTTGAATTGAAAACTCATTTCATTGGTAAGAACATCAGAAATGGAGTATATAAACATCTTGTGCTTTTTTTATCAGCTATTATGTTTAAGTTATGACTTCCGAAATGGAAGTAACCGGATGTGACAGTTTTACCGAATTGAAGCGGCGGGTGTTGCATGCAAGCAGGAGATGCTTACTTTTCCCGGGCGCTTAGTCTCACTCCCATATCGGGAGTTCGCTTCATTTCATGTGTTGGAGGTTTTTGTTTGTTTGCTTTGGTTCCTATTTTATCCTGATTTTGTATGCCTTCGGTTTCTGATTTTCTGAATTATCGATTTTGTGCTGTATACAGGGATATGGTCATTATCCATACTTGTCATTATTTCCAATTTTTCATGATTTTAGCCTAGAAAAGGGCTTTTCGCCCAAAAATACACATTTGATATAGGAATTCGAATTTGAAACTCATTTAATTCGAAAGAGCATCAGAAATTAAGAAAATTTACATATTTTTATTTTTGTTATCATTTTTAATGCAAAACTTATAAATCATTTCCAGTTTTTTTTTTCATGATTTTTGCACAGAAAAGGGTTTTTTGTCCTCAAAATATCGCAAGTGCCACCTATCTCAGAGGTCTATCAAACGTTTTCTGTAATACTAGTCCATAGTTAATAACTTTAGCATAGTGGTCTGCTTTAATCGTAAAATTCCCTCAGCATTACATGAGGCACTCCACTAAGTTGTTCAAATCGCATTTAAGGATGCTTTCTCCTGGCGAGCTGAACTGAAAACGTTCAAGACGACGGGAGATAACTCCTAATGTCGTAAAAGAAGGATGTGCGACAATTGTTTTTTCTATTCATTATATCAAATTCAATAGCATGGTTAAATGAAGTTGGTTTAGTATATATTTGTTACTTTCATAAGTATTAACATTTTATGTTATCTTTTTGCTTTGAAATAACCTTGTTCAAATAACATTACGTCACTGCGAGACCCTTTGACGTCATGCAGCAAAATGACGTTCGTCCTTCCCGCCATAAGTAAAACAGCTGTAACGCAACGGGACAAGGATTTTATATTTGATTACTTATATTTGCCTTTAAATTACATCAATTTAGAAGATAAATTCAATAAATACATTATGTTTAAGAAGAAAATTTGTATTTTCAGTATGAAATAGATCCAGAGACACACCAAAAGAATATAAAACACACCGAAACACGGAAAACACTACTTTACCAGTAATTGCACCCTCTAATGTCATCCTGTCAAAGAAACATGTACTAATGGTGATTCGACTCTGAATTTCTGTTGATTTCAAAAATTAATAAAAAATCGCCACGTATACTGTTTCTTTATCTCTTCCGCATTATCTTTAATATTTTTCTAATAAATTCCATTTGCGTTATGTCAGGAAAAATTTGAAATTTTGAACTCTTTCAGACAATTGTAAATTGTCCTGTTTACATGATCCTTTTGTGCGCACACAACATATATATAAAATATATGGATCTACTACAGGGACTCTATATAACATGTAGTAAGGGTACATATAAAACAATCGTTAGCTATCATCTTACAGTATTTCATACTTTTTCCCGACAATTAATCTTTCAAGGAAAAACCGAAATAAGCCCCTTCACATCAGCCTTCCCGCGGCCATACATTCTCTGCAACCTTACTATTGTTCGTATGATTTTTTTTAATTTTGCAAATTCGTCGTGCTGGTGCCTTCAAAGATAATTCTCACCATGAACCTCTCAACAATACTTGCACGTCGAACGGCTGCACCATGACTGTTCGAGAAATTTTTATAAAGAGTTCGTAGAGTTTGGACAACAGATTTTTTTATCGTGCGACTTCAGCATTGCAGACGTACGGACATCTCGACTGCCGTATACGTCATAAGAGAGGAAGACTTAAAAAAAAAACCAAAAAAAAAAAAAAAAAAAATCCGGCACGCATTTTTCGTCAAAAAAAAATGGATCATGCAACCCCATGGACGGAAACAAAAATATTAAAAATCTGGGGGGGGGGGGGGGGGGGGGGGGTTCCGCAAATAAAAAAAACATACTCTGAAAAAAAAATGTCACGGCGTATGCATGACAGCGTTTTCTGACAAACTAAACGAGAAAGAGAGAGAGAGAGAGAGAGGGAGAGAGAAAGGTATATTATATCAATATGTTTTAGCGATAACTAGAAATCGTGTCGGTAGTCAGATACAATCATACTTTTTCGATTGCCTTCCGTTATCGAATATATATTCTGCGATCTCTACATACTTGTTCTGTGACTGCATGTGTAACTAATGTTTTATCTGTTTACATTGCACAGTTATTACGAATACAAAGATGTCACAGGAAAGAACAAAACAGAAAAAAAAAAAATAAAAAAGAAAAGAAAAGAAAAGAAAAAATAGTCAGAAGACAGCATCCATCGCTGTGTAGATGTTTGTAGGAAAATTGAAGAGTTATACAATAGTGAGATATTGCCGGGTTGAAGTTTGTTAAAAGTAGGTCAATCTCCAAGGTAAAAGTCACTGTGTCAAAAGTCAAGGTCCATATTGAAAGGTCTGTTAATGAGGAATCTACGTGTGAAATATCTGCCATGTGTGTGTATATTAAAACATATGTCCAGACTCTACAGATTGGAAAATCGTACTAGGTGTCCGGCGCTCTACCAACTGAGATATAAAAACCCTTTCTCGAATATTCTCTAGTTCATGGTTAGTGCCCGATCCCGATTTGAATTTTAGAATTTCAAAGACATAATTAATGATTACACAATAATTAGAAATAATTCCATCTAAACAATTATCAAATTCACATTGTCATATCATATGCTATTCCTTCACATCACACCATTTATCTCTGATCTCTTCGTTTCGACGGATAATCGGCTAACTCATACCTTTAGATTTTTACGTATGATGTCATCATTCTCTATGATCGTTAGATTAGATGACATCATCGTATGAGCTATAGTCATGGGCTTGTAAACAGTGTTCTTCGCGTATAAAAAACATTACAGGGAAGTTGTTTTAAAAACTTCCTCCACGCTTATTATTGTTTGATTTCTCGCAATTGTAATAAACACAAAACTGTTCATGCATTTTAGATATTGTAGCGCAGTGATTTCTCTTGGTCTTTTTCAGTCCTCCTTAGCAAAGTCACTTCTAAACTAACGAGTGAAGTCATCTTAGGGGTAACAGAGATAAAATATGTTACATGAATAAGAATAGGGACAAACGTATTCGGTTACGAAAGATATATATATTAGATATACTGTTGGAAAAATATGGGGCAATCCCCGACGGTATAATTGCGTTTCCAAAAGTATATACAAAATATATCTGTTTGAACCACAAAACACAGTACGTTTATCCCCTAAATATATTACATTTTCTAGTACATGTAAGCATTATCAAAATTGAAACACAGGTACATTTTCTATCTGAAACTCAAGTACAGGATATGCACATTCCAACGAGCTGTTTCTCATCAGTAATGCTCGAGACTGAAATAGAGTAAATCCAAATAATGTGAAGTTGTGTGGAGCGAAAGCCTAAATTTGACCTGAGATGTCTATTATTTAACCTCTTTAGGAAGACCTATGCCTTCAGGGAGATTCACCAAGATTCACATTAGTTCTAGAACAACTTTTTAGACTTTATGACGGAAAATGTATGAGTATAGTTTAATTCAAGTACCGAAACACTATAAAACTAGGCAAACGATATCATTGGGGACTAAATAATCCACATACAGAAATATCAATCAAGTGGTTGAAGTTATCAATTTTGAAATATTAATTCTATTGTAAAATTTCAGTTGCATTATATCAGACAGCTAGACACCACAAACAAAAGGATATTTTCACCATGACGTCATAGTAGACATTTTTCATTGAGACGAACTTCGTACTTCGCACTTCGAAACAAAAGGTCACATCCGTACCAAAATACCAGGACATCGATCAAAAATCAATAATAAATGAAATCAACTCTTTTATCAACTTTTTAATCAACCTGACCATTCTGTTTTATCTATGAGAGTCAATATACTGGAGAAATATATCACCCCACAAACAATCTCAATTTGAGCACTCCTTTCCGTCGCAACAGACTGGAAGACTGGATTAAGAATCTCAACTCTGCAGCGCCCTATGGATGTAATGGTTACATCAGTAGCATAGGGAACCTAACAATTCCCGGGTGTCAATCGGTAAATGTGATTAGCTTATTCAACAGACAACAAATACCTCGAAGTCATGGTATTCATAAATATAATAAGCCTGAGATACATAGTATTTTCTTCGATGACTCGGTTCCATTTTTGAATGAGCATCAAGGCCTACACAACATTCGTACCAAATTGTACTCTGTTCCTTTACGGAAGTTACACGACATCTAGGAATATACTAAGGACTGCACATTTACCGATAAATATTCCCAGGAATACAGACTACAAGGAGTCATCTTGGATGGATGTCTACGTTTCGTTTATTTCAAGCAGTAAGATCAGATAAATCAGAGGAGAAAACTAACCGCCCTTTCATTAAAGTAAAATTTGCAAACAAAGGAATTGATAAATTAAATCTTGTTCAAATTTTGAATCACAAATCTGTCACAGAAGATCCCACCATATTTCAAAAGAGAAGAATGACAATGAACAAAATTTCAAAACTATCATGGACTCGTCTGAGGATTATGCAATTATGTACTACGACACTGATGGTCACTTGAATACCTCACTCTATGACAAACGTGAAGACTTCAATTTCAAAAAGAAGGGAGGAGATCTCCAATAAGACCCCGTTGCAGCATCAACAGTAAAACACCAAAACACCCGATGCAAAAACACAAAAGACGAGTACAGCACGAGACGGAAAAGAGACACACGACATGTAAACATCAAACACAAAAGACTACACAAATTTCATATGGTGGATATTTTCTTTGTTTGCTTTGATTCCTGTTTTGTCCTGATTTTGTATGCCTTCGGTTTATCATTTTTTGAATTATTGATTGTGTACTTTGTATGAGGATATGGTCATCATCCATATTTGTCAGTGAAGAATCATTGGAGTAGTTGCCACTCACGTATTTCAATAAACTCATAAGCGGAATAATCTACATATTGATTAGTATACCCAATGACATTGGTATATTGGACTTCCTGTACTACTGGTGCGTTTTTGCAACCCATTTATGGAATTAAAGTGCGAAGTTCGAAGTGCGAAGTTCGTCACGATGAAAAATGTGTATTAGAAGATATAACATCAGATGAAGATGTTGCGACCAGATACAATGAAAGATTTGCAAAAAAAAAAAATGATTTCTTATGTCTGTACATACCAAATTAATGTTTACCTCAAATTGTGAGATGTCCGGGTTCTAGGTGTCTGAGATACTACATTTAATATTTACGTAGAGAATAAGTGTCTAAATTTGTGTTTTGTTACGGGTATGCAGCACAAAGAAAGTGCATCTATTGAAATAAAATACACGTTAGCGCATTTCATGCGATAAATACACCTGCTGTTAGTTGCATACCCATAACAAAACAAAAAGAATGACATTTATTCTATACTAGTATATATGCTACACATTTGTTAGTTTTATTTATAACAACAGTTAATAAATTGCTCAGTGCCAACGTTTCGACCGAGGCCTTCTTGCCTGATGGACTTAACTAATTTCATTTTTGTTTTCTGAAATCGTGTTTTTCCTGTTAAGAAGGTGACATTAAAATTTAGGTCACCGGGGGTTCTGCTTGCAGCTTAGAACAATCGTCACTGCATTTTACTGTAGAGTTAACACAATATGAAGTCATGAGCGTCTTCATGCAGTTATGCAATAGGTTCCTTTCAAGAGTTTGATCTCTGGGAATTTCATTTGTTGTGAAAATATGATAGAATGAATATTTCATATTGATGACCTCATTTGTTACAGAGCAAGGCATGCTGTGAAATATAGGGGTACCCCTTTTTAACAAGAACTGAAGAAATAAGAAGACCTGAATGTATGAAATCCTGGTAGAGGGAATCTTACCTCTCTAATAAGGTCATTAGATACGGAAATAGAGGAGTTTGTAGCTTCGTTCAGATGTCATGGCGGCAAGAGTAGGTTGAAGTCAGATATTGGCGGTTTCGCCCCTGGTGTGAATGGAGATGGGGGGCACAGTGTACCAGGAAGCGAAGTATACAGTCAAGGTTTAACCCTATCCATAGGGTCACCACAGGGAATGTTTCCTTGTTACAAGTAAGCCAGATATTGGTGCTAGACAAGTGCATGTGTCACCTAGGTATTATTTATCCCCTATTCAGGTAAGGGGTGTTCGATGCGCTCAGACATGCCTCAAACAGAATGCCCCCTAAATCACCAAACTCCTACCCCACCTAAGGTATTCCCATTACCGTTCCACTCCCTGTTCATCCCACAAGGACTACCATATCAATGCCCATCTTGTTTTTGCCTAAGGCTATGCTATCCTAACACGACCGAGATTGGCGCATCCGAAAGCTATAATTCCTCCTGCTCCCTTATCTTGATCACAAAGATTTAGACCCAACGATGTCCCACTTCCTCACCTTGCTCGCTCCTCTTTACGGAACGCACCCTTACAAACGTCCGATGTGTGATAACCCCCACCTGAGTTCAGTGTTTGCACATCATAACTTTGATCAACTTCGGTTGATCGTCTGTCTCTTCAATGCATTCAAAATTTTCTTGTACTAAAATTCTTGAAATTTCTAAAACGTGGGTCCTGTAGCATCATATCCCATCCATCCTGCTGCATCTTTCGGTACATTTTGACATAATAATTTCCACCCTCTTTGGCCATAATACATTGTTTAGATTGAGGATCACTGACGAGGGTTGAGTACCCGAAACGTGCATGTCTGGTCCATGCTGCAAATTTATCTGTTTATAAATGATGCTATTGAATTTGAAGACGTTTAACATTTCTTCCATCCAAACTTACTAGTCCTGTAGTGGTCACGAGTTCCCGTATTCGCAAGCCCCTTCTCCGGTGTGACACTCACCTTTTGCACTCCCTAAGAGTAACCACATAACCCCCCTTTTGAATGTATACGTATTTTCCTGCATCTAAGTTTGTCCCTGGAACATCCCTATCCCTCCTCCATTTCTGTCCCTTTCCCTATCAGAGCCTCCCTTTCTTTGTAATGGGGGGGGGGGGCATAGCCATTGTTTAATTTGTTCTAGGTGATCGCCTTGCCCATCCGCTATTTAGTTCTGTTCGTCTCAGTAGGTACTGTAGGAAAACTTAAAGGGCTGTAAATATGTTCATTTAGGTTTCTGTATATAGTGTAGTTCCCCCATTAGAAAACTCGGAAATGATAATCTTTCAAAAGGATTCCAGTAATCAGATAGCTCAGCTTATAAGTATAGGATAAAGACCGAGTTGAGGTCTGTATGAAGGTTAGATGCCCAAGGAGAGAAAATGGTGGTATTTAAAGACCACCCTGTTCTCTCCGAGGGCATCTAACCTTCATACAGACCTCAACAAAGTCTTTATCTGACTTACAAACCGCAGATTT
The DNA here is from genome assembly GCA_028142955.1 of Pinctada fucata. Taxonomy (NCBI): domain Eukaryota; kingdom Metazoa; phylum Mollusca; class Bivalvia; order Pterioida; family Pteriidae; genus Pinctada; species Pinctada fucata. The sequence continues at coordinate 42,706,724 of AP027102.1, read as the reverse complement.
TCTTAAATTTTCAGAAAAATAAAAATTCAAATATTTAATGCACCCCTGCTTTTCAAAATGAAAATGCCCATGCAAATTATCGGGTGGACGGTAACGATTATCAGGCCATAGTAGTAAAATAGTTTGTTGTACATCCCGATAATTTTCTGAAAGGTACCCTCACTACCCTGTATTAGGTCAGAGAAGAAAATAAAAGGTAAACAATTAGTTCTTTTTCCATTAAGGTTTTTGAATAGGTAATTAAATTAAACGAAAGGTTTTCTAATCAAGTAAGGACAAAATTTCTTTATTTTGTCCATCAAGTTCCTCAATATACATTTATTTGGAGAGCATTTAGAATAATTGGTCTTCAAAGAATTGCTATGGGGATCTAGATTGATTTGAGATGACATTTTGAGCTTTTAGGGATAAGAAAACCTGCTCACATTTCTTATTAACGAATTCTTTCGCGGACTTGAAACACAATATTATCTAAACTATGGCCGAATACTCTTAATAATCAAAACAATTCACACCCGCGACTGAAATAATTTTCTTTTCTCCGCCCCTCATTGTTTTTTAATGACCTCCACACTTCAATGAACGTTCAGAAAACCTCGTAAATTTAGAATCGTCCGCGGTCTTTATGAAATGAAATGACCTATGAATAACAAAAGAATGACATTTGAAGGTTTGTAAGGTAAGATATTACCTTGTCCAGGTGTTCCCTGCTTATACCATCTAAATTCATCGAGTCACTTTAGTAGGTACATTTGTTGCACGGTCTACGTTGTATACGGTAATTAACACTTTTTCAGACGGTGCAATATTTTTTATTGTGAAGCAATGATTGAATTAATGATTGAACTAATCATTGAATGATCAACTGAGCCGTTAATTGTCCTGACCTGACCTGACCTCCATTGCATCCCGTTTTGAAAATACAATATTACCAAAAGGGGGAACGAATATTCTCATTCATATGTTTAAGAACGATCACTAAAGAAGTCCCGCAATTTAAAGGTTCAATGTCACGGGCGGATCTAGATTTTGTTTCCCCAAGAAGGTGGGTCCAGCCCGTTAGGAAAGGGATTCCAGCGTATGAGGTTAAAAGAAGATACGTGAAATCGGGAAATCATGCTTCTTTTTTGGGAGGAGGGGGACAAATTCGGGGGGAGGGGCCCTGACTCCTTGCGCGCTCTAGATCCGCGCTTTTAAAAATATTTCAATATGCATAGGATCAGCTACGAAAGTCTAAGACTTCTGCGATTTAAATAGTTTTGAACAAAAATTAAGTATTGGATATACGCCGAAAACAATTCATTCTTAAAGATATTGGACAGTTTGAGGCCCGCAGGGCCGAAAACTGTCCAATATCTTTAAGAATGAATTGTTTGAGGCGTATATCGTACTTAAAACATTGATCACTATTCAAAGTGGCATGACCTTTGACTTTGTTCTTATTATGTTAACGTAACAAAATGTAATCACTCCAGGTTTTATCATCCTCGCTACTAGCAGTAGGGAGTCGTTTATAAAAGAAGATAACGGAGATAAAATTTTCAATTTAAAAAAAGTTGTGACAAATTATGACGCAGATTCCGTAAACCAAGAAATTGGATGCAATTTTTGGGAAAAATTAAACGAGAATATACTTTGCGTGACGACGATTTCGTTGAAGTTTCTTTGGATATATATAGAATAAAAGGGCGTGTCTCTAAAATTGACGTTTTCCGGACAAGCAAGAAATAATATAGTGTCTTTAAATATTGAAAACATCAGTGGGGACGTTCAACTTACTATGTGCAAGGTTAGATGAAAGAAACAATTCAGGAAGATATTTTGAAGGAGTGTAGCTCGAAAAACCTTACCTAAACCCAGCCCTTGACGGTTATTTTCACGGGGGGGGGGTCTGGGAAACTGGGTCAAAATAACCGTCAAAGGCTGGATTTAGGTCAGGTTTTCCGGACTAGAAAAAGTCTTAATTATAAGTAAGATTGAAAGGATGGAAAAAAGTTAGACCGAAAAAACGGACTGAACTATCGTGCCTCTTACATTATCATTTCCGACACAAGGGCCGATTCTTTAGAAATATTAGATTGTGCTGGACTCCGGAAAAAATAGCAAAAATTGGAATAGCCAGTATCACGATACATGGAATTCTTGTCACGTGATTTCTAAATAAGAATTGTAACGGTTGTCCTGTAGATCTCAAAGTACATTTACCTGTGACTGTCCAATATTTAATTTAGGTCGCGTATATTTTTTCTAATAAACGCGACCTAGATTTGATATTGGACAGTCAAAGGTAAATTTCGGACTGTTCGAACAAAGGCATGACGTCACATCAATGTTTTAAGATATGAGAGCGCAACACTCCCGTAAACATGTAGTTTGGAATATGTGTTGGAAAACTTGTACAGGGGAATCCTTAACCCTAACTTCTAAAATCCGCTTTCTATGTTGAAAAATTCAAATATCAGGTTCCTTTTGTTTTCTTTAACTTTTTTCCTCTGACATTTGACTAAAAAAATACTGGACCGAATTCTTTTGATTTCTTTCCCGTTATTTTAAAATGCGTAAAATTCTTGTCTGTTTACTGACCATGAGTAGTTTTCTCCTACTTGGAATGACGACTTATAATTACTCAATCATTGTTGATAATTGTTTGATGGCCTAACAATTGCCGTGCAACAAGTGGGTTATTCAACTGCTCCTCGAGCTACGCCCTCGGAGACAGTAGAATAACCCTTACTTGTTTGATAAATGTTATTGTTGTTAAGCATCAGGTACATTGTTCACTTGGTTATTTACTACTCAAAAACGTTTTGCAACACAAGTCTATTTTCCGTATACTTACAACATAGATATATGACTTTCTTGCTCAGTTTCCGCAAAGTATAATGGTATAAATATTGAATTTTGACATTGTCTACCATTAAGGCAATAATCTGACTCTATATTCAGATTAGTGTCATTATTACTGAGAAATCTGAAATTATGCAAATTTGTGAAAATTTCAATATTTCATAAAAGTTCTCGGCTATCATGGTCAGTTGATTGATAATTACTGATCTTTGTTGAAGAATAAAGATATCCCCTTTGCAATATGGTAATTTTCGTATTGATTTATTTAAGAATTCAATAGAATTTGATAAGATTAAAAATTTGGATAATTTCCTAAAACATAACTTTTTCCAAGTCAACCGTTGCTCAAAGGAAAACAGAATATTTCATCAAATCGAAATCATATACACCTGACGCAATGACCAATTAAACATGGCAGATAAGTTTCATTTGAATAATATTGTAAATTTCTTTAAATAATTCATTGGAACCAGATACTTATTTGCATAGTAATGAAGGGGAAATCCATGTGGTGCAAAACTTTTTGTGAGTAATATATACAAATATTTACATGTAGCCAAGTTTGACCAACTTCGGTTGATCGTCTCTTCAACGTATTCGAAAAGTTCTGCTATGAAAATTTCTTAAAATTTCTAAAACGTGGGTCCTGTAGCATCATATCCCACCACTCCTGCTACGTCTTTTCGTACATTTTTGTACATAATAATTTTCACACTCTTTGGGCATATTACATTGTTTAAATTGAGGATCAGCAAAAAAGTCCTTTGTTAGTATATGAAAAAAATATCGGAGAATATGCAAAATTATGTTGAAAAAAATCCATGCACTTAACCTTTATTGGCTCTAGTATGTAATCGCGCCAAATTCTGCTATAGCTTTGCTTCATTGTTTGCAGATAAATTTCAGTTGTGACACGGTCTCTGCTGTATGTTTTTTCCGTAAAAGCTTGAACTGAAATGTTTAGTATTTTATTCCAATGCTCTCCTCTAATCTCAGTACTGCAGGATGTGAAATCTTTTCCAGCTGTACCTATTCCTTCGCATCCGTTTTGAAGCAAATTCAGTTTAACACGTGCGTCTGAATCCGAACTGAAAAGTGGTGCCGAGACAAGGATGGAAATATTCCCAGAATGTCCTTCTGTCAGATTTATAAAACTGGTAATGACCTGAAATATATGACATTGATTAATATTTCAATTAATAAACATATCTAAGTAGATGGAATGGATGGCTGCCTCGACTTTATGATATTGTTTCACTTAATTTATGTATACTAGATCAGTAATAAGGTTTTTTTTTGTCGTAATCACATTAACCTGTTCTTGAGAAGATAAACCATCAGCATTGATGAAAATGTAAGATCATGTCCTAGTTTCATCATGTGGCTTTTGCTTTTCTTACCCTGTTACACCAGGAATCTCTGTACACATCATCATTATACGAACTTAGAAACATATTTGAATTCCTCTTTATTGAAAAATAAATAAAAGGTATTTTACGCGAAATTGTGTAGGACAAAGAAAGTAAATTGAATTAATTAAGAGGGTGATGAAAATAACAGATAATCACATAACAAATATTCATTAAACAAACGTATATTTAACTTCAACATGAAGTTCACTTCTCTTCATATGGTAGATTTTTTTAATTTCTGTTCCTTTACCTTAGTTCTGGATTTATCCTAGTTTTGTATGCCCTTTGTTAGATGATTTTTCGATTAACGATTTTGTGCTTCTTGATAGGGATATGTTTTTATTCCTATTTGTCATTGAGAAGCAATTTAGTATGCGTTTCATCAACGGTTGTAAGGGTGTGCAAAAGTCCGTCAACAGGTGTGCCCATAACATAACTCGCTAAAGTTAATCCCATAGATACCTCCCTCGAAGAATATTTACATATAAACTTACTGAAATTAATACCCAGAGGAATGTGTGATGGATTTCATTTTTCTAAAGTATATGCAATCTTAAACGTCTAGAAATTTTGTCAGAAAATTAAATTCAGTGGCATTATGTGTTGACGTATTGGCTAAGGTTGTAACGAATTATAAAAAAAACCCTGTTCAGAAAGACACGCGATATGTATCGCAGTGCATTTTTTTGTAACTTCGAGATCCAAATAATCTGATTCATTCATTGAAAAAATTGCAAATAGATTATAATTAGGTTTCAGCGGTCTTATTGTTTTTCTGTCTGTCTATTTGTGTAAAAATAATTTAGTCAATAAATTTTGAATTTAACTTGTTAGGGCACACATATTTCACATATACAATTATGGACTTTTAACTCAGTGTATATGATGTGATATTGACGTACTGTGAAAATACTGACCGAGGCGAAGACGAGGTCAATATTTTCACAGTAAGTCAATATCACATCATATATACTGAGTTAAAAGTCCATAACTGTTTTATTCTATAATTTCATATTTGATTACAATAAATAATGCCGTCATTTGCAAAAATTAGTGAATGTAATCCCGGTCTATTTTTAGACCGTGGTATATGGTGATTTATTCAGGAGCGTCGACGACGTTATAAGCCAATCAGAGCGTCGCTTTTTATAATTTATAGAATAATCATCTTTATGACAAAATATTCTCTAACCTCGATGTAAATAATTTAAATTCCACTTTATCACAATCATTATCACAATCTTCTTGATAATTATTCACATTAACTGATATGAGGTTTTTATAGTTCAAAAGTTGTAAACTTTATTTCGAATTCAAAAGATATCCTGTTTATTAAGGCGCTTATGAATTTAATATTGTTATATTGAAAGAAACAGTACAATTAGGTATGAATAAAATATATTTTTAAATAATTCACAGCGCCTCGACAAAAAAAAAAAAAAAAAAAAAAAAAAAAAACCGTTTAAAGCTAGTCTGGAGAGGATTGATATTAATATAAATGAACGACTTTTAGAATTCATGTAATAGATTCATGTACTAGTAATTGTTTTACTTTTACCTCGGTAAATACAATAGTATTCTGGCCGGATGAATAAAGTACTCTCGGGGAGCTGTTCACATTTAGTTCATATTTTGCGGTCAAGGTCAAAATTAATCCATGGAAAGGTCTTTCCACATGAAATTCATATGTAAAATATGAAAGATTAAAGATTTTAAAAAATCGGTCAAACTCCCAGGTCAAGGTCACAAGGTCAAATTTGTTGGTATCAATGGAAAGGTCTAGTCACAAGGAATACACATGTGAAATATGAAAGCCCTATCAATTACCATTCAAACGTCATGACCAAGGCTCCAGTTTTTCAAAAGAGGGTCAAACTCTAAGGTCAAGGTCATAAGGTCAAACATTTTGGTATCCATGATAAGGTCTTCTTACCAGGAATACACATGTGAAATAGAGAAGCCCTATAACGTACCATTCAAAACTTATGACTACGATTCAAGTTTTTGCGGACAAACAGACAAGCAGAAAACTAGACAGACAGACAGGCGGACAGACCAAAAACTATATGCCCCGAATCTCTGATTACGGGCGCATAAAAAATAAACAATTTATCCTAATACGCTTTTACTGTATCGATGCATCCTTTGTGTTGGCTCGAAAGATGATCAAAACTGAGATCTCAAGACGCTCTATGAAGGGATCGCAGTATAGTAATAGTGATGCGACTTTTAAAGATGGCTTGTCTAATTACATCTATTGAGGTTTTAGACGTTTATGACTAGATTTTATAACCCCCGTTCCACTGCAATCCCGCTGTATCTACGTTCAATCCCAACCTCAAAAATTGCCAGGTCGGGAGAGAACGGCTCTTAAGCCGGGCTTCCACTGTCGCGAATGCAGAGGCGATAGAGCTGCGATTAGGTGATTTTGTTTAATCGTAGCGCATTCTCCTCTCAATCGTGTCACTATCGTGTCATGTTCTCCTGCATTTTCCTCTGTTCGCGGCACCGACGCGAATGCTTCAAACTGTTTAGAACATTCGCGTCTGAATTCTTATTCGCCTCACACTCGCGGCACATGCGCAGCGCATTCGCCTTGCATTCTCCTCCATTTGCGGCACGTTCTCCTCACATTCGCGTGCATTCTTGTTCCCAAGGTGGAGGAGAATGAGCCACGATAGAGCCCCGATAGAGCCACGATAGAGCCCCGACAAGAAATAATCTGACGCAAATGTGATGCGAATGCGCCGAGAATGTGACGCGAATAAAAAATCAACGCGATTCATGCAGCCACGATCTTGACACGATGTTGCCACGATAGTACTACATACGCACACGACACTGACAATAATAATTATCTTAGAGTTGATGTAAAAGTGTGCGGATCAATGTTTCGAAAACTTTGACAATGCCTTTTAAGAGAAAACAGCCTGGAAAGAGGTCAAAGTCAACAAAGGGTTTGATACTCCTAGATATGTCAAACGATTTTGATTTTGCTCTTGTCACATTCTTGTTATGATCACAGCGCTATTGGGTTAAAGTCGTGTCTCAATCTCCTGCATCGCAGCGCTATCGGGTTAAAGTCGTGTCTCAATCTCCTGCATTCGCTTCTCATTCGCCTAAGTGTCTTTTTATCGTGGCACATTCGTGTTGCATTCTTCTCTATTCTTTTTACACTCGCCTCACTATCGTAGCGGACGCGTAGCATATTCATGTTGCATTCGCGGCGCTATCATGTGCCTATCGCACCAAGAAATACTTCATGAGAACAGACAAGAATGTGACACGATTGTTCATTCGCCTCTGATCGTAGCTCATTCTCCTCTACGTTCGCGACAGTGGAAGCCCGGCTTTAGTCGTATCGTGGTCTGGTACAGCGTATGTTGGTCCAAAATCGATCGGTATTAGAGCGGGCACGCTTCAGAGGTCGGGAAAAGTTTCCCGTATTCTTTCAATCGGTTGAAAAAATACAGGAAACTTTCCCGCTCTCTTTTTGGTCGTGAAATAATCGGCGCTTGGTCGGGATAGTCGGGAATACAGCCTAGGTTAATCGTGTCCTGGTCGGGAAAGAGCGTGGTTTGAGCGTGGTCTGATCGGCATTAAACTTCATCCCGCTTTCTTCACGCATAAGGTACGCTTTAATTACGCCCTGTTCTCGATCATTACCCGTCTATTCTACGCTCTTCCTACGATCTATCTACTACAGATTCAGTGTTTGATCTTACTTCGACCTTTTCATGACCATCTTGCGACCTATTTACGCTCTATATAACCAAGTTACGACCAAACGACGCTTCAAATAGAATCCATTGCACTGATATTGATTTGTTCAAAAGACTTATTATCAAAATGTCGCGGTGACGATTCTTGGATATCCAATGCCAGTTTTAAGTAAGGATTTTTTTTTTAAAAAGTTTCATCGCGACACTTTTGGGTAAGGTTTGGTCAAAACCAGAAATACTAGTATAGGCTTCTTCTTGACCGATAGGGTCATTGGATGGCAAATGAGATCAGTTTAAGTTATAATTTATGTTTTGAGTGGGAATGCTTCGGGGACAGTCGGTAATAGATCGGGATTGCATCGGGAATAGATCGGCTTTTGGTCAGGAATAGATCGTAGTTTAATTGGATAGAACGGGAATTGGTCGGCAAAACGATCGTTAGTAGAGCTGGTAAAGCGTGAGTAAGTCCGCGATGAAACTTCAATCGGTCATAAATTGATTAGGAATCGGTCGGGAATAGAGCGTGATGTCAAGAAATAAATGAAAAGGTCGGGAAAGTTGTACCCGCTCTTGTGAAAATTGCGGTCGGGAATGGTCGCAGATCCAGGGGGATTGCAGTGGAACGGTGTATAGAAAAAATACTTACGGTTCATTAAATATTGCAGTTCAAGAGTTTAAATTCACGGAATTATTTATAACATACCTTTAATCCAAGGAACATATTTGGACTTTTAGTAGAGGGGCCCCTCGGTCCGTTCTTGGCAAATTTTGTTGTAACTGCGCATGATATCTTGAAGCAAAACGAAAAGACATTTAGAAATTGAAATGTAAGTTAAAAATTTTACGATAATTAATGAAGCTCATTGGCTAATATTAATAGGAATAAGTCCTTGAGTAAGGTGCAAAAATGGATTTGTGTTCTACTTAAACATTCATAGAAATTCACAGAACCTGCCAGCATTTAGCTTTTATTCAAAATTGTATATTAAGAAAAAGAAAGAAAAAAAAACCGAAATCACCCAGCAACAACATATATTATAGATGCATCGCAAAATGAAATACAAATTAGAAACGGAGTTGTTTGTTCAACTTAATATCATAATTCATTAACATTAACATTGGTTAAGTACCCGAAACGTGCATGTCTGGTCCACGTTGCCAATTTATTTGTTCTTAAATGATGCTATTCAATTTGAAGACGTTTACATTCATTAACAAAGCTCATTTTCATTTCAAATTAATTCTTGCGGTGTAGTTTTGTTTTAACGTAAAAAGAAGATCAGAGATGAATGTACATGTATACCGGTTTCTGTTTGATATGTCTAGAATTACGTGTGATTTTATTGTATTTAAAGATAGACTCCAGGAAAATTGATCAATTCAATCAACTCAAGGCTTTTTTGTCTTACATGTGTATACCCTTTTCACTTTCACTTGTAATAAATGATATTTCTGGGTACATGTATTTATTCTAAGTAAATTCATTTGTGTTTTTTGAAAGTAAAAACGTTTATGTTTTACGGACTAAGGGGACATCAAGCGATTTACTTTTTCATGGGAACATCCCTATATCCGTCTGTCATTCTGCTTTTTTGTGTCGCCTGCGAAGCACAGCGACACTTAGGGATCACTTTGTCCGTTGTCCGTCTGTCCGTCCGTCCGTCTGTCTGTCTGTCCGTCTATCTGTCACACTTGGGTGTCACACCCCATAACTTTTGATTGGTAAGTGATAGGGCTTTGATATTTCACATGTGTATTCCTTGTGACAAGACCTTTCTACACATACCATAATTTTTGACTTCGTGACCTTGACCTAGATATTTGACCTACTTTTCAAAAAATCTAAGATTGGCTATATTTTTTGACTGGTAAGTGATAGGGCTTTGATATTTCACATGTGTATTCCTTGTGACAAGACCTTTCTACACATACCATAATTTTTGACCTCGTGACCTTGACCTAGATATTTGACCTACTTTTCAAAAAATCTAAGATTGGCTATATCTTTTGACTGGTAAGTGATAGAGCTTTGATATTATCCATGTGTATTCCTTGTGACAAGACCTTTCTACACTATTATAATTTTTTGACCTCGTGACCTTGACCTAGATATTTGACCTACTTTTCAAAAAATCTAAGATTGGCTATATTTTTTGATTGGTAAGTGATAGGGCTTTGATATTTCACATGTGTATTCCTTGTGACAAGACCTTTCTACACATACCATAATTTTTGACCTCATGACCTTGACCTAGATATTTGACCTACTTTTCAAAAAATCTAAGATTGGCTATATCTTTTGACTGGTTAGTGATAGAGCTTTGATATTTCCCATGTGAATTCCTTGTGACAAGACCTTTCTACACTACCATAATTTTTGACCTCGTGACCTTGACCTAGATATTTGACCTACTTTAAAAATTATCCCTTCTCTACACATACCATAATTGCTGACCTTGTGACCTTTACCTAGATATTTGACCTACTTCTAAAAAAAATCTTAGATTGGCTATATCTATATTTCACATGTGTTTTCCTTGTCACAAGACCTTTCTACACATACCATTATTTTGACCTCGTGACCTTGACCTAGATATTTGACCTACTTTTCACAAAATCTAAGATTGGCTTTATCTTTTGATTGGTTAGTGATAGGGCTTTGATATTTCACATTTGTATTCTTTTTGAAAAGACCGTTCTGAACATTCCATAATGTTGACCCAGTGACCTTGCCCTTGATATTTGACCTACTTTCAATAAAAAAAATCAGCTTCGCAGGCGACACAAGCATTCCTTGGATTGCTATTTTATTTTAGTATAAGGGATATAACTTTGTGACCATAGTTGAAATACCTGGTAATTTTTTTATAAAAAAACCCGTTCTTTTAATTGATTTTTGACCGTCCGGCTGGTCCTCGAACAATGAATTACTTTTGAGACCCCCTCCTTTCTTTCAAATTAAAAGTGTTGCACTTTCCTTTGTCACAAGATCTTTTTATGGATACCAACATTTTACCCCAGATTTTAACCAAAAAAAACAAAAAAAAAACAATACAAAACAAAACAAAAAATGCGTACATGTACGTTTCTGGTATTGCAAAATTTACAGTTGTACACGATCATCTGTGATATCCACGATTGAGTCGTTAAGTTCAAAATCGTTAAGTTCCAATATTCTAAAAATCAAAGTTTTGCTTTTCAGCAGGTTGCAGGGATCCCAATTGGTACAAATTGTGCGCCTATTATTGTAGAGTTATTTTTATACACTCATAAAAAAGAATTTATCCAAAATGTTCAAAAACGAAGAAAACATGACGATTTAAGATGTTTCTTTGGTAATTAGGTACAATAGGATTTTATGGTAGAAATACCACGAAACTTTTAGGTCAAGGTTTTCACTTTCACAAACTAAAATATACTTTCTGGAAATTTTACAGAAATTATTGTCAGATTCTTTTAAAATTCGGATCCATAAAAGCAACAGAGTATATTACTTTGAATTGGGTATTTCACTACCTGCATTTTATGGTGACATAATTAACAAAATAAGAAAGATCAAGGATAGACAGAATTACCAACGAAAACGTGTTAGAATCTTCAAACTCCTTTTATACCGTGGATATAATCCCTCTGTCACAAGACGGACACTTCGCACCTGACACTGGACCAATATACAGCCTTATACCTGCAAATTCTTAAGAATTGTCCCTTGACTGACTTCGACGACAGGACCCCATGATGAACCATGTACAAACCTGTTTAAAGAAGACAGGACCGGGACCACCTGCCTTATCTCAGTGGCAGTGAGACTCCTCGGCTGATGAATTCGTTTCAGCCGACAGAGCACGGATATAGCGAGCTGCAGCCGTTGGCGTTTGAGCTGCAGCCATTTCGTCTACATTCTGTTTTCCATATCAATTTACATACTATGTGTGTGTTTCTTTGAGAATTGCGTCATGTTGTCTGTTTGTATTTTATCTTACAGTGAGGAAATGATATTTTACATCACAATTGTGCCTTCTTCGAGATCTATGGGAAATCGGAAAATAGGGACGACAGGTGGCCGTCCTACGTCGTCACCGGTTGCCCATTGGTATCGTTGGTTTAGTATGGTGTGTTTGGGTGTTCCTTATCCCTTTTACATCTCTTTTTTCTTCGTGTCTGCTCTGTGTTTTAGCTTGGGGCGTTTAAGGGTTTTGCTGTGGGTGCTGGAACCGAGTGGACATCCCTTCCTTTCTTTTGTATTCACACGCTCTCCGACACTTCTATAGTGCAGGTCCACGAATACATCAGACAGGGCTCATAGATCAAACTTATTTGCAAAATTTTATATTTCACTTTCGAGATATGTATATGTCGTTCAAATCAACATATGATATTCATTTCTCAAGGAGGCGACGGTGAAGCCAAATATCCAAGTAATAAGTTATGAAAACAAGAGGTCAAAGAGGACCACAATCGCTCACCTGAAAACTACGTTAACTAAGGATATCGAACAGGAAGAAATTTGTAAAAGGAAATAAAACTCGACTTCAGAGTGAAACAAAAATTAACAACACTTCTTATTGTCAGGATCTTCTTAAGACATCTTTCTAGATCATCCTGATACTTTCGGTTTGTCGATATGTGCGTCCGTTCTGAAGAAGAAGTTTGTAAAAAGAGGGTATCCTCCGTGACCTACGTTTGCCTGTGGTGGCGCCATCTATTAATGGATCCGGAAGAAAAACAACAACACTTGTAGGGACTATTAGTACCTCATTCCTACCAAGTGTCATAGAAATCTGTGTAGTAGTTCTAGAGAAGAAAGTGAATATGTATGAAAATAACCCCCCTTCCTTTTTACATAAGAAAAAAAAATCATAAAAAATCAAAAAAAAAAAAAAAAAAGTACAAATGTTAAACGTCTTTAAATTCAATAGCATCATTAAAAACCTGAAAAATTTTCAGCATGGACCAGACATGCACGTTTCGGGTACTAAACCCTCGTCAGTGATTCTTAGTCTTAACAATGTAATATGGCCAAAAATTATGAAAATTATGTCCAAAAATGTACCAAAAGAAGTAGAAGAATGGGTGGGATATGATGCTACAGGACCCACGTTTTAGAAATTTCAAGAAATTTTGTAACAGAAAATTTCAAATGCGTTGAAAAGACAGACGATCAACCGAAGTTGAACGAACTTGGCTACAAGTGCCCTCGGGGGCTCTTGGTCCACCAGCAGTGACACTCACCAAGTAGTTCAAATGTTAAACGTCTTTAAATTAAATAGCATAATTTAAAACCTGATAAATTTTCAGCATGGACCAGACATGCACATTTCGGGTACTAAACCCTCGTCAGTGATCTTTAGTCTAAACAATGTAATATGGGCAAAAAGTATGAAAATTATGTCCAAAAATGTACCAAAAGACGTTGCAGAATGGGTGGGATATGATGCTACAGGACCCACGTTTTAGAAATTTCAATAAATTTTGTAACAGAAATTTTCAAATGCGCTGAAGAGACAGACGATCAACCGAAGTTGATCGAACTTGGCTACAGGTGCCCTCGGGGACACTTGGTCCACTAGCAGTGACACTCTCCAAGTAATTCAAATATTAAACGTCTTTAAATTCAATAGCATCATTTAAAACCTGATAAATTTTCAGCATGGATCAGACATGCACGTTTCGGGTACTAAACCGTCGTCAGTGATCCTTAGTCTAAACAATGTAATAAGGCCATAAAGTATGAAAATTATGTCCAAAAATGGTCCTCGGGTACTCTTGGTCCACCAGCAGTGACACTCACCAAGTAGTCCGAAAATTCCGAAAAGACGTTAAAAACGCGTCAAAAATTTGACTTCGGAGTGGAACCAAAAATAACAACACCCTCGTCAGTGATCCTTAGTCTAAACAATGTAATATGGCCAAAAAGTATGAAAATCATGTTCAAAAATGTACCAAAAGACGTAGAAGAATGGGTGGGATATGATGCTACAGGACCCACGTTTTAGAAATTTCAATAAATTTTGTAACAGAAATTTTCAAATGCGCTGAAGAGACAGACGATCAACCGAAGTTGATCGAACTTTGCTACAGACGCCCTCGGGGACACTTGGTCCACTAGCAGTGACACTCTCCAAGTAGTTCAAATATTAAACGTCTTTAAATTCAATAGCATCATTTAAAACCTGATAAGTTTTCAGCATGGATCAGACATGCACGTTTCGGGTACTAAACCGTCGTCAGTGATCCTTAGTCTAAACAATGTAATATGGCCAAAAAGTATGAAAATTATGTCCAAAAATGGTCCTCGGGGACTCTTGGTCCACCAGCAGTGACACTCACCAAGTAGTCCGAAAAGTCCGAAAAGACGTCAAAAACGCGTCAAAAATTTGACTTCGGAGTAGAACCAAAAATAATAACACTTCTTAATACATCTCTTTAGATCATCCTGATGCTTTCGGTTTGTCGATACATGCTTCCGTACAAGAAGAAGTTTGTCAAAGTTTTTCGGGAGAGTTATCAAGTATTTCTTTTGAAATGTAATTTTAGAGAAAAATGGAAGACCGATAAAGGGGTCTTGTGGCCCTTCTTAAAAAAAATTGTAAATTGAAATTTACGAATGCGTTTGAAGAAGCGACCAACCGAAATTGTTCGACCACGGCTACATGTGGGCTCCTGGTCCACCACAGCAAATTTTGTTTTAAAATATTCTTCAAATTTTGGCGCGCATTGATTTTATAGATGAGATGTAAGTGCCGTATGATGCAATCTTGGAACATCGTCATAGAGCCAAGGGAAATTAAATGTGTTAAAGCAAAAGTCTTCTCTATTGCCGTATGTCTATGTCTCCGTTATTGATTTTGATATCAAGATAAAAAGATGTGTAGCTATATAATATGCCTTTGTTTTGTTCAATGTTAACTCTGGAGGATAAATTTGATTTGCGTAATGGTCAAAGTGTTGAGTATCAATATTCAAAATATCAGCAAGATACCTAAAGGTGCCGTTGAAACATTTTAAGTCGTCAAATTTCAGAGTTTTTGCAGATGTTGCATGA
The DNA here is from genome assembly GCA_028142955.1 of Pinctada fucata. NCBI lineage: Eukaryota > Metazoa > Mollusca > Bivalvia > Pterioida > Pteriidae > Pinctada > Pinctada fucata. Next base: position 42,691,698 of record AP027102.1, on the reverse strand, counting down.
ATTCTTTGTCGTATGTGTATAAAAACAAATCTGCAACCAGAGGCCCACAATTAGTGCCCACAGGAATTCCAATAAATTGCCTGTATTGAGTGTCACCAAATCTTAAAGGATGTTGTCTAAAAGAAAGGACAAGGCCTTGCACAACTCAGATGCAGCCCATGATTTGTAAGATTTGTACTCTACTGAGGAAAAAAATCCTTTAGTACAGAAGTACATATAAATGTTTGACCCTCTCTATCAAAACAACATTTGATAAGTTTTGATAAGCGATCTTTTATCTTCTCATGAGGGAGCGTGGTGAACATGTTAGAGAAGTCGCAGGATGAGATAGATTCGGCTTTAAAATTAAATGATTTGAATTTGTCAATCACATCACCAGAATTCTTTATTGACCAAAAATAATTGATGTCGCTATTATTGAATGCAGTTTCGCAATATTTTGATACATTATCTTTAATTGCATTTAACACTGTTGTCAAATTCCTGGATAAAACAGAAGAAGTACAATTGCTCGAGTTAGCAATAAATCGAAATTTGTAAGGAGACTTGTGAAATTTGGGCAGACAGTAAATAGCTGGTACGTCTGAGTTGAAATGTAGAAATTTCATTCATTCAGATTCTTTTGTAAAATGGAAGGGATAGCTTGATTGATTTTTGTATAATTGTTGGTTGAAGAAAGATCCGAAAGTAAAACTGATAAAAATAATAGCGTAGTGTTGTTTGCTGCCTTGTCTGTCGGAGCAAAGACAAACTTACTGTGCAAATCCTGAAGTTTAGATTTATAAAAATTAGATTTTATAAATCTAAATAGTTATAGATTTATAAAATTTAGGCATAGATAAAATTTGTCCAGTTTAGGTCGAGGAAAGTACCAAACATGGATATAAACAAAAATATCACATCTGACGCGTATTCTTCATAGTAGAAAACTTATCATTCCAGTCAATCAACTATGGTCTGGTTGTCCATTTACTACGACTTACTATGAACCGGGGTATATGTATTAATTGCTGTGGTTCAAATAGAAATTGCTAAAATTGCTGTGGTTCAAAGAGATGCCCTTTGAAGGAGAAATTTATATCAATTGTTATTTAAAACAAATCAAACAAGCTTTTTTTATTAACAAAAGTTTACAATCGCAAGGAAAATTACACCCGCTTTAAATTTTTATGATAAAGAAATCGATGAAATAAGTTAAAGAAGATCCTGACGATAATCTCAACAGCACTAAATATAGAACACAAAATTGGGCATCGACGGACCATAAGCAATCTAGAGGTGGGACCAGGTGCCAAGGAGGAGTAAACATCTCCTGTTGGCTAGCCGCACCCGCCGTCGATGTTCATGCACGAAAGTGGACACATTATATATAAAATACATGCATTGTCTGAGGTTATGTCTTTATAGAAAGTGCTATGCTGACCATGTCCGGGAAAAATTTTCAAAACACTTACTTTCGAACGACACTTCTGTACATTGTAATGGAAAACATTCTTGAAGAGAAAATATATATAGGATCTCAAATGAATATTCATTTCATACGATGTATTATGAAACGAGTTGTGTGTTTTATATCCCCGAGCCTTGGCGAGGGGATATAAAACGCACAACGAGTTTCATAATACATCGTATGAAATGAAAATTCATTTGAGATTATTTTTATCACATGATATTGCCTAAAAATGTGTATTTTTAACGTGAAATCAACGTTTCCGAGAACTATAGAGGCGAACCACGCTGTTATCTAGAAGTCGTCTGCTACGCCATGAGAAGTAGTGTCCCGATCGTATAGATATTCTGTGCCTAAGAGAAAAGTATTTCAATTTTTAATAGTATTTTAATGCAAGAATTAATTCAACAAAAACAACTTTAATCATTGATATGGACTCCGGGTCTGAATTTAACAGTTGACCGATATTTGAAAGGTCACATTTGTCAAGGTTTATGTGATCAGGGTCCAAATTTGACCAATCGCATTCAAGCAGAGCGATATGTAACGTGTTATCATATCATATATCTATGAAATGACTTTATTAAACTGCATAACTGGTATATCATGTTATAAATTGGTTTATCCTTCTATTTATTTTTTCAATACATGTAATTGTTTCTGATAGCAGGAAATGACAGTAGAAAGGAGATATCTCATTAAAAAAAAAACAACTGTGCTTAAAAATCAAGAAGCACAGAATTGAACTACCAACCAAACTATTTAGGCTGGATACATGTACCCCTTCTTTCACAGATAAAAGTTTTCTAGATCCGTAAACAAAACGTCAAACATCTCAGTGACGTAGCACAATTATATTTTTACATAATGCAAATGGGTTAGGTGCTTAGTGCTAATTAATGAAGAACATCCAATGCATTGCCCTTGAATAGGCACTGATGACACCACCAGGAGATACACCAATGGGACGTGTCTGACATTTTAATGTAGCTTCAATAATCCGCCCTGTGTGACACAAAAATATTCAACCGAATAGGAGCAACGTGTGAAAATATTGAGCTACATGTAAGTGAGGCAATTTTAAAGACATGATAGAAAAATAAAAGAATTGAAAATAGATGAAGCAATGATTAACCAGAACAGAAATTATATGGGACAATTATAATATTTAATCTATCATCCTTTTTAAAAGACGATACAACGAATTTATATCGCCGATGGCTTACGGTTTTAAATGTCTTTAAACTTAACGAGGCCCTGGACAAAACGTGTGCGCATCGTTTCGCGCATTCCCGTAACAGGTTCAATCTTTTATCTCTACATCGCACCTAACGTACTGTCATACTATGACGTCACAATCAAATGACGCGACAAAGCATTTAACGCCCCGCTAAAAATCAATAGGCTAGTAATCTGTGTATGTTCGTAATAAACGAAGATTAATGCAAAGCAAGGATGGACTCAAGGTTTTTAATATTATCATTATTTGGTGCACCTCCTCTCACTAAATAGTTATTTTATTCTATAACGGGGACCTTTAGAAAAAAAGAGAAACAAATAGAAAAAAATAGAACTTCATCGATCAAAACTACTTTTAATTCATTAATTTTGTAAAAAACAGAAACAAAAAAAAAAACAAAAACAAAAACAAAACGACGAATCTTCATTTTACTTTAATTTTTTTCCCCCTTTTTTTTTTTTGCTCTCATGAGGTCGGATGGCATTGTTAAACTGGAAAATTTGCGAGGGATCTGCATACCTCTTATGATCGAGTAGAGCATATTCAATTATTAAAGTTTTATATTGAATTATTTAAAGTATATTTTAAATATATCCTCGTAATACGTATGAAGGTAAGCAAATGTATTTTACATAGATTTATGTCATTTTCTTTTTTTTCAGGGGAAAAAAGGGGGAAGTACTCAGATTAAAGTCGCTACATGATTTTTTTTCTCAAGGTTTCACGAGCAATTTATAAATATAACATACTAAATAAAGTACATTAATTCATTGAAACGAGGCGCTCCGGTCCTGCAATCAGAAAAAGTATCTGTATAAATATATAGTTTGCATTTTATTTACAGGGTTTCATTCTCTGAAATTGAGCCGGAGCGAAAATTCACATTTACTTATAAGTTATAGAAGTTTCCGAGATATATACATTTTCCGATTCTGCATTTTTGGGGGTTAATTTCAGTATAGATACATGAGCAAATTTTGAAGGGGGCGCAAGGGGCGCACGCCCCCCCCCCTCTGAAATCGTCGAAGTAAGGTATTTTGGGGGCTTAACCTTTATGTGTATACTAAATTTCAGGCTGTTTTGAGTCGAATGTCGGAAAATTTTCGCTGGTTCGCTGCCGCTCGCCACCTAACTCAATTTAGATTAACTTCACACCATTTGCTAAGCATGACCATTTCATGCTAAAATAGCCAGAATTATAAAGTGATACTACGCCTTCCATACCTTTACTTTACTGTGACTATTTGGACGGTCTTTTTCTGACATATGTACTAAGATTTTAGTCAACAAACATGTACTCTTGCAGCAAAGGGGATGCCATTTGGGTTGTGTACCCCAACCCTCTCTAAAACAATTTTAGAAAGTTCGCTGGTTCGCTTCGCTCGCCAGATATATCCAATAATACATAGTTTCAACGTTTTTGTATGAATTATACATTTTCCATTCTGGTGGTCAAAGGAACCCAAAACATGACTTCGTCCTGGACACACTGGGGGAGGGAGGAAGCGGTCCCCAGACCCTTTGCCTTTTTTATATTCATGACGCCCCCCTAAACCCAAATCTTGTATCCGCCCCTGAGATAACTCTTACCAATATATAGTGCGGTTCAACCAGAGAATACTATGTCCTACAGCATACTCCATTCCATAAATGATTATTACCACGATGATGGACGTATCATTGTCTTCAACGTACATTTTAGCTCAGCGGTCGGATAAAATCGCATGGAATAGAAATATATCAGAGAGGGTGAGAGGTGGTCCAGCTCGGTCATTTCAACTCATTTAATCCATTTTATGAATTTAAAAATATTATGCGCAATAATCGGGAAAAGGGGAAATAGGAGTCGCTCATAAACAACTCGACCCAATCTATTCCCGCGCATGGGGGGTAGCCCCTTTCCACTTTCCTTATTCTTTTGAATTTTACTTTACATTTGGTATCCATCCATGATCTTTTATCGTATCCGAATTATTTTTGCAATTTCGCGTGAGCATGCAATACTATACTTAATCTTGACAGTGGCGTAGCTAGGGTGATTTCTTTGTGGACGTCTAGAGAAGGATGGACTAAGTACATCAACTCCTCCCTCGGAAGGGGGAGGGTCACTGATACTTGGGAGAGGGATATGATACGTCGTATTATCACGCCTCAAACTAATTTCAGCCGATGACGTCGCAGTATTACGGTCACATTGTGTCCTACCTTGACGCCGAGTTAGGTTACTAAATTTTAAAACGTTAGAATTACACAGAATATGTTACGAAATGGTTCTCGGTATGATTAATTCGTTATAGGGTTTGTTCCTGTCACACTTCCTACTCAAAGTACCTTGAGTAGGAAGTATGACAGGAACACACCCTATAACTATATGAGCACATTCGTTCTTTATTCAAAATTAAGGGAAGATATGTTAAAAAAAATATGATTTTGAGATGTTCCCCGAAGCTCACACAAAACGGCTGGATATCAAACTTGAAAAAACTTGATATATTCTGTCTTATGTTTCTCTTTATAATATATAAGAATATGCCATCAAATTCTCTTTTCAGTTTTTTTTTTAAATTTCACTTTATATCTGCGAGTACAAGTTATGTGTAAAATTGCAAAAATATGCTTTTAAATGGTCCCTTACATATTTGGCAATATCATTTGGCTGTCTTTTTCTGGATAGATATATGCTAACGAATATGATATGCCATAAACAATAAATATACGAGCACGTTCATACTTTATGAGGCCTTCTTTCATAATAAAGGGCAAATACGCTAAAAATATGATTTTGAGATGTTCCCTGAAGCTCAACCAAGCAGTCAAAGTTGTACAGAACTTGATATATTCTGGCTTATGTTTCACTTTTCAATATATGAACATGTCATCAAATTCTCTATTTCAGTTTTTTTATAATTTCAATTGTACTGATAAAGACAGAGTACAAGTTATGTGTAAAATTGCAAAATATGCTTTGAGATCACCCCTGATATATTTTCACGATTGAATTTTGTTGTCTTTTTCTAGAGAAATATATACTAACAAACATTATATGCCGTAAACAAGAACTATAAGGACATATTCATCCTTTATGATGTCTTTATTTAAAAAAAGGGGGCAAATATGCTAAAAATATCATTTTGAGATGTTCCCTGAAGCTCAACCAAGCGGTCAAAGTTGTACAAAACTTGATATATTCTGGCTTATGTTTCACTTTTCAATGTATGAACATGTCATCAAATTCTCTATTTCAGTTTTTTTATAATTTCAATTGTACTGATAAAGACAGAGTACAAGTTATGTGTAAAATTGCAAAATATGCTTTGAGATCACCCCTGATATATTTTCAGGATTGAATTTTGTTGTCTTTTTCTAGAGAAATAAATACTAATAAATATTATATGCCGTAAACAAGAACTATAAGGACATATTCATCCTTAATGATGTCTTTATTTCAAAATATAAGGCAAATATGTAAAAATAAGATTTTGAGATGTTCCCTGAAGCTCACACAGGAGGTCAAACTTCCAAAGAACCTGATATATTTTGTCTTATGTTTCTCTTTTCAACATATGATAATCCTATCAAATTCTCTATTTCAGTTTTTTTATAAATTGCAATTATAATGCAAAAAATCTTGTTTTTCTATGAAATCATATGGAGAAAACAAGGAAATTTTTGAGATGGTCCCCCCGAAAAACTAAGCGGTGAAATTGATTCATTTTTCACCAAACTCTTGTATATAAGTACATGACATTATGATATGAATTTAATCAAAATCTCTATTTCTGTTTTTGAGTTATCTTATTGTCCAGGGCCTCGTTAATAGCATCATTAAAGAACAGATAGATTTGCAGCATGGACCAGACATGCACGTTTCGAATACTTTACTCTCTTCAGTGATCCTCAGTTTAAACAATGTAATATAGCCAAATAGTGTGAAAATTATTATGTCCAAAAATGTACCGAAAGACGTAGGAGGATGGGTAGGATATGATGCTACAGGACCCACGTTTTAGAAATCTTAAGAAATTTTGATAACAGAATTTTTCGAATGCGTTCAAGAAAAGATCAACCGAAGTTGATCGAACTTGGCTACATGTTCCCTCGAGGACTCAAGGTCGTCAACATATTTTTTACTTATGAAAATACGTCGAAGAAGTACAAAAAGCATTTCACTGACGTCAACAGAGTAAAAAGTAGAAGCATGATGCTTGAAGGATTTCCTGTCAGAGACCTAATACATGCTCAACATCATATTCGAATCTTCTCAGCCAGTCAGACTACACGAAAGGACTAGGTGCGCTAACCCCTTATATCGGCCCTATAATTTCGAAGAAAAAAGCTTTTGATAAACGAACTATCAATTTTCACTTTTTGCAATGTTGAATGTTTGAGAAAATACCGCGTCATATTTTTGAGTCCTCGTAACGTCACGCGCGTGATGTATGACGTCATGTCTTGACGTCATTTGCCCTGAATGACGCAAAACAAAGGAAAATCATCGTATTTTACATACAAATCTTTAAAATTCATCTATGATTCATGCATCGCCCACGATACTTTTTATGCAAATTCAAAGGTCGATCAGAAATCCATCAATTGGTACAAAGATTATCTTGGGCAAGGCCTGGATCGTTACTTAATTTCATAAATTTCTATCGAAATTTTTATTGATATTTGCGATGATTTCAACGTTTTTAGACGTTTTTAGCGACGTATTATTCAATATAGGACTGTGAAATCAAAATAAGCTTTCCTGACATGGATTCACCATACATTTGACATTTTAAAAACTAAAATATTATGGATATGTGAACATCTTTTAAAATAGGGCCGATATGGCTGGTTACCGCACCTACTTCTTTGCTAGAGGTCCACATCACAAGCTTTCTTTTCTTAATGCTGAATACTGACAGTCACATAATAATCATCACATAATATATGCATTTTTGAAGTCAATCCATACATTAAGTGAAAAAAGTCACTGAACCTCCATTTATGATACATTTTTAAGGTGTCCTCCCACCTATTTTTATAGCGTTATGGAAAAAATAAAATCATGACAAATGAAATATACAATTGTGTGAATCTATGTCTGTTCCCATGTTGAGGTTAGAAAATATGAACTTCGAACAGACAGACGGACGGATGCACGGATACAAAATCAAAAATATTCGTGGAGTTATAACAAATGTTCTTTCAATGTCAATATTTACATTAAATTTTGTAATAGTTTGTTAAAGTCTGCTAGGTCATTGTAAAGAAACCTATAATTTTGTTTCTGAACTTTGACGTATGATAGAATCTTGGACCTCTGTGAAATTTGATAGTTTGCTACTTATCTGTTAATGCCCGTTTGTGTGGGTACAATTCTCTCATAGTGTTGCTTTTGGAAGGAATAGTGCTCGAGCGTTAGCGAGGGCACTATTTACCTTCTAAAAGCAACAGTATGAGAGAATAGTTCCCACATAAACGGGCATTAATTGGTTTAGTGTATAAATTACTATTGAACTGATTAATTTATGAATTGATTAATTGCAATATACTTGGGATATCAAAGAAAAGTTTTCTTTATTTCCCCCATTTCTCCTATTGCTTATTCACATTCATGCATGTCATGTAATATTTTTGTATCAATATTAGGCACTTTATTTGACGTGCTGTTTTGTTGTACAGGCGTTATACATGATATGTTGAAATAATTGAATAATATAAAGATACTAGTAGAACGCAATGATAAAGCCTTCACATTTCTGTCTGTTCATTCTCAAAATAACTTTCAATGTCTAAAAACCTCTTTTTTAATACTTACATTTTGTCCCAGCTTGAACTTCGATGGGAAGAAATCTTCAAGAACAATATCGGTTTTCTCCAAGTGTTCCTCTTTCACTGCTTCCGATATTCTCAATACATCATCATCATTTGTATGCCACCATACTTCATAGAAGTGTTTCTTTGAGGCAAACGCACCGAATTTACACTTGGCCTTTATTTTGTGTCCTCCATCCTTTGGATCTACGTACTCAATAATTTCAACATCAACATTGGACAATTTCGTTTTTGGAATTTCCGCTGAAAAGGATGGAAATATTACATCAAGACTTCAAATTGAAATTTTAAGAAGAAATTATAATAGTTCTTCCAGAACTTACAGATTACGATTATTAATATCCGTACATTCCAAGTTTATGTTTACAATACTTCTGATTATTAATTCTGATGGTGGTATTTTCGAGCCTAAATGAGAGAGATACATACGATTACAGGTACATTTATATTTGTTCTTCAATTCTAAACTTTCTACAGATACAATGGGTCTTTGAATTACTAAGTCTCCCTTATTCTTTATGTACTCACAATTTTTGTCGATTGGTCCTTGTTGTCACTCATTGTTTGAGTGCTCACGTCTGTCACATTGTCTATTAGTGTTTTGGTGATGTTGTATTGCGTGGTGTCTATTGTTAGTTTCGGGTTGTACGCGTTTGCTTTACTGATGATTTTGTCGGAGGACTTAGGTTCAGAATATCTAAACTTTGTTTAAACTTGAAGATGTTTTAAAAATTCTGATTGATTTTACCTTTTTGGAATCAAATACGAAATTTTAAGATGTGGACCTGAAATTCATGTAAGAAGTACATGACCTTACAATAATGTTCTCTTCATTTATGTATCTTAAGAATAATTGATATCGTAACATTGCTCAAATGAGAACCTGACACCAATGTTCATTCTTAAAATACTAAAAATGACCCCTTTGTGATTGCATCATTTGAACCAAGTAAAATCATTCAATCGGTTCTGCATAAAATCTAGGTCAAACATTATGAAGAGGCGTTCCTTTTTGTTTTATTTTCCCATGACCTCATGGGTCCATGTAGTAAAAATATTGAATATGGGTTGATGAACTATAAAATGTGCACGTTAATTAAACGTTCAATGTGAAAATCGTCGCATTAAATTGCTTCCGGTCATGTTGATGCATTAATTTTTGTGTATAGGAGGCAAATGTTATTCGACAGCGAACAGATTTTGTTAAATAACGGAACATTCTATTGGTGAAAACGAAAAACATAAAATATGAATGTAAAACATTTTCAATACAAAACGTTAAATCTGACAAAAAAAAAAAAAAAGAAAAAAAGCAGTGAAAACTAGCAGTGCCAGGAAAGGAAAACAGATATATTGTACAATTCCTTTACTTTTTTCAAACATATGATACACAGTCATAGCACAGATAATTTGGACAACATGGTGATCAATCTATTGAAAAAACCGTTCGGCCTAGTTTGAAATTGATGTATCATCCCATAAATCATATAAGCCTTATCACATGCATGAGCTCGTTGCACCAAGCAGGGCACGGAATGTATTTTGTATGTCTTCTGTTTTTTGTATCAATTATACATATCCATCTGTGTGCTTCTTGTGCCCCTGCGTCATGCTGTCTGTGTGTATGTTCATCTTACAGTGAGGAGGTTATTTTACACCACAATTGTCCGTTCTTCGAAACCTGTGGAATATCGATAAACTGGAAGAGTTCTGCTGCTACTTGCGTGGCAGATGAACGTCATTATTCGGCACCGTTTGCCCATTTGTCTCGTTGGTTTATGTGTGGTCTTTGTGTTTCATGTGACCATGGTGTGAGTTGGTTTTCCTTGTTTCTTTTCATTTGTGTTCTTTCTGTGGGTGTCCGCTCTTTGTTTTTGAATTGGGTGTTTTTGAATCTTGTTGTGGGTGTTGCACTCGAGTGTTGTTGGAGATCCCCTCCTTTCTTTTATAAATGTGCAATAATTGTAAACAATCGCTCTTATCACAATGATGTATACAACGGATGTTTTACACTTCCGAGGATATATCAGTATCGAAATGCATAATTTCAATCGGTGTGATATGGTTTTTTTTTTAATCCTATGATATTTTTTACCTGTATCGCCTTCACCTAGAAGAAAAATAAAAAATATAATTAATGGACAAATTACACTATAAAATCTTTTTAGCATAATTTCATTTAACACAGAAAGGTAATTTCATATGAAATATAATATCAGTAACATTTATTATCCGTTGTGAACGAGAGTCCCACTTTCTGTCGGAAGGTGTCACGGGAGAATATTGGGAACGTTTCTCTTAGTAACAAGATAGGTATCGCGATATTGAGAAATATGTTTAAGCATTCTCATGCTGAACTATCTCTAAACGTTCTCGCTGAATCGAATAGCATCATAACGTGTAAGTTTGAGATAGCCTAGTTGTAGGCACGAGATTGCGAACTCGAAAGAACTAGAGGTACTTATTACTTATTTCGACTTTGAGACAACTCTCTTGATAAATAATGCACACTTCAAATTTAAAAAATGAGATGCGTACATACAAGATATACTAATGAAAACGTCATAGTTATGCTTAATAAAGTAATTTGTTTTTATCACATGTAAGATAGGATTGGGCGGTAGAAGTCTTAGTTTAAATTATTGAGTTTGGCTTTCATTCACTGATTATATTCATTTATTGTTTGAAAAAATGAGAATTATTTGAAATGATGACATAAATATATTAATCAAACTCACCAAAGCAATATGCAGAATCAGTTTCTCCGGTACCCTGTAAGAAATACACTCGATTCGTCGTACACTTTTTTACAGGTATATAAAATGGTAATTTCTCTATCCATGCCTTTCCAAGCAGAACGTGTCCAGTCATATTCTTGATGGTACCAACAACAGACGGTAAGTTTCCTGGAATGATTCAAAGTTAATAGCCTATTAGATAATCGCAATTCAAAACAAAGTGTACTTAGGGGTTACCATGCGTGTGTTTTACAAAAACTGACAGGGTATCGGCGAATCTCCTGTCAGAAATTGAGTTTTACCGCGAGGCGTCAGCCGAGCGGTAAAACGGATATTTCTGACAGGGGATTCGCCGATACCCTGTCAGTTTTTGTAAAACATCAGTATGGTAACCCTATTCTAATGCTTTAGTCAGTAAGAAGCTAGAAAACGTCTGCTTTTAACGACGTCGCCATAGCAACGCATGACGTCATAGCAAAAACTGCAGTGAAACGTGAATCCCCTTTCAGTTTTTTAATCGCTCAGCCAATCAGAATGCGCGTTACAAACGGAGTGCATTAGAATAGGTGTTTCTAGCAGTTATATTCAACTTCGGATCTTCAGGACGCCTGGGATATGAGATGCCAATGATAGGATATGACAAGATCTTTTAACTTTCTTAGAAAGGATTCAGAAGTAAATTACAATTACGATGGTGGTAAAAAATGTGTTCATGCGCTTTTGATGGACGTGTTGTTTTGTTTTTTCGTTTTAGGTATTAAAATTTGTCCTTGAAAAAAGGTGGCCAAAAAGAAATGGAGAATACGTACCATTTGTTACCATCAGCTATTGTAAGACTTCAAGAAATTACATTCGGAATTAACCAAAATTAAAGAATAAAGAAAAAGAGAAAGGGGTAGGGCCACGAAGCCCCTAAAACAGCCCTGCAAGTTTCCTTAAAATTAAACTTAATGAGAAATACTTGATATACATGTATCAAGTGAAAAATAATGAATGTTTCCCACTTTTAATGAAAGGAGCATATCACCTACTGAAGCACTGTATGAGGTATTGTGACGTCACCAAATGGCGTCATTTTGACGTAATTGACAAATCACGGTCAAAAATGCTCGAAAATGTGTCTTTAGTTGAAAATATCGATTTGGCCACATGCGTAAAGAAACATAAAACTTTTATGATTATCTTTCATTTGTAAAATTTTCATGTTTCTCGATACATGTGGCCAATGCTAATTTTAAAGAACTTGTAGGTTTTGCAGCAATTTCACGGACAATTGCCGTTTTCGGGGTTTTCATAGGGCTTAAGGTGGGTCAACAGAGTATCCGAATATATAGTCTTTTCGGAGGCTCTCTTACCAAGTATATTGACGTCAATATGATTATGACGTCATGATAACGCGCCAAATAAATATTGTAAACTCGCCGATGAATAGTGTCCACAGCGCTCGGAATTTTCGGCGTTCAAACTCTTCTATGTCGCTTATTTCAGAACGGATTTCAGCAAGTTTGGTATCAATTAAACTAGAGAATTATCGTTTACAATCTGATAGTAATTAATTTTAGCTAGATTTATCGTTTGATCTATACGTACTAAAATATTCATGAATGAGACCCCTGGCTATTGCTGTAAAAGTTCCCTTTTTTCTGGTATAACGTAATCATCGGAAATTCAACAACTTGTTGCTTTGAAATAAAATCGAATAGGAAAATATTAGTTTAACTATCTAACAGGCTATTTCTTGGAGATTTTAGCGATATAATGGATCAGATATTTAAAGTTTTGTATCTCTGATTATCTATGATCAGAGGAATTTTTCTGCAATTTTGTCAACTTTCGTACTTTGCAGCAAAATGTTATCGAACTAAGCTTCTTTATTTGAAAACTTAAAGCGAACGAATTTTAGTATCAATCCTGCTTTGTTCAAAGATGTATCCGTTATGCTGATAACTACGCGCATTATCGAGAACGAGCGAGGTGATTGACGTCCATAAGTTTTCGTTTTCTTTTTCCCTTGACTAGTAAATCTCTGATTTTGTTAAATTCTACACACTATTTTAAAACATTTTTAGCCATAGAAAAAACCTTTTATATGGGGGAAAATTTCTCTGACAGAAGGGGAAAAATATATATTCCAGGGAGGAGGAATGGGGTCGAATATCGCCGAATTTGTTTAAAAAAATAACACCGGAAAAAGAATAAGGGCGTCCTATTTTGAATTTGAGCAAATAAAAGAAAACAAATTCAATCGTTTATGTGATAGAGAACTCTCTCTCTCTCTCTCTCTCTCTCTCTCTCTCTCTCTCTCTCTCTCTCTCTCTCTCTCTCTCAACTTCATGTAAAGTCCCTCTCAGGAAACATTTTTGACGATCACAATCATTGCACTTTGCGACCCATTTCCCATTTTTTTAATACCCTTCACGCGAATGCGTAATAAATTAGATTGTTTTCGAAGTTTGTTTTTTTTTCTATGTTAATGGTATTTCTAGATATTGTAATATGAGTTATATATATGTTTATAATATAAATATCCTTCAATGCCCTCAATCCTCCTAATATCGCAAGTCATCCAATTAAAAGTTATATGTGCACACTGTAGTTGAGTTTCTGGATACGCTCCTGAATCTGACTTAAACATATAGCCTGATCTTTTAAAATTTCTTATTCATAAAGGATAGAGAAAATTATTTTTTCCCTGTCCTGAAACGTATACGAAACAGTGCCTAGCCCCCCCCCATTTGTAAGTCGGTACCCGATTATTTGTCACGACCTACGTTCAGAAAAACTGACGCCTACTTTCTTAGTAAAGGCACTTTGATTAATCGCAAAATCTCTTTCACAATCGCCCCTTCTTTAAAGATTATTGAGAATTCTGCCCCTGCCTCGCCAAATAAAAAAAATTCTCAGGTTGAGAGTGCATTAGTACTTAACTCTGAGTCTTTCTCCCTCTAGATTCGCGCTTTTTACTCTCTCTTTTCGGGAGGGGGGGGGGGGGTGGCCTTCTGTTGTTTAGATATATCAAGAATCTCGTATGTATGGACACACACAATGAAAGCTTTGCAAGGTTTCCATTAAGGCCGTTTCGGCCCAGAATTCCTACAAATTCCTGTAGTCATACGCTGATTAACTCTTACCTCTGACGTCACTATAACGTCGAATGGATATGAATTGCAACGTAGAAATTATAAGGGGGTGGGGTTACAAAAATGATCATAACATCCGTTCGCTAGGTTCGATTTTGTTCATATTGCATTGAAATACTTCATTTACAATAGTTTATCATTTGATATTTGAAAATTAAACCATAGAATTTCATGCAATACGCATATAACGTCAAAAAATGACGATCGAAAAACAATTTTAACCTCCTAGATGATCTTAAATTTGTAATAATTCCTCTATTTTCTCAGTTTATTTCAATTTCTTTGTTTAAAGATGAAAAAATAGATTGAATATGAGATTAAATCATAAAAAGAGTCATAAATTCGGCAAAATATTTAAAACATCAGCATACTTTCTTCAAATTGGCAACGTTGGCAAAAAAAGAAGAGAAACCCCAAAACCGCGAAAATTCAAAGCATCATGAAAACAGTTGCGTAGGTTCGATTTTGTTCATACTTTGCGAAATGTATTCTTGTATACCAATTATCAAATTCTGAGAGTTTCAGAAAAATTAAACGAGAGGATCTTTTTTGGGGGGTAGGTGTGTGGAGCCACCTTAAAGCTACTGATAAATGCATTATTTACAAAATCTCAACACATAATTTAGTGAAGGACTTGACAAAGTTTTAAATAAAAAAAAAATATTTAATCAATTCAAATGTTAAGAAACATGGCCGATTTAGGGGCTTCGTGACCCTACCCCTTTGGCCATCACTTTTGCCAAAAAAAAAAAAAAAAATCTTTCAACTCCATTGTATCAATTGAAAGGCCCCTTTTCTGCTTAAAACCCCAAAAGCGAAACACTTAAAGAAAACGTCGCTTGCCTTCGTTATCGATAAAATATTTATTTTCTACCTAATAAGGACTAAGAGGTCGAATATTTAAGGACAAATTATAATTTTACGGAAGTGTTCCAACTGTATCCCTTCTTGAAGAAAATTCAAACCAACTATTGAATTTGTAGACGTTAAGCATTTGTACCACTTGGTAAGTGTAACTGCTGGTGGACAAGGGGTCCCCGAGGGAACATTTAGCCAAGTTTGAGCAACTTCGGTTGATCGTTTCTTCAACGCATTTGAAAATTCTGTTATCAAAATTTCTTGAATTATCTAAAACTTGGGTCCTGTACCATCATATCCAACACATCCTCCTACGTCTTTCGGTACATTTTTGACATAATAATTATCACACACTTTGGTTATATAACATTGTTTAGACTGCTGATCACTGACGAGGGTTAAGTACCCGAAACGTGCATGTCTAGTTCATGCTGCAAATTTATCTGTTCTTACAAAGGAGGGGATCTCCAACAACACCAGGTTGCAGCACCTACAGCAAAACCCCAAAACACCCAATGCAAAAACACAAAGCAGACAAGCACAAAAAGAGACGCATAAAGGACAAGGAATGTCAAAGCACAACGCAGAAACATCAAACACAAAGGACTACACATAAACTAACGAGACCAATGGGCAACCGGTTCCGACTTAGGACGGCCATCTGCTATGGAAAAAGCAGAAGGTATGGTTATCCTGGATTACGTGCGCACCCTCCCACTTTTCCGATTACCCAGAGGTCTCGAAGAACGTACAATTGTGGTGTAAAACAACCTCCTCACTGTCAGATGGCCACACACAAACAAGACCACAAAACGCAGGGGCCCAAGCAACACAGATGAAAAGGTAAATGGATATAAAAAGAGGGCGTACGTAATACAATCCGTGCTCTGCCGTCGCGAGCTCATGTATGTTATCACCCGATGAGTCCGACTGACATTCAGAGATGACAGGTGGTCGGGCCCTGTGTTCTCTAAAGAGGTTTGGACAGGGCCCGTCATGGAGTCCCATCGTCACAGTCAATCAGAATGCAAGTTTTAAGAATGCGCTGGTACAAGACTGTAGATTGGTCAAGTATCAGGCCTAGTGTCCGTCTGGTGACATGAGGATCATATCCACGGTATAAAAGGCGTTTGATAATATTGACGCATTTTCGATAGTGATGTTGTCTATCTTTGATCCTTCTTATCTTGTTTATTATGTCACCATAAAATGCAGGTTGTGAAATACCCAAAGTAATTTACTCTGTTGCCTGTATTGGTCCGAATTTCAGAAGAAGTTGACAATATTTTTTTGTATAATTTCCAGAAAGTCTTTACTAGTTTGTGAAAGCGAAAACCTTGTCCTAAAAGTTTCTTGGTAATTTGTAAATTTCTACTATGAAAATCCAAAACATCAGTACATGCTCTAGCATACCGGATGAGCTGTGAAATATAGATACCAAAGGACGGTAATCTAGGAGCATCACCGTCAAGCCAGGGGAAATTCACTATATTAAATCCAAAATCATCTCTTTTGTCTAACACACTTGTATGGATCTCTCCAATAACAATTTTGATATTTAGGTCAAAAAATGGTGTTTCTGTACTTAAAACGTTTGCCTTGTTTAGAGTCAATTCTTGTGGATAAATAACATTTTTATACTTTTCAAAAACAGGATTGTCGATAGTAAGAATATCATCCAGGTACCTAGAAGTACCAATGAAACATTTCACATCATCACATTTTCTTTGCTTTTGCAGATTTTGGATAAATTCCTTTTGATACATGTACGTGTATAAAAATAAATCTGCAACAAAAGGCGCACAATTAAGTTAAAGAAGATCCTGACGATAATCTCAACAACACTCACAATAGAGCACCAAATTGAGCATCGACGGACCCCTAGCAAGCTAGAGGTGGGACCAGGTGCCCGGGAGGAGTAAGCATCCCCTGTTGGCTAGCCGCACCCGCCGTCGATATTTATGAAGCATGGAAATGAAAATATATAAACTTCATGCACTGTCTGACGTTATGTCTATATAAAAGTGTTATGGCGACAATGTCAGGGAAGTTTATTCAAAACACTTGCTGTCAAACCCCTCGCGGGGAACTTTTTTACGAGCTCCACACGGCAAAGGGCATAAGTGTGACACAAATGAGTTAAAGAAGATCCTGACGAGAATCTCAACAGCACTCACAATAGAGCACAAAATTAAACATCGACGGACCCCTAGCAAGCTAGAGGTGGGACCAGGTGCCCGGGAGGAGAAGCATCCCCTGTTGGCTAGCCGCACCCGCCGTCGATGATCATGCTTAACAATGAAAACATATAAAAAACATGAACTGCACTGACTTAGTACACATAGGAATCCCTACAACTTGCTTGTAGAGTTTCTCACCAAATCTTACATAAATATTGTCCAAAAGGTAGGACAAGGCAATACACAGGTCACCACATGCCCATGATCTGTATGATTTGTAATCTGTGGCGGAAAAGAAACCCTTCGATTCAGATGTGCAAATATAAGTTTTCCCCTCTCGATCAAAACACCATTTAATGAGTTTGGACAGTCGATCATTTATTTTGTCGTGAGGAAGCGTGGTGTACATATTAGAAAAGTCGTATGAAGAAATCGTATTTGCTTCAAAATTCCTTGATTTTATTTTGTCAATCACATCTCCTGAATTTTTGATAGACCAAAAGAAGTTGACACCATTTCTGTTCATGACAGTTTCACAGTATTTGGCTACGTGTTCCTTTATAGCCGTGAGTGCTGACGAAGGATTTCTAGTCAAAATTGTAGTTGAGCAGTTGCTAGAATAAGCAATATATCGAAACTTGTAAGGAGACTTGTGAAGTTTTGGTATGCAGTATATTGTAGGGAGATCAAATTTAGAAATAGGGATGATAAAAAAAGAAATTTCACTGTTATGTTTGTTCAAAATATTGGGAACACTTTCATTGTTTTCGATATAAGTATTAGTAGAAGAAACTAAAGTTGATATGTAGTAGCGTATTAAAATAATTATGGTGTTGTTGGATGCTTTGTCTGCAGGCGCGAAGACATATTTTTCATGTTAATTACGTAACTTTTATTTGAAATATCTTTCAGATTTAGAACTTGGATTTTCAAAAAGATGAGGATATTTGTGGTAGTTATCTATTCGAATATCGGTAATATCCAAAATGATGTTTTTCCAGTCATTCAGAGCATGCGATTCGACTCCTTCCGATTTACACCATCGTTTGGTATAGTTATCTTAAGCTTCCTTTAGCACTTCACGACATTTTTAATAAAATCTAACTTGGATGGGATTCTATACTTAGGTCATTTTTTGAGAAGACAACGGAGCTGTCTGTCTTTGATAATTGAAAAGTCACCTGTAATTATATGACCAGCTGGTTTATATAGATATTCAGACGTTGCACATTCTCAAGAAGCAGGACATGATGAGGTGTTTTTAACCAAAGGATGTAGTTTATTTTGTGCGAAAGCAACAATGATGTTTAGCCTGAATCAATCAGTATTTCTTAAGAATGCAACCAGTACATCATCCAAGATAGATTTCAATTGAACTGCTGGAATTGAAGAGAGAGCATGTAGTAATTCATGTCTGCCGCCGTTGCGTGCAATGATCAGTAGATCTTTGAGGGTACGTTGTACTCTAGCTCTTTTTCTGAGTTTTTTGTTTCGCCTTTTACCGTGATACCTATGCTTTCGTTTAGTGTTAGGGCGGATTGAAAAGACAATAATATTTGATGAGGTCGAAGAAATGTATCCTTGTCCATAAATTTGATCGTTTAGACCTAGGGGGTACGCAGTTTGCAGTTTGGTTATCAAAGCAAGTTCAGCTTGTAAGCGACGTCTTTTAATTTCAGTTTTACTTTGATTTCTAAATTTTGATTTACTTTGATTTCTAAATTCTAAAATTTGATTTCTTAAATGGTGCTATTGAATTTTAAGGCGTTTAACATTCATGCACCGAACACGAGTTTCGGACATTTAATTATATCATCAGTGATGCTTCCATAAATAACAATTATACTATAAATAGCATGATTTATCATGACTAATTAATATATTATAAATAACATAGTATATTATAAATAACATAATATATTATAAATAACAATCATATAATAAATAAATATATTGCTATTATAGTATAAACTTACCGACGGAGAACCTCATTCTTTACATAATGCGTTTTCTATATTTTGCATGTTTTTGATGATTTTCGTCATTTAGGCCCTGTATGTCGTTTCTTTTGAGTAATTAGGGTCGTGTAGAGTACGTAACTGTTGTCCGACTGACACAGGTGCTTAGAAGGATTTTTTTCTCGTCATCGTCAGGTCAAGATATCTTTACAGAACATTGAGATTAATAAGATTTAATACCTAATTATTAAATCCATTTATCAACGCAAGGTCAATTAATAAGTATATATGTTGTCCAGTACCAAACGAAGGGACAACTTAATTCGAACACTCATATATGCAAACACTTCGAACACTCTTTTTACCGTATCGATAACTCATTTGAATAATCCGTGCTGATTGAATATCGATAGCTATAAATGGCGTGGTTTTAATATCATACTACCTGAGTTGCTGAATTTCTTCACAAGGTAAGACAGTTATAATCCTAGGAATTTTTATCACTTGTAAAATAAGATGCACTCACAAGTAACATTATATGTCTTGCTATTGACTTTACATAAGTTTATAATTGAGGAATTGTTTCTCTTAAAAAGAAAATGTTTTATCTATTAAGCAGAACTTTAGTGAGTTTAAAACAATTTCGTTTACATCAGTGATACAATTTTGGCAATAGTGTTATATATGACGATTTAACAGGAAGAAATAAGTTACATTGACCCCCATACTTGAATATACGAACTTGTGAGTGTTAAATCGACAAAGTAAATGAACGAATGTATGAATTCTATTTTATATAGTGAACTTTTATCTAGAAACATAAGTAACAATATTTACATGACATTTGCATTTTATGAGTTCTAGTAAAATGCCGCCATCAAGGAGACAACGGAGGACTAGTACAACAAACACGCCTTTGACGCCTCGGACGAGGACTCGACGGGTGCGTCAACCAACTGAGACGAATGAGCCCCCTCAAGATCAGTCACCACCCCCGGCGAATAATGTTGCTACGCCTACAATTAATGATCAACAGCTGAATACGATGACTGAGAAAATAATCACTAGGGTTATAAACCATTTTGATACGCAACCAAAGACGATTCCTATCTATGATGTCAACAATGAAGGTAGTTATCTTACATCTGTTACTGATCTAACTAACCATGATGATATGCAAATTGAAAGTATTCATAGTGATTTGGGTCAGAATATTCCAAACAGAATCAAATCAAAGATAATTAATGATGAATTCATAGAGATTGGATGTCTTCTCAAAAATAAAACTGACGAAGAAGATGACAATAAACGCTTGGCCATACGAGAAGGCAGTATAGTTATAGATGCAAAAAAAGAGAACACAAAAATTACAAATATAAGTCAATGGACCGATGCCTTTTTAATTTTCTTTGCCATTTATGTAACCGCCCACCCTACTAGTACATCTGCTTTGTTAAAATACATGCGCACTGTCAGACTTGGAGCAAAAAGGTCCCCGGGTCTCGGTTGGGTCGATTACGATAGACAGTTTCGACTGAAAAAGGAAACGAATACTAGTATATCATGGGATGTAGTTGATCCGGAATTATGGCTAATTTATATGTTCAAATCTGGCCCAACACAATCTACTTCAAATTCCATTAAAAAATGTTATGATTTCAATTTCAAAGGTGTTTGTAACAAACAAAGTTGTCTGTATGCTCATCGATGCCTTAAATGCGCGTTTAACCACCCTATGATTAAATGCAAAACTTCAAATTATAGGTCAGGAAATGGGCAACGAACAAGTCAAAATTCATCAACAACTTCTAAACAAACAGAGAAGCAACCTTTCAGACGTACATAGATTAGCATTTACACCAATTAAAGTCGATGTATTATCAAAATACCTGACTGATTGTCCGGATCAAGATATCGCATCGTTCTTATTTGAAGGTTTTAAATATGGTTTTAAATTATGCTATGAAGGACCCAGACAATCTGTTATATTCCCAAATCTGAAATCTATCCAAAGTCATGAAGTTGAGGCAATAAATATTATTCTAAAAGAGGTGGAATTGGGAAGAATTTCAGGACCGTATATGCAAAAGCCTTTAAAAAATCTAATTGTATCACCTATTGGTATTATTCCAAAAAAAGACGGTTCCTGGCGTTTAATTCATCATTTGTCATATCCGGACGGCGCAAGTATCAATGATTTTATAGATGATCGATATTGTACTGTTAAGTACACATCATTCGATTCTGCTTTAGAGATGCTTGCTAAATTGGGACCTGGTGCTAAAATGGCAAGACTTGATATCAAAAGTGCATTTCGTTTACTACCAATACATCCCTCAGACTATGAATTACTAGGTTATAAATTAAACGATTGCTACTTCATTGACAAATGTTTACCTTTTGGATGTGCTGTATCTTGTTCGTTGTTTGAAAAATTTGCAACGTTTCTTGAATGGGAACTGAAACGCCGCACCGATAGTACTAGTATAGTGCACTATTTAGACGACTTCTTAGTAGCAGGGGCGCATAACTCTAATGATTGTTTTCAGTTAATGTGTAGCTACTCAAATATGTGTGAAGAAATTGGAGTACCTTTGGCTTCAGAAAAAACGATTGGACCCACCTCATATTTAACCTTTTTAGGTTTGGACATAGATACAAATGCCATGCTAGTTAAAATTCCGGCAGAGAAATTAGATAAACTACGGTCTGCCTTACTCGATATGTTGAACAGAAAAAAAATTACACTAAAAGAATTACAGTCGCTTACAGGTTTATTAACAGGTTTGTTCTCGTGCAATACCTGCGGCCAGAGCTTTTAACAGAAGGTTTTACGATGCTATGTCGCGAATCAAAAAACATTTTCATAGAATACGAATCACTGTCGAAATGAAAGAAGACGCAATGATTTGGCTTAGATTTTTGGAAAATTTTAATGGCTGTTCATTTTATGATAAGTCAGATTGGATTGATGCTAACAATCTGCAATTGTACACTGATAGCGCAGGCAGAGCTAATTTAGGATGCGCAGCAATTTTTCAAACACACTGGATTTTTCTTCCGTGGCCTATAAACTGGTCTTGTAAGCATCTGTTAAATGACATTACACTTTTAGAGTTAGTACCTATAGTTTTGGCTTTTTATGTTTGGGAAGAGTCCTTGAAAAATAGAAGAGTTGTATTAAACACTGACAACATGGCATTGGTATCTGTCCTGAATACTAAAACATCAAAATCAAAGAGAATTATGCATTTACTTAGACCTTTAATTCTGTTAAGTATGCGATCTGATATACAGTTTAAAGCTGTGCACGTCGAAGGTAAACGCAATATAGTGGCAGACGCTGTTTCTCGTCGACAGTGGTCCAGATTTCGACAGAATTTCCCAAGTGCAGACGGATCCCCCCTGCAAGTTCCAAATACGTTTCTGAATCTGCTATTCAGTTTAGAACAGCTGAAATATTGAGAGCTTCAATTTCACAAAACACCCACAAAATGTACCAACATGCATGGCGTTCGTTTCGAGATTTCGTGGGTCAGAGAAATGATTCAATTGAGCCCAGTATAGACGATGCTGTTAAATTTATATCATATTTATCATGTCAAGGTTTCGCATCCAGCACTATAAAATCATACATATCTGCGATTTCATTCACATGCAAATTGAATAATGTATTCGATCCAACAGAATGTTTCATTGTAAAGAAAATGTTGACTGGTTTAACGCGGTTAGACATTAGAAAAGATATCCGAGAGCCAATTACATACCCAATATTAGTTAAAATTGTTCAAACATTACCATGTGTTTGTTATTCAAAATATGAAACAATTTTGTTTTCGGCTATATTTGTTTTGGCCTTTTTCGGGTTTATGAGAATTGGTGAGTTGGTCCAAGATTCTGAATCAAATGTAGGTCACGCTATACAATACGATGACGTCAAAATAGTAAATGATAGTGTTGAAATTAGAATGAAGCATTCTAAAACGGACCAAACAGGTAAAGGAGTAATCATTTGTATAACTGCTGCAGGTAAAGGAGTTTGCCCTGTCAAATGTATTGGGGAATATGAGAAAATTAGACCAAAGATTAAGAAATCTTATTTCTGCCATTTCTCTGGTAAATGTGTCACTCGTTACCAAGTGACATCCGTATTGAGAAAAACTTTAGATATATCCCTAGTGAAAAGCGCTTTATACAAATCTCACTCCTTTAGGATAGGAGCAGCTACATCTGCATCAATGACAGGTGCTAGTGATGAAGATATAGCAAAAATGGGTCGTTGGAAATCCTCGGCATATAAAAATTATATTAGGATTCCTTCTGCATCAATTGTCTTCTGAGAATATGAATTTTAATTTTGAAATAAACAAAAAGCTATTACAGGTGAAAAAAGAGTATGGGTGGTTGGCTCATCAATAGTAAAACATGCATTTGTAAAAGCGAGGACGTCTTACGATGGTGTAAATATGGGGTTACAACGCTGTAATACAACAGTATGGTGGCAAGGCCAGGGAGGTATGAGGTGGAATCAACTTGAAAGAAAATTGACATATTTACAAACATTTGAAGACCCCCCAGATTATTTAGTGTTGCATTGTGGAGGAAATGACATTGGACATGTGAAGTCTATAAAGTTGAGGAAACAGATGGAACAAACTATGAAAAATATTCAAAGAAAATTTCCTAAAACTTGTATTATTTGGTCACAAATTCTGCCTCGTTTTGAGTGGAGATCCAAAATTGCATCTTGTCACTTAAATAAAATTCGAATTCGAATAAATAGAGCTATGGCAAAGACAGCATTAAGGTTAGGAGGTGCATACATTCGTTATCCTGAACTGTCTGTTGAAAACCCAGGATTTTTTGGTGATGACAAAGTTCATTTAACTTGTACGGGTAATGATGTTTTTATTCATCATATGCAGGAGGCACTTCTGTCCTTTTTGACCACAAACAAATCAGTTTATCCCTGAATAGTGCCTGAAAATAAATAATTCCGGAAACAGATTGACTAATGTTATAACCCATCTATTGGTAACATTTTGGGTTTTTCAGTTCTAGAACAACAACCCCTTTATTTTACTCTTATTTTACTGTTTCATTTGCTAATTTTTGCTTGATGTATAAAATTGAGTATTAATGACCTCTCAAAACACCCCTCTTTTTTTCTCAAACACTATATCAACTTGATGTTATGCATGTTTTATTCATTGCTCTTGTCTAATGCAATTGATATATGTTTAATTACTGCAATGCAATTTGAATATGATATTTTGTTATTTAGACAAAAGTGTACGGCAAGTATTAATGTCTCCTATTTGTTCTTTTTTATGCTTTTCAAATAGCGGATCATTTTAACCAAATTGTTTCAATATTTGGTCGTTGTTGACTCTCATAGGTGTTCTAAGTTGAGTTAAATGTAAAGGGAAAACACTAAATGATGTCTCTTTTGGGCTTCTTTATTTTTGCTTGTTTTAGATTTGTAATTCATTTTGTTCTCATAGTTTTAGACTACTTTGTTTGTTTCGTTTGAATTGCTGAACATCAACAGTTGGTTGATACTTGTTGAAAATCGATTTTGTTTGATTTGTTGAAAATCAATTTTATTTGATTTGTTGAACATCAACAGTCGGTTGATGACTTGTTGAACATCAACAGTTGGTTGATGATTTGTTGAACATCAATTTTGTTTGATGACTTGTTGAACATCAATTTTGTTTGATGACTTGTTGAACATCAATTTTGTTTGATGATATGTTGAACATCAGCAGTTGCCTCACGCAATACAAATCATGAATATCAATCAGTTCTGGTGGCGTAGCTAGCTAGCTAGCTTTTGGCCTATTTCGCTCACCAGTGCTGATTTATTGACTGTACTTGAAGTATTGGGCATCAGAAATTAACATGTTAATTTGGAACGTCGGACCTCCGAGTTCCAACTAAGGATGCCCATCAGACATGTTGGTCTTGGCTCCTTTTCTTGTTCCAGCTGCGGCCGTAAAAAGCCAAAATATACTACTTTAAATGTTCATTTGCTTTAATAAATTGGGTTAAAAGTGAAGGATGTTTTTATATATTAAAGGAGAACCAAGATCATTTTGACAAGTTGTTACAGTAATGAATGACAGAACATATAGTGTGGTTTTCCGGTATCAAAGTTTAACCAATTGCTACATGCACATGGTGTGTCTCATCCTTATTTATTATGTCATAGCGTAGCGTCCGTCGTAACGTCAAATGGTTACTTGCAGAGATTAAAAGATGTGGTTAACCGGTACTCTAGTCTGTCATCAACACAGAACGATACACATTAATAATCAAGGATTTGTGGTGCAATTGCCTTGTCTTTTGATAATAAGATTTAATACCTAATTATTAAATCCATTTATCAACGCAAGGTCAATTAATAAGTATATATGTTGTCCAGTACCAAACGAAGGGACAACTTAATTCGAACACTCATATATGCAAACACTTCGAACACTCTTTTTACCGTATCGATAACTCATTTGAATAATCCGTGCTGATTGAATATCGATAGCTATAAATGGCGTGGTTTTAATATCATACTACCTGAGTTGCTGAATTTCTTCACACCCACCTCACCCTCCCATTTTCTTATTTAGAATGTGATACTGCTCTTGATCTGATTTATATTACAGGGGATGCTATAAACACATTCAACCGTTGCAGCTGACGTCAATGGAGCCTCTATTGCTAATCTTAGGACTATGAGTGGCCTATTTCGTTCACAAGTGCTAACATAAGGATTATGAAAGGCCTATTTCGCTCACCAGTGCTGATTTATTGACTGTACTTGAAGTATTGGGCATCAGAAATTAACATGTTAATTTGGAACGTCGGACCTCCGAGTTCCAACTAAGGATGCCCATCAGACATGTTGGTCTTGGCTCCTTTTCTTGTTCCAGCTGCGGCCGTAAAAAGCCAAAATATACTACTTTAAATGTTCATTTGCTTTAATAAATTGGGTTAAAAGTGAAGGATGTTTTTATATATTAAAGGAGAACCAAGATCATTTTGACAAGTTGTTACAGTAATGAATGACAGAACATATAGTGTGGTTTTCCGGTATCAAAGTTTAACCAATTGCTACATGCACATGGTGTGTCTCATCCTTATTTATTATGTCATAGCGTAGCGTCCGTCGTAACGTCAAATGGTTACTTGCAGAGATTAAAAGATGTGGTTAACCGGTACTCTAGTCTGTCATCAACACAGAACGATACACATTAATAATCAAGGATTTGTGGTGCAATTGCCTTGTCTTTTGATAAACAACATCTGTCGAAGAGCTACACTGCCAATATCCTTTAAATCGAAAGTGGACTCGACAAATGTTACATGTAATATAAACTTTATCATTGCGAGAAAGTTTCCTTTGCCAAATATTAACCAATGCACAATATTAAAGAAAAGAATCATTTTACGAAAAAATGAGAATTGCGATATCAAAGAAAACGAGAGCAGTGACTTTATTTTGTCATAGCGCTCCGTCCGTCTGCCGAAAACTTTTAACATTTTCGAGAACTCACCGCATCCGCTGCACAGAATTTCACAAAACCCGACAGGAAGCAAAAACTAAAGGTTTGTTTTCATGCCGATCTGTAACAATTACGTTTTGCCTGTAAATAACTTCTGTCAATGTGATTGATAATATCAAGATGAAAACAGTTGAAAGTTCTGTGTCTTAAATTCATTTGATAATACACGTGAACGTTTACCGATCGGCACAAAAACACAAACTTTGTATAAGACCTTGAGTACTTGCTTCCTGGCTGGTTTCCAAAATATGTGCAGTGCTTACAGAGGAGATGTCGAAAAATATAAGAAATGCGTCAGACAGTCAGAACCCTCGACGATTATATTTCTTGCTCGATGGTCAAGAAAAACACGTACTTGTTAGATGACCTATAGTTCTTCCTTCCTGTAATGTTTCGTGAAATTCTGCACAACTCTTGCAGAGGAGAAGTCAAAATTGTGACAGCAAATCAGACCTCGTTGGCCATAATTGTAGATGGCCTTGAATACTTTGTTGCTGTAAGGTTTCTTAAAATTCTGTGCAGCGCTTGCAGAGGAGAAGTCTTAGAAGTGTCAGCCAATCGGAGCCCTCAGTGGCTTTAATTTTGAAGACTGATCGGCACGAAACAATAGCCGAATAGAAGAACTTGAATACTTACTTACTTGAAAGCTTCGTAAAATTCTATGCAGTGCTTTCAGAGGAGAAGTCGAAAATGCGTCAGCTAGTCGGAGCCCTCGCTGGCATATTTGTTGACCGATCAACACGAAAACACAAATTTGGTAGAAAGTCTGAAGTATTTTCTTCCCGTAAGCATTTGCGAATCTCTGTGCAGCTCTTGCAGAGGAGAAGTCGAAAATTCGCCAGCAAATCAGATCTCATGGCTGCCATATTAGTCGACCGATTGGCACAAAAACACAAACTTGGTAGAGGACCTTAAGTACTTCCTTACTGTAAGGTTTCGTAAAAATCTGTGCAGCGATTACAGTGGATGTTTCGAAATGCGTCAGCCAATCAGAGGCTTCGGTGGCCATATTTATTGACCGATTGTCAGGAAAAACACAAACTTGGTAGAGGACCTTAAGTGCATGCTTCCTTTAAGGTTTCCTGAAATTCTGTACAGCGGTTACAAGTCTGGCAATCAAAGTCTTTGGTTGTCATATATGTTTGACCGATCGGCAGATTCCGTAAAAGTATGTACTTTGGTTGCAGAGGAGTTGTTAAAACTTTAAAAGTTAATGACAGACGGACGAACGACGGACGGCGTGCTATGAAAATAGCTCACTTGTACTGAGCTCACTTGAACTTAAAATAGTATAAGATTTGATAGTTTTCTTCTTTTAATACTCGTATAACCAAGAATGAACCCGTTCTGGTCTTTTTTTTTTTTTGCAAAGTACAAAGCTGATAATACTGAATATAGCATGATCATTTCGGTCCATGTTGCTCTGCAATAGATTTGTTACTATGTAGAACTTTTTTTTTTACCTATTTCGGCCATTTTTCACTTAAATATTTCTCGATTTTTGTGTGTTTATTCATATTCTTATAAAATTTGCCCATATACTTGAAATTTGAATATTTTTCATTTGGATAGCTTTTCCAATAATTTGTTATCAAAGTCGCTGTGGAAATTTTTTTTATTTCAACCTTTATAACTGATCTCTTGCAAAAGTATGTACATGTACCACGTTGCATTGAAATTAAAAACCAATCAAACTTCAAGTAAACGTTTACCTGTAAAGATCTGGGAAGTAAGAAAAAGCTACATTTGTGCTTTGGACATGAGGATAGACGAAAATATCTCATTTTCAAAAGAGTAATCAGGATATTTCTGCTGTTTGATGACGTCATTTGAAGCAAGTCAATGAGTTTTGATGAAGCGTTAATTGCTGAATAAATGCAAAAGCAATTTTAAGAGGTTGCAATATATTCTTAAAGTCTTTATCATAACACTGTTTCTTATCATTAAGACGATTCGTTTTGAGTTTCAAAGAACAAGTCGAACATATCTGTGTGAAATTGATGATTGAAAAATTGAAAATTACTACATTCAAAACAATCTATTTCATAGGATGAAATAGAAGTAGTTCGTTTCTCTTTTGTTGGGTATCTATTGGACATTTTTCAAATTGACGTACTTCGGACTTCGCACTTCGGGGGTCATATTAAAGTAATCAGGTGCAATAAGACAAGTAAAATCTGAACACAGAATAGGATAGAATGTATATTAAGACATGTAAATAAATAAAATCTCACAAAAAGGTACTGTAGGTTCATTGGGATAACATAAACAATTTAAGTTTGTGACATTATCCATTATCCCTTCCAAGTGCGATGTCCGAAGTGCGAAGTCCGCGAACATGAAACATGTCTATTAGGATGCTAAATTTTTTCACCAACCATCAAGGTAAACAGGATTTCTTGTACCACAAGCGTTGATATCCTTTGGGCTTTTAGTTGGAATGTCCTCTTTTTCAAACATGTACCATGCTGGATTTAGAATTGAGTCATCTATCGGAGACATCAGATCCCGATTCAATGTGTTACCAACAAATCGAAAGCGTCCATCGGGTATTGTTATAGCAGTTTGACATGGATCTTGTGCAAGAGTCGGAAAGACTGAAACTGAGTTATTTTTCAAATTGTTACGTCCTTCAATACAGCATCTGTTATATGTGTAAATAATAAACTTGTTTATACAAAATTGAAATTACTTCATTTTGTATTCAGAGAGATGAGCTAGATAAGTTTAAAAGAAGAAATATTCTACTGCCAAACATTTAAGACACTTATTTCAAAAGATGTAATATTTTCTAAAATTGATATTACATGCAAATCCGTGTCTTTCTTTTTATGTGTGTACTCAAATCTCTGAAACCTACAGTTCACATTGTAACGTTTAGAATATCTTGTAGAATAGATCCATTTTTGAAAAAAAAGCCGAAGATAATTTGACATTGTTACGTTATGGATTTATTATTTTGTGTACTTAAGTCGTATTATTTCTATCCATTGCAATTGTAAAATATACGTCCTATATCTTTGTAATGAAATTATTTTCTAAAGGTCATTCATGTACATAGATATGTTACAGGAATAAGTGTAATCAGATAGTTAATGTAATTCCTGAAATGTTCAGTGATTACGTGAAATTCCTGGTCATTTAAGGAATTACATGAAGTCTCCAAAATATAAGGGATAACATGTAATTACTGAAATATTTAAGCATTTTACACTTATTTCCTGATTGTCAAAAACCTTATAAAATGATTAAATTGGGATTTGATGAATATCAATCATGTTCATATTAATCAAATGTATAAACCCATAACTGAACGAGAGAAATAGAAGCTTTAATGTTAAACGTCTTCAAATTCAAAAGCATCATTTAAGACCTGATAAATTTACAGCATGGACCAGACATGCACGTTTCGGGTACTAACCCCTCGTCAGTGATCCTAAGTCTAATAATGTAATATGGCCAAAAAGTATGCAAATTACTATGTCCAAAAATGTACCAAAAGACGTAGCAGAATAGGTGGAATATGATTCTATAGGACCCACGTTTTAGAAATTTCAAGAAATTTTGTAACAGAAAATTTCAAATGCATTGAAGAGACAGACGATCAACCGAAGTTGATCGAACTTGGCTACATGTGCCCTCGGGGGGTCTTGGTCCACCAGCAGTTACACTCACCAAGTAGTTCCAATGTTAAACGTCTTCAAATTCAATAGCATCATTAAAGACCTGATAAAATTACAGGTCTTATAAAGATATTGGAAATGTTAGAAAAACTCATCTTCGAGAAACCCAAGGAGGGGATCTCCTAAAAGACTCGGTTGCAGCACCAACAGCGACACACCAAACACAACAAGCGAAAACACTAAAGAGACACACACAGCTAGAGACCAGGAACATCAAACGAGACATCAAACATCGAACATAAAAGACCACACATAAACCATCGAGGTCAATGGGCAAACGTTGCCGACTTAGGACGGCCATCAGCCAAGTCACTTGTCTTGAAAAGATGGGAAAAACTCTGCCAAGCATTATTTGCTTTTACCCAATCCTCTCTAGTAGATGTACATACACTCGGCACAGTTTGTATGTATGGAATCTTGATAGGAACATGTAAGTCAATTTAAATGATATCTTGACACCAACAAACTCCGTACCTATATTTTATAACAAAAATGCACAAAAATCGTATAAACAACGTTTCATTGCTGGTTCTTTAACATGTTCGACCAAATCTCTTTCGGTCTTACGCACAAAAACTTTATCTGAAATAAAGCAGGTCTTCAAAACATTGTTCAATCGTGTATTCGGATAGCGGTATAAACCAAGTGTGGATCTAAAAAAAATCGATACAGCTTTTAGAACACCCAATATGAACACAGTTGATCGTATGACTTTTCGACACACAAAATTGTCAAACGGACTGTCACAAATTATCCTTGCTCTCTGAGGGAAAAAGACAGTTAACTCTTAACTTGAACTTCATGTACAACAAAGGAGGGGATCTCCAACATGCAAAAACACAAACCAAACAAGCACAGACAGAGACAAAGAACGTCAACGCATAACACAGAAACATAAAACACAAATGACTACACATAAACCAACGAGAACAATGGGTAACCGGTGCCGACTAAGGACGGTCATCTGCCACGGAAATAGCAGAAGGTGTGGTTATCCTGGATTACGTGCGCACAACCCTCCCACTTTTCCGATTACCCAGAGGTCTCGAAGAAAGTATAATTGTGGTGTAAAACAACACTGTCAGATGTGGTGTAAATTGTGGTGTAAAACAATCACTGTCAGATGACAGCACACAAACAAGACCGCAAATCGTAGGGGCCCAAGCAACACAGATGAATATGTAAATGGATATCAAAAGAGGATGTACGTAATACAGTCCGTGCTGTGCCGACTGTAGCGAGATCATGTATGTTATCACCCGAGGAGTCCGACCGACATTCAGAGAGGACAGGTGGTCCATGACGGTCCATGACGGGCCCTGTCCAAACCTCTTTAGAGAAGACAGGGCCCGTCATGGAGTTTCGTCGTCACAGTCAGTCAGAGTGCAAGTTTTAAGAATGCGCTGGTACAAGACTGTAGATTGGTCAAGTACCAAGCCTAGTGTCAGTCTGGTGACATTAGATCATATCCACAGATACATTGATGATCTACTGTCAATCAATAAATCCTTTCAAGATATCACACAGAAGGTACGTAGTTGAAAATAAAAACATTTTTGGGATTTTTTATCTATTATAAAAGATACTAATTTTTTCCGTAAGATGCTTTTGATATATCGATGCTTCATAGTATTTTTGTTTAATTATCTGTCCTTTTGGCTAAATGGACTTCCGAAATTTGAGCAATATTTTTATAGACATTACTTATTCTAGTTCAAACATTTTCATTTTTTGGACATAAACATTCCATATTACTTGACAATGTTGATAGAGAGGAGATTCAACATCAAACGAGTAGAAAAACATTGATTTACAATATCAAATTAAGACAAAATTTAGGTTCAGAAATAAGTGTAAAACTTCATGAAGAAATCAGGTATTGTATAACATATCTGGCCACTTTAAGAAATTACATGTAATGACTAATCAAAATAGGTATTACACGAACTCCCTAATATAAATTTCAGGAATTAATTGAAGTATGTATTATATACTTAGTATATCATTTTTCCTCATTTAGAATGTTTATTGTAGCTACTAACCATGTCTCAAATATGCTTTATTACATTGTAAAAGTTTGTATGCTTATGAGCCTTTATGACTGTTTGCAAATAAGCCATACCATGCCATACAGTTTGTATGGTTAAAATCTAATCACTGCACCGACGAACCACGACGATAAAACATAAATATGGTAGCATATGGTATAACATGTGATACGTAAATGGTATGTAACGACAAAAATATTTCGATTCATAATGTTTGGACTAACTGAATGCTGTCTTAATTTACTTACGTAACTTATATGTTTTTAGTTTATTCTTATCATATAGTCATCAAAGTCAATCATATGATGTTAATCTATTCTGGTTATAAATAGAGGTATATTATTTTAGATTCAAAACAAAACTTGAAGCAACAACATGGTATAATATGTAGGGTCTCTGTAAAGTGCGAAACGAAATCTATTTCGTTTCGTTTCGTTTTGTTTCGTTTCGCTCGTTTTTGTTTCGTTTATCACTTTACAGAGACCCTAATATGTATCGCTGCACGATGTGAAATAGGCTATTTCTTTTACTCTGTATAATATCATATTGTAGTCTTTTTGTTGGTTGTTGAGATGAGAAGTTATCTCTTATAAAATCTTAAAAGTAGTAATAACTGCTAAGGCCAACCTATACACGTTCACTTTGCAGATATATTTTATTGAATTTTGGAGTTATCTCTCTTATGATTACAACCAAACGGTGGCCGTAAAGGGCCGTGTTAAAAAGGAAATTATTTCGTGGGAACGAAATATTATTTCGAGGGAAAGAAATATTATTTCGAGAGAACGAAATAATATTTCGTGAGAACGAAACAATATTTGGTGGGAACGAAATAATATTTCGTTGGAACGAAATAATATTTCGTTGGAACGAAATAGTAATGCGAGGGAACTAAATAATATTTCTTGTGAACGAGATAATATTTCGTGGGAACGAGATGATATTTCGAGGGAACGACATAATATTTCGAGAGAACGAAATAATATTTCGCGTGGGAACGAAATATTTCGTTGGAACGAAATAATAATGCGAGGGAACAAAATAATACTTCGTGGGAACGAGATAATATTTCGAGGGAACGACATAATATTTCGAGGGAACGAAATAATATTTCGTAGGAACAAAATGATATTTCGAGGGAACGAAATAATTATTTCGTGGGAACGAAATAATTATTTCATTGGAACGAAATAATAATTTCGTGGGAACGAAATAATTTATGCCTCTACGCATGAGTACACCTTTCATATTTGAAGATATCAATATGGAAGACGTCGAAATCAGAAAATCTGCTTTATAAAGGGATAATTTGAAATATAGGTTGTTCTTCAAAGATCCGAAATCGAAATTTATGGGGCTTATCCGAAATCACCCCATCTGGTTAAGACTTCTCTCTTTCTATGAAAAGCAGCCCTGTCATAAATTAAGAGTACTACATTTTTGTTAACATAATTAATGTTCAAGTGACATTTTGACCTTGATCTTGAATATAGGATTTAGATAATAGAAATGAACACAGATTTTTTTCCAACTCTTCGAATTCATTCATACATTTGATTAAGAGAACACTACATTTTTGAATAATGAATTCTTATCTAGACGTAGTGATTTTAATTTTTAACTTCGACATGGATCTTATGTTATCGTTAATTCTTCTTGATCAGTTTCAGAAACATGAATAGCACACATATACAGAAATCTGCACATGCGCAAAAGGAAGAATTGATTTCGTTCCCACAAAATAATATTTCGTTCCCTCGAAATAACGTGTCGTTCCCTCGCAATATTATTTCGTTCCCACAAAATATTATTTCGTTCCCTCGCAATATCATTTCGTTCCCACGAAATATCATTTCGTTCCCACGAGATATTATTTCGTTCACACGAAATATTATTTCGTACCGTCGAAATCATATTTCGTTTCCATGAAATATTATTTCGTTCCCTAGAAATATAATTTCGTTCCCTCGAAATCATATTTCGTTTCCATGAAATATTATTTCGTTCCCTCGAAATATTATTTCGTTCCCTCGCAATATTATTTCGTTCCCTCGCAATATTATTTTTTTCCCTCGAAACAAGTTCGGTCCCACCAAATAATATATCGTTCCCACGAAATAATATTTCGTTCCCACGAAATAATATTTCGTTCCCACGAAATAATATTTCGTTCCCTCGAAATAAATTTTCTTTTCACACGGCCCTTTACGGCCATCGTGCAATCATTATTATGATATTTGAAAAATTAAATTCACTAGAAGTTTGTGCAGGAAGGGGAAGGGAAGGAGACAGATACCAAAAATGTACAAATCCGATACTAATAAAATTTGTATCTGAATTTATCAATATTGAAATATTAATTAACTCTTTATAATTTAGTGCCAGATTTGGCCATTTTAACAAATTATCAGGGATGCTCGATGCTGAAAGAGAAGAAATAGAAAAAAGAATAAATCAATTATTAAAATCGAAATTCTAACATTTACCTTAAATATATGCCATGTTGATGCTAAAGACAGATGAAAGTCTTCAGGTAGATTGAAAATACAAACAGCATTTTAAAATCAATATATAAAAATTAGCTAATAATGTTGTCAATGTATCCAGCCTTTTTGACAAGATCAGACACTATCAGTGACCTTTTTTGAATTTTTAGGTCCTAATCTTCATAAACAATTTTCCATTAATGTCATACATAGACCAAATTATAGATTTGATTTTTTAAATTTAATTTTAATTAATTTAATTTCAAAATGCTGTTTGTATTTTCTATTGGTTTTGGAATAATCCATCAAATTAATAGCAATTCTCTGTAACCATTTAAACATTTTTGGCACGCATAGCCTCCGATTTTCATGAAATTTCACACATAAGTAGGGACCAATGAAAAAGGATGAATTTAACAAAAAATACTTCTAGGTTACCTAGTTGCCATGGTAACGGCCTATAAAGATGCAAAATAAGCAAAATTGAGCTTCTTCGAAGCTCTAT
Organism: Pinctada fucata; assembly: GCA_028142955.1. NCBI lineage: Eukaryota > Metazoa > Mollusca > Bivalvia > Pterioida > Pteriidae > Pinctada > Pinctada fucata. The sequence goes on along the minus strand of AP027102.1, from coordinate 42,656,027 downwards.
AATTTGGTCTATGTATGACATTAATGGAAAATTGTTTATGAAGATTAGGACCTAAAAATTCAAAAAAGGTCACTGATAGTGTCTGATCTCGTCAAAAAGGCTGGATACATTGACAACATTATTAGCTAATTTTTATATATTGATTTTAAAATGCTGTTTGTATTTTCAAATTTTTCTTCTCCCATGATGGATATATAATAATGAAATGGAATTTATTTAATAAGATTAAAGATAAACCCACTTGTTGCTATGTACATAAGCTACCTTGGCAACGATAACTATGGTCTATGATATTGCTTATATTGCACTTCAGAGTTCTTTTAAATATTTTTGCATCATGATGCACAGCTAATAAATTTTGGAATGTATCTAACACAAAGAGCTCTTTCAAAAACCATAAAAAAGTTATTGGGAGCACATGTTATCATAGCAACATTTTAAAATATTATTTTTATAAAACAGTCATTTTAAATCCAAGGAAGTTTAATTTCAATATAAATTAAGAAGATGTAAGCCTTTATCAAATTACAAGAAAAAAAAAAACCCTTTCAAATAGATAATGGTTGCTATAGTAATTTGGCCATACAATCTTTAAATAAGCATTTTGTGCTGTTTTTTAAGCCTTTTCCTCGATAAACGAAACATTCTTACACAACCATTTTAAATATAGCGTAATAGTTCAATCAGATTACTTAACCTTGGATGCCCGTATCCAAGGACTAAAAATGGACTTATGTGAAAATTTACACAAATGTTCCCATAGCAACGGGTTTTTTATGCCCCCAGAATCAAAGATTCGGGGGCATATAGTTTTTGGCCTGTCCGTCTGTTTGTCTGTCTGTCTGTCTGTTTGTCCGAAAAACTTTAACATTGGACATAACTTTTGAATGGGAAATGATAGGGCTTTCATATTTCACATATGTATCCCTTGTGACAAGACCTTTCCATTGATACCAAAAGGTTTGACCTTGTTACCTTGACCTTTGACCTACTTTTAAAAAACTTTAACATTTGGCATAACTTTTGAATGAGAAGTGATAGGGCTTTCATATTTCACATGTGTATTTCTTGTGACAAGACCTTTCCATTGATAACAAAAGTTTTGACCTTGTGACTTTGACCTTTGACCTACTTTTCAAAAAACTTTAACATTTGGCATAACTTTTAAATGAGAAGTGATAGGGCTTTCATATTTCACATGTGCATTTCTTGTGACAAGACCTTTCCAATGATACTAAAGGTTTTAACCTTGTTACCTTGACCTTGACCTTTGACCTACTTTTCAAAAAACTTTAACATTGGGCATAACTTTTTAACGGAAAGTAGTAGGGCTTTCATATTTCACATGTGTATTCATTGTGACAAGACCTTTCCATTGATACCAATTTTTTTTACCTCCTGACCTTTACATTTGACATTTTAATCCTGTGAACCTGACCTTGACCTTTCACATACATGCACTTTACAGAAAATAGTGTTTATACTAACAAAGATGCCATCGGGGGCATTCGTGTTTCACAAACACAGGCTTTATTACTGAATATTTTCAAAACATTTTCTTTCATGCCTTGAAAGATCTATTAAAATACACTCATTAATAATAATCACATTGAATTAAAATCCAATGATCTGGTAAAAAAAGGACTAAATATTGTCTGAAATTGCTTTGATTTTTGCATTTGAGTCCATGTTGCCATAGCAACGAACACAAGCTTTGTTTCAATGTGTAAGCTGATATTTTATTTGCTTTAAAAAAACTCAAAAAAAAAATCATTGAATTTTGAAAAAGAAAATGCGAAAATCACTATTTTGATAGGATACCAGTGTTGTTGCTATGGAAACATATAGTTAAGACCCAACATTATTATTACATATCTTGAAAGAGCAATGATAGGGTACTGATATTTCATCAGTTTTTGATTTAGATTTTGCTGCATAAATGATGTATGAGACTTCAGAAACACCCCAAAACGCATTTTTGCAAAGTTTAAAGTCCGTTTGCATGGCAACCAGATGTGATATTGATTTTCTAAAACATTTTTTTGATTTGGGGTCAGAACCAACCTTATGTACAAATTTTATCAAAATCTGAGACATGCTTTGCCATGGGTTCTTCATAAAAGTGTAAATGCTTACAGAGAATAGCTATTAAGTATAAAAGATAACAAATATGAAATACGTCAAATACACCATTAATACCGTTACACGGGAAAAAAAAGTGCTTGATTCAATATTGAAAACGAGTTGCTAGGATCGACATGGAATTATTCATTGCTAATATCTCAGTCACACTTAGCCGGAATGGACGAGTAACGGATAACAATTTTTTTCATCCGTCGGTCTCCGTTCGCATCTGTTAATCATGACTAACATCCGTTAGTCGTCCGTTACATCTCCGTTTTATGCGTTGCTCATCCGTTGATATGCGTTGGTGTCCGTTCTGTCCGTTAGCAAGTTCAGCATGCTCATAAGTTGCCACCGGACAGAACAGACTAAGGCAACCGTTAATTAAACGTTACGTGTCCGTCCGTATCCGTTTCGTGCGTTTCGTGTTCGTTACATCTCCTTTAGGTGTCCGTTGATATCCGTTAGATGTTCGCTGATGTCCGGTAGTCTGCAGTCACGAACGAACATCTATCGGACGTGAAGCGGATAAAACGAAGATATAACGGACTGCTAACGGAGGTCACAGGACGAGTAACGGATGTCCGTTCATTGTCCGTTTTGTTCTTAAGTTGCAGTAAGTTGTAACACTACCAGTATGAAACTTACTGGTAGCTTCACACCTTACAGAATAGCGCGAACGGACGTCTAGGAGATGATTAAATCCTCAGTCCGTTCTCTCGAGACTAGTTGTAGTGGATATGTACCGCAAGAGATCTACCGGTAAGGTAACGGACGTATAACGCATAAAACAGAGATACAATGTATAAGTACCGGACACAACGGGCATTCGTTACTCGTCCTTTGTCCTCTGGTAGTAGTCCGTTACATCTTCGTTTTATCCGTTTCATGTCTGGTAGGTGTCCACTCGTGACTCCAGTCTTCCGGGCATCAACGGACACCTAACGGATATCAACGGACACATACCGGAGATGATAACAGACAAAACGGCACATAACGTATAAGTAACGGACGCCTTAGTCTGTTCTATTCGGTGGCAAGTTTTGAGCATGCTCTAAACTTGCCAACGGAGAGAGCGAACACCAACAGACATCGCCGGACGAGTAACGGATAAAACGGAGGTGTAGCGTTAAAGGATGAGTAGCGGATTCGACCAGAGACCAACGGAATGAAAATTTTGTTATCCGTTACTCGTCAATTCGCCTTATCCGGCTATGTGTGACTGAAGTATAAGTTAACCAAGGGTATATATAGATTTATTTCACAACTTACTTATATTACTCAGATGTTTTCTCCAATTTGCTCTATTGGTTATGAAAAAAGAAGACTTGAGTGAAATTTGAACATTATATTAGCAACTCACCAGTAAGTATGCATATTACTGCACGAAAAGCCATGATATGTATTATCATTCTTTAAGAGGATATAACTTTTTTATAGTACTGAACCTGCCTCTCAAAATTTAGACCTATTTCTTATTGGATATTGAAGTTTCATGTATATCACTTTAAAGCTTTCTCTGGTATTGATAAATGAACAAGACATATTGATTTGTTTAACTGTAATGTGCCTGAACAAGACAGATTGAATTAATCTCAAAAGATTTATCAAAAGTAATATTTTGATCTGATACGAAACTCTTATCTCAAGAAAGGTAGAATGACTGAATCGTCAAGGTGAGTATGCCTTTGATTTTATCATTCCACAAAACAGATGTATTTTCTCTTCCTGATCAGCAGAACGATAAGAGATTATTGCTGTTCAATTTGTTCGCCTTAATTTAGACTTCGTTTGAAAGAAAAATGAAGTTTCAAACATTAAAACGAGAGAGTAGCCTTTAAACAAAGTTTAAGCCAAACGTTGTTTCAAAGTTGAAAATTTATTAAGTTTGGCGTCTTCTCGTTTTCTCTAGGCATCCTCTTTTCAGATAAAATTCTTCATCAAAACTATTAATGCATTTTCCTAAAAGTAAAGGGTTTCTTCTTGGTGGTATATCTCTTTCTTCGGTCGAGTAATTTTCTTCAAGAAGGTATAGAGTTGGAACCCTTCCGCATTATTAATATACACTTATTTCCTGTTTCAGTTTGGAGCAGTTAAACTTGTTCGCTGTGAAATCGGCTGTAGGGCGGCCAAGCCGGATTTGCACGTGCGGCGTAAAAAGGAAAATGTGAGTCCGCGAATGCATGACACACTCTCTCTCGTCGGAGAAAATATGGACGCCTCCGAATTTTGGTCCTTTTCCGAAAGCTCTAGACAGCACAATTTTTTATTTCAGCAAATAAAATATCGTCGAACTTTTGGTTTTAGCTTTATATTTTACCCTCAATTAGTTTGTTTTAGACAAACCTGACATTTTAATTACTAAATCGATGATTGAAGTTGGCTAAATTTTCCCGGGAAAAAATGCCCCAAAAAGTGGAAAATAAAAATGAGGTACAAAAAAAATGGTCTCTCACAGATTTTTATAATATTTTCAAAAAATGACATTCACATCGGCATCTTTAAAATATCAAAAAATTACAGAACCACTTTTTCATATATCGAAATAATTCCCGTTTGAAATCAGCTGGTGTTAGCTTCGTTTCGGCATGCGCAGATTCACGATTTTGGACCCAATACACATTGAACGTGTGTCACATTGTAAACATGAATGAATTACTTTATTCGGAGTTTAAAGTATTTTGTGTATGAAAAAGTATAACTGTTGGATGTTTTTTTTATCTCGTGAACTCATTTCTAACCTTGGATTTGCAATTAAGAAGAGATTAATAAAGGTTTCAAGCTGTTTTTGTCAAACCCGACTTCACGAAGGCCGATGTCAGTGCAGTGCCAACTAGTGTCGGTGTGATGTAAACTTGATGACGGAAAAACACGGTACAACTTGTGTACGTCACATACATGTACTTTCTTCAGTTCAGCTGTTTGTTTATATAGTGAAATGGATACTAGACCGATGCCTCGATGACGAAATTAATCTAGGAACCATTGAAAACATCCACTTTTCCCTCAAGCTCAAGGTAAATAAACAAATTTTGTAAAAAATATCTTTTTTCTCTTTCTCGTTTTCTCTCTCTTACACATACATACACACACTTTACTAATACTACCAATATTTGTAATAATTTTCATTCACTGAAAAGAGATTGATGGTGGGGGGGGGGGGTTACTCACATTTACATTCACACATATACATATAAAATGCAAAATGCAACATGGATAATTTAAACTATGAATTTCTAGATAGATAGTATATCATAATATAATTTGATTATCTTATAGTTCAAGTCATTAAAATAATTTTCCATGAATTCCATTGGTTGGTGTTGAATTTATCAATACTATTCTTTCGAGTGATAAATTTATGATTGCTAAGTGAATAACATATACAATCAAATAGTTATAAAGGATTAACACAATTTAAGTACAATTTATTAATCATTTTGAATTTTTCAGTTTATGACTATGCATTAGTGAAATTGTATCAAAATAAACAAATAAATAAATGAGTAAATAATAAATGAATGACTTAAAACTAACTGAAAATGTACTATTACTTTTTCAGGTCAAACTTGTTAGAAGAAATCTAATTTATTTCCCTGACATTGTCGCCATAGCTTTTTCTATATAGACATAACGTCAGACAGTGCATGAAGTTTATATATTGTTTTCATTTTTGTGCTTAAGCATCGACGGCGGGTGCGGCTAGCCAACAGGGGATGCTCACTCCTCCCGGGCACCTGGTCCCACCTCTAGCTTGCTAGGGGTCCGTCGATGCTTAATTTTGTGCTCTATTGTGAGTGCTGTTGAGATTATCGTCAGGATCTTCTTTAACTCATTGCTATCTGAAAATCACACAGTGGCTTATTATATGGAAGTCATGCATTTAAAAGGAATTATTGATTGGAAATTGTGTACTATAGTATATTGATATCATATTCTACATCAAATTGGTTTGAAGATTGTGCATATTGTCATCATATTCTTATTTGTGAATTGTGAGTGTGCAAAAATTCCATACAAATGGATTATTCACAGAAGATGGAAGAGTTCAAGACCTGTCAACATTTCAGAAAACAATTAACATGATTATTGACTGTGAATCTTATTGGACAATGGCAGATATAGTGAGATAATGAAATAATTTTTTTTGTGAATTCTTGCAGAGGTTGAATTGGTCAATAAAATTTCTTCTTCGTGATATAGGAATCTAAATTCAACTGTCATGGATCATGGGCACATCAATTTATAAGTTATTGTTTTTGTAGTGACTATCTGGAGTAAAAAAGTAAATATAGGCTTCCTTGCAAAAAAAAAATCACATATTTGTATCTTTTGTTTTCCAATTATTGAAAGCTCCTGCGCATTAAACAGAAAAAAATAAAATTTTTATATGTATTTTTCTCGGAAACAATGAGTTTATTTGAAATTGTGGATGTATTGTCTGGCATATCCAAGAAAATGTCATTTTTCTCTTGTGCGTGGCAATTTTGTACTTGATCAGAGGAAATAAGGAAGGTCGCTGGAAAAATAGTTTTTGGCCTGTTTGTCTGTCTGTCTGTTTTTCCGAAAAACTTTAACATTGGACATAACTTTTGAATGGGAAGTGATAGGGCTTTCATATTTCATATGTGTATTTCTTGTGACAAGACATTTCCATTAATACCAAAAGTTTTGACATTGTGACCTTTGACCTACTTTTAAAAAAACTTTAACATTTGGCATAACTTTTGAATGGGATGTGATAGGGCTTTCGTATTTCACATGTGTATTCCTTGTGGCAAGACCTTTCCACTAATACCAAAAGTTTTGACCTTGTGTCCTTGACCTTTGAACTTTGACCTACTTTTAAAAAACTTTAACATTGGGCATAACTTTTTAATGGTAGGTGGTAGGGCTTTTATATTTCACATGTGTATTCATTGTGACAAGAAGGGAGGAGATCTCCAACAAGACCCCGTTGCAGCATCAACAGTAAAACATCAAAACACCAGATGCAAAAACACAAAAGACGAGTACAGCACGATACGGAAAAGAGACACACGACATGTAAACATCAAACACAAAAGACTACACATAAACCGACAAGACCAATGGGTAACCGGTGCCGACTTTGGACGGCCATCTGTCACGCAAGTATCCTGGATTACGTGCACACAACCCTCTCACTTCTCCAATTACCCAGAGTTCTCGAAGATCGTACAATTGTGTCGTAAAACAACCTCCTCACTGTAAGATGACATTACACAAACAAGACCGCGAAACGCAGAGGCCCCAGAGACACAGATGAATATGTAAATGGATATAAAAAGAGGGCATGCGTAGTACAGTCCGTGCTCTGCCGAGCTCATGTATGTAATCACCCGAGGAGTCCGACTGACATTCAGAGAGGACAGGTGGTCGGGGCCCTGTCTTCTCTAAAGAGGTTTGGACAGGGCCCGTCATGGAGTCCCGTCGTCACAGTCAGTCAGAGTGCAAGTCTCAATGATGCGCTTGTACAAGACTGTAGATTGGTCAAGTACCAAGCCTAGTGTCCGTCTGGTGACATTAGGATCATATCCACGGTATAAAAGGCGTTTGATGATTCTGACGCATTTTCGATGGTTATGCTGCCTATCTTTGATCCTTTTTATTTTGTTTATCATATCGCCATAAAAGACAGGTTGTGTAATACCCATAGTAATGTACTCTGTTGCATGTATAGATCCGAATTTTAAAAGAAGTTGACTGTAAATTTTGTAAAATTTCCAGAAAGTCTTAACTAGTTTATGAAAGCGGAAACCTTGACCTAAAAGTTTTTTGGTGATTTGTAAATTTCTACTGTGAAAATCCAAACTATCAGTACATGCTCTAGCGTACCGGATGAGCTGTGATATATAAATGCCGTATGACGGTAATCTTGGAACATCACCGTCAAGCCAAGGGAAATTTACTATGTTGAATCCAAAATCATCCCTTTTGTCATATACACTTGTATGAATCTTTCCGTTTACAATTTTGATATTTAGGTCCAAAAAGGGTGTTAAGGGTTAATTCTTGTGGATAAATTTCATTCTTATATAATTCAAAAGCAGGATTGTCAATGGTTAGAATATCATCCAGATACCTAGAAGTATTATTGAAACATTTCAGCTCATCAAATTTTCTTTGCTTTTGAAGATTTTGGATAAATTCTTTTTCATAAGTGTATAAAAATAAATCTGCAACAAGAGGCGCACAGTTAGTACCCATAGGAATTCCTACAACCTGCTTGTTTAGATCCTCACCAAATCTAACATAAATATTGTCCAAGAGGAAGGACAAGGCATTACACAGGTCACTACATGTCCATGATTTGTATGATTTGTAGTCTGTCGAGGAAAAGAAACCCTTCGATTCAGATGTATAAATGGAAGTTTTTCGCTCTCGATCAAAACACCATTTAATGAGATTAGATAATCGATATTTAATTTTGTCATGAGGAAGTGTGGTGTACATATTAGAGAAGTCGTATGAAGAAATCGTATTGGCTTGGAAATTTCCAGATTTCATTTTTTTCAATCACATCCCCTGAATTCTTAATAGACCAAAATAAATTTACATCGTTCCTGTTTAAAACCGTTTCACAATATCTAGTTATGTGTTCTTTAATAGCAGTAAGTGCTGACGTCAGATTTCTAGACAAAATTGTAGTGGAGCAGTTACTAGAATTAGCAATAAATCGAAATTTGTAAGGAGACTTGTGCAGTTTCGGTATGCAATATAGTGTTGGGAGATCCAATTTAGAAACAGAGATATTGAATGAAGACAGTTCACTGTTATGCTTGCTTAAAACGTTAGATGCACTTTCATTGCTTTTGATATATGTATTAGTAGACGAAAGTTCCGAAATCAAAGTTGATATGTAGTAACGTTTTCAAATGAAATTGGTGTTGTTGGCTGCTTTATCAGCTGGTGCAAAGACATATTTTTCATGTAATCTACTTAGTTTGGATTTGAAATATCTTTCTGATTTGGAACGTGGATTTTGAAAAAGATGAGGGTTTTGATGGAAGTTATCTATTCGAATATCCGTTATATCTAAAATGAGGTTTTTCCAGTCATTCAGAACATGCGGTTCGACTCCTTCTGATTTACACCATCTTTTCGTATAATTATCTAAGGCTTCCGTAAGCACTTCACGGCATTTGACAAAATCTATCTTGGATGGGATTCTATACTTAGGTCCTTTTTTAAGAAGACCACGGAGCTGTCTGTCTTGGATAGTTGAAAAGTCACCTGTAACCAGATGGCCAGCTGGTTTGTAGAGATATTTAGAAGTTGCACATTCTCAAGAAGCAGGACACGATTCAAGTATGTCAGGATCCGTTGTAACTTTATTATAGTTAAAAACAAAGTTTCGAATAGGTTTCTTGTACTTATAACAAATAAGAGGTGGCTCTAAATTTTCAAAATATTGAGGAATGGTACTTTGTACGCGATGATCCCGAAAAATATTAGAGATGTTTAGAAGATCAAAACCTTTGTTAATAAACGGGATTTTTATGAATCGTCTTTTAGGTGAGGTGTTTTTCACAATAGGATAAAGTTTATACTGTGCGAATGAGACAATGATATTAAGTCTGAGTCAGTCAGTGTTTCTTAAGAATGCAACCTCTGCTTCATCCAGACCTTTCCATTGATACCAATTTTTTACCTCCTGACCTTTACCTTTGACCTTTTAACCATGTGACCCTGACCTTGACCTTTCATATACATGTACTTAACAGAAAATAGTGTTTATACTAACAAAGATGTCACCGGGGGCATTCGTGTTTCACAAACACAGGCTTTATTACTGAATATTTTTAAAACATTTTCTTCATTGCTTGAAAGATCTACTAAAATACACTCATTATTGATAATCACATTGAATTAAAATCCAATGACCTGGTAAAAAAGGACTCTAAATATTGTCTGATATCGCTTTGATTTTTGCATTTGAGTCCATGTTGCCATAGCAACGAACACAAGCTTTGTTTCAATGCATAAGCTGATGTTTTATTTGCTTAAAAGAACTCAAAAGAAATTATCATTGAATTTTGAAAAAGAAAATGCGAAAATCACTATTTTGATAGGGTACCAGTGTTGTTGCTATGGAAACATATAGTTAAGACCCAACATTATTATTACATTTCTTGAAAGAGCAATGATAGGGTACTGATATTTCATCAGTTTATGATTTAGATTTTGCTGCATAAATGATGTATGAGACTACAGAAACACCCCAAAACGCATTTTTTCAAAGTTTAAAGTCCGTTTCCATGGCAACCAGATGTGAGATCAATTTTTTAAAACATTTTTTTTTTAATTTGGGGTCAGAACCAACTTTATGTACAAATTTTATCAAAATCTGAGACATGCTTTGCTATGGGTTCTTCATAAAAGTGTAAATGCTTACAGAGAATAGCTATTAAGTATAAAAGATAACAAATATGAAATACGTCAAATACACCATTAATACCGCTACACGGGACAAAAAGAAATGCTTGATTCAATATTGAAAACGGGTTTCTAGGATCGACATGGAATTATTCATTGCTAATACTTCAGTCACACTTAGCCGGAATGGACGAGTAACGGATAACAAATTTTTTCATCCGTCGGTCTCCGTTCGCATCTGTTAATCATGACTAACATCCGTTAGTCGTCCCTTACATCTCCGTTTTATGCGTTACTCCGGTGATATGCATTGGTGTCCGTTCTGTCGGTTAGCAAGTTCAGCATGCTCATAACTTGCCACCGGACAGAACAGACTAAGTAGTCGGGGAGCCAGTGGGACCCCCCATGCACCCCCTTGAGTACTTTTTTTTTCACGGGTACCATACTGTTCCTTAGGGTCTGCAGAATCAGTTTTTAGAATGTACTAAAAAATAAACTCATTTAGGCTATGTGTTTTTCGATCGTTTCCATGGCAACCCCTGCTAAAGTAAAGAAAGCACTTTTGGTTAAGTAAAATAGCCATATCTTAGCCAAATGTTGAGCTAAACATCTGCAACTGGTATCAATATAACGAGGAAAAATTACTCTTTTAGTCAAGTGTACAAATTTAAATTAACTCATTTGCATTTTCATGAACATTAATGAATTTGAATAAAAATGCTTGAAAAATACAGTATATAAAAAGAAGCTGTTTTCATTTTACTTTTGCTTCTAAACTCTATATTTTGATAAATGATCATTATCAGTTGATATAAGAACTTTCTACAAATACTTTTCTCTCCACTGAGATATCATGTGACTCAATATTTTAGTTCAATGGCTTCAAAAATTTTTTTTCACAAAAATGGCTATTTCAAGTAAGGTGAGCAGATTTTTGTAAACTAATTATAAGATATTTACTACTTATAAAATAGAATATCTTAACCTGTTCTCTTGTGGTTTTATGTTTTTCTCTCATGTACTAAATGTCTACAAAATATGATATACGTATTTTCCGTAATTTTCGGGATAAAACCCGTATTTTTCAGTAAAAAGATAACAGATCTCTGGATATTTTCTAAAAAAAGGTAAATAATTCCTGTAATTATCGGGAGTTCGCTTCTTTTCATGTGGTGGAGTTTTTTTTGTTGGTTTGCTTTGGTTCCTGTTTTATCCTGATTTTGTATTCCTTCGGTTTATGATTTTCTGAATTATCGATTTTGTGCTGTATACATGGGTATGGCCATTATCCATAATTGTCATTCTTTTACGTAATTGTTTGGTCATACCATGTTACTCACGATTCATTGCGTGTTTTTGAAATATTATTTCGGTGGTGATGTTATCACTTTCTATATTTCTTACATTTTTTATATTCTAATTTGTTACACAAATAATTTAGTTTCATTTCCTATATTGCAACAACTATAAAATATTTAAAATATTTCTCTTAATCTGTAATTTTAATATGAAAAACAGACATTTAAACCCAAAATTGCAGAAAAAAAACACATTTTTCGCTTCTAATATATAAATCGATATTAAAACAATGACATTATATCAGCATATACGTTTCATTTATAAATTACATGAACTATTTGCCTCTTTTAGAAAATATCCAGATATCTGTTATTTTTACTGAAAAATACGGGTTTTGTCCCAAAAATTACGAAAATTACGTATATCATATTTTGTAAACATTTAGTACATGAGAAAAAACATAAAACCACAAGAGAACAGGTTATGATATTCCATTTTATAAGTAGTAAATATCTTATAATTAGTTTACAAAAATCAGCTTATCTTACTTAAAATAGCCATTTTTGTGTAAAAAACATCAATTTTGAAGCCATTGAACTAGAATATTGAGTCACATGATATTTCAATGGAGAGAAAAGACTTTGTAGATATTTCTTATATCAACTGATAATGATCATTAATCGAAATATACAGTTTAGGAGCAAAAATAAAATGAAAAGAGCTGCTTTTTATATATTTTTCAAACATTTTTATTTAAAGTCTTTAACGTTCATGAATATGCAAATGAGTTAATTTGCATATGTACACTTGTCTAATAGAGCAATTTTTCCTCGTTTTATTGATACCAGTTACGGATGTTTAGCTCAACATTTGGCCAAGATATGGCTATTTTACTTAACCTATAGTGCTTTCTTTACTTTAGCAGGGGGTTGCCATGGAAACGATCGAAAAACACATAGCCTAAATGAGTTTATTTTTGAGTACATTCTGAAAACTGATTCTACAGACCCCAAGGAAGATTATGGTACCCGTGAAAAAAAGTACTCAAGGGGGTGCATGGGGGTCCCATTGGCTCCCCGACTAAAGGCAACCGTTAATTAAACGTCACGTGTCCGTCCGTATCCGTTTTGTGCGTTTCGTGTTCGTTACCTCTCCTGTAGGAGTCCGTTGATATCCGTTAGATGTTCGCTGATGTCTGGTAGTCTGCAGTCACGAACGGACATCTGTCGGACGTGAAACGGATAAAACGAAGATGTAACGGACTGCTAACGGAGGTCACAGGACGAGTCACGGATGTCCGTTCATTGTCCGTTTTGTTCTTAAGTTGCAGTAAGTTGTAACACTACCAGTATGAAACTTACTGGTAGCTTCACACCTTACAGAATAGCACGAACGGACGTCTAGGAGATGATTAAATCCTCAGTCCGTTCTCTCGAGACTAGTTGAAGTGGATATATACCGCGAGAGATCTACCGGTAAAGTAACGGACGTATAACGCATAAAACAGAGATACAATGTATAAGTACCGGACTAAACGGACATTTGTTACTCGTCCTTTGGCCTCCGGTAGTAGTCCGTTACATCTTCGTTTTATCCGTTTCATGTCTGGTAGGTGTCCGCTCGTGAGTCCAGTCTTCCGGGCATCAACGGACACCTAACGGATATCAACGGACACATACTGGAGATGACAACAACGAATAACAGACAAAACGGCACATAACGTATAAGTAACGGACGCCTTATTCTCGCACATTGGATAGGCTGATTCCCCTATCAGCGATGCTGGAGAATTCGATCCGGCACCCCTGATCCGGCACTGTTGATTGCTCCTTTATGACGTCACAGACAAACTGACGCACGTTATTTCACGTGCGCATACATTTAGCATGACGTTCAGTAATACTGATGCGTAAACAAGAGGACTTTGAATGTTTTTAAAATGTGCGAGAAAAATAATCAAGCACCACATTTGAGTTCCGGATAGAAAAATATCAGTCTCGGGTGGGATGATCAACGTCCCAACCTCGGCTAACGCCTCGGTTGGGACTTAATTGATCAATCCCACCCTCGACTGATATTTTTCTATCCGGAACTCAAAGTGGTGCTAGATTCTATTAGTCTGTTCTATTCGGTGGCAAGTTTTGAGCATGCTCTAAACTTGCCAACGGAGAGAGCGAATACCAACAGACATCGCCGGACGAGTAACGGATAAAACGGAGGAGTAGCGGTAGAGTAAAGGATGAGTAGTGGATGCGACCAGAGACCAACGGATGGAAAATTTTGTTATCCGTTACTCGTCAATTCGCCTTATCCGGCTATGTGTGACTGAAGTATAAGTTAACCAAGGGTATATATAGATTTATTTCACAACTTACTTATATTACTCAGATGTTTTTTTCCAATTTGCTCTATTGTTTATGAAAAAAAGAAGACTTGAGTGTAATTTGAACATTATATTAGCAACTCACCAGTAAGTATGGATATTACTGCACGAAAAGCCATGATATGTATTATCATTCTTTACGAGGATATAACTTTTTTATAGTACTGAACCTGCCTCTCAAAATTTAGACCTATTTCTTATTGGATATTGAAGTTTCATGTATATCACTTTAAAGCTTTCTCTGGTATTGATAAATGAACAAGACATATTGATTTGTTTAACTGTAATGTGCCTGAACAAGACAGATTGAATTAATCTCAAAAGATTTATCAAAAGTAATATTTTGATCTTATACGAAACTCTTATCTCAAGAATGGTAGAATGACTAAATCGTCAAGGTGAGTATGCCTTTGATTTTATCATTCCACAAAACAGATGTATTTTCTCTTCCTGATCAGCAGAACGATAAGAGATGATTGCTGTTCAATTTGTTTGCCTTCATTTAGACTTCGTTTGAAAGAAAAATGAAGTTTCAAACATTAAAACGAGAGAGTAGCCTTTAAACAAAGTTTAAGCCAAACGTTGTTTCAAAGTTGAAAATTTATTAAGTTTGGCGTCTTCTCGCTTTCTCTAGGCATCCTCTTTTCAGATAAAATTCTTCATCAAAAATATTAATGCATTTTCCTAAAAGTAAAGGGTTTCTTCTTGATGGTATATCTCTTTCTTCGGTCCAGTAATTTTCTTCAAGAAGGTATAGAGTTGGAACCCTTCCGCATTATTAATATACACTTATTTCCTGTTTCAGTTTGGAGCAGTTAAACTTGTTCGCTGTGAAATCGGCAGTAGGGCGGCCATGCCGGATTTGCACGTGCGGCGTAAAAAGGAAAATGTGAGTCCGCGAATGCATGACGCACTCTCTCTCGTCGGAGAAAATATGGACGCCTCCGAATTTTGGTCCTTTTCCGAAAGCTCTAGACGGCACAATTTTTTATTTCAGCAAATAAAATATCGTCGAACTTTTGCTTTTAGCTTTATATTTTACCCTCAATTAGTTTGTTTTAGACAAACCTGACATTTTAATTACTAATCGATGATAGAAGTTGGCTAAATTTTCCCGGGAAAAAATGCCCCAAAAAGTGGAAAATAAAAATGAGGTACAAACAAATAGTCCCTCACAGATTTTTATATTTTCAAAAAATGACATTCACATCGGCATCTTTCAAATATCAAAAAATTACAGAACCACTTTTTCTTATATTGAAATAATTTTCGTTTGAAATCAGCTGGTGTTAGCTTCGTTTCGGCATGCGCAGATTCACGATTTTGGACCCAATACACATTGAACGTGTGTCACATTGTAAACATGAATGAATTACTTAATTCGGAGTTTAAAGTATTTTGTGTATGAAAAAGTATAACTGTTGGATGATTTTTATCTCGTGAACTCATTTCTAACCTTGGATTTGCAATTAAGAAGATATTAATGAAGGTTTCAAGCTGTTTTTGTCAAACCCGATTTCACGAAGGCCGATGTCAGTGCAGTGCCAACTAGTGTCGGTGTGATGTAAATTTGATGACGCAAAAACACGGTACAACCTGTGTACTTCACATACATGTACTTTCTTCAGTTCAGCTGTTTGTTTATATAGTGAAATGGATACTAGGCCGATGCCTCGATGACATAATTAATCTAGGAACCAATGAAAACATCGACTTTTCCCTTAAGCTCAAGTTAAATAAACAAATTTGTAAACAAATATCTTTTTTCTCTTTCTCTTTCTCTCTCTCTCTCTTACACATACATACAGACACTTTACTAATACTACCAATATTTGTAATAATATTCATTCACTGAAAAGAGATTGATGGTGGGGGGGGGGGGAGGTTACTCACATTTACATTCACACATATACATATAAAATGCAAAATGCAACATGGGTAATTTGAACTATGAATTTCTAGATAGATAATATATCATAATATAATTTGATTATCTTATAGTTCAAGTCATTAAAATAATTTTCCATGAATTCCATTGGTTGGTGTTGAATTTATCAATACTATTCTTTCGAGTGATAAATTTATTATTGCTAAGTGAATAACATATACAATCAAATAGTTATAAAGGATTTATACAATTTAAGTACAATTTATGAATCATTTTGAATTTTTCAGTTTATGACTATGCATTAGTGAAATTGTATCAAAATAAACAAATAAATAAATGAGTAAATAATAAATGAATGACTTAAAACTAATTGAAAATGTACTATTACTTTTTCAGGTCAAACTTGTTAGAAGAAATCTTGCTATCTGAAAATCACACAGTGGCTTATTATATGGAAGGCATGCATTTAAAAGGAATTATTGATTGGAAATTGTGTACTATAGTATATTGATATCATATTCTACATCAAATTTGTTTGAAGATAGTGCATATTGTCATCATATTCTTATTTGTGAATTGTGAGTGTGCAAAAATACCATACAAATGGATTATTCACAGAAGATGGAAGAGTTCAAGACCTGTCAACATTTCAGAAAACAATTAACATGATTAATGACTGTGAATCTTATTGGACAATGGCAGATATAGTGAGTTAATGAAATAAATTTTTTGTGAATTCTTGCAGAGGATTGATTGGTCAATTGAATTTCTTCTTCGTGATATAGGAATCTAAATTCAACTGTCATGGATCATGGGCACATCAAATTATAATAGTTATTTATTTTGTAGTGACTATCTGGAGTAAAAAAGTAAATATAGGCTTCCTTGCAAAAAAAATCACATATTTGTATCTTTTGTTTTCCAATTATTGAAAGCTCCTGCGCATTAAACAGAACAGAATTGGAATTTTTATATGTATTTTTCTCGGATACAATGAGTTTATTTCAAATTGTTGATGTATTGTCTGGCATATCCAAGAAAATGTCATTTTTCCCTTGTGCGTGGCAGTTTTGTACTTGATCAGAGGAAATTAGGAAGGTCGCTGGAAAAAATCTTCGGTCTGTTGAATTTTGGTGATATTTTTTACAATTTAAATGTTTGCTTATTAAAAGGTTAAATCAACCTTTTCTTCTAGTATGGTAAATTTGAATTGATATTCTGCTTTGTGAATTTCTGATGTCGAAGCGTTCGGTCGATTGACGATTTCTCCAAAATTGTCGAAACTGTGCAGCATGTCGGGGTACATAAATGATGTACAAAAAATGGTTCCTCACCGATTTTCATAAAATTTGAGAATTGAACACTTGGATATATTCTCCACAACATATAAAAAGATTACAGAACCACTTTTTAATATTTTTGAAAACGATCCCCCTGTTTTCGAGGAAGGGGGCTTGGAAGTCGAACGTTAAGAGTACTACTGTCATTTTGTCAGCTGATTTTCGACAAATTTACAGAATAAAACATCACATCTTGGGTATATTTAGAGACATAAAATCTTAAAGAGTTTGTTTAATCTTTTAAAATCCGATGCCATCAATTTGCATCGCTGTTATTAGTATTTTTCTGTTGTGAATGTGCATGTGTGTTTAAAAAAAATGCTTAGTAACGGCTACTCGAACTTCGTTCGATATTAATGCGCCGTTCTTAGCGACGGTTGCCGTCACGCGCAAATCTGGCTTGGCCGCCCTACTGCGGATGCCTTGAAGTGTATTAATTACTTCCTTCCAGCTCTGTCGCCTGAAAGAGGCTTTTTGAAACTTAATCAATTTGAATTCATACATATTATATGGCTATTTGCAAATTTGTCGTTTCATCCAAAAATATGATCGAAACAAAAGAAGATTAACATCTTAGCACTATCCCTCCAAAACTATTTCGAACATGAATTTTAGTTGGATATGCTACTGAATCGACTCTACAGGAAATTCGAAAACGCGTACTCTCCATAAAGTAAATACACAGACAGGTTGTCGGTGTCCTGTCTTCTCTTAAGAGGTCTGGACAAGGCCCATCATTGAGTCCCGTCGTCACAGTCAGAGTGCAAGTCTTAATGCGCTGGTATAAGACTGTAGATTGGTCAAGTACCAAGCCTAGTATCCGTCAGTTGACATTAGAATCATATCCACGGTATAAAAGGCGTTTGATGATTCTGACGCATTTTCGATGGTAATGCTGTCTACCTTTGATCCTTCTTACTTTCTTAATTATGTCACCATAAAATGCAGGTTGTGAAGTACCTAAAGTAACATACTCTGTTGCTTGTATGGGTCCGAATTTCAAAAGCAGTTGATCATTATTTTTGTAAAATTTCCAGACAGTCTTTACTAGTTTGTGAAAGCGAAAACCGTGACCTAATAGTTTCTTCGTTATTTGTAAATTTCTAGTATAAAAATCCGAAACATCAGAACATGCTCTAGAATACCGGATGAGCTGTGAAATGTAGATACCGTATGACGGTAATCTAGGAACATCACCGTTAAGCCACGGAAAATTTACAATGTTGAATCTAAAATCATCTCTTTTGTCAAACACACTTGTATGAATCTCTCCATTAACATTTTTTTATATTTAGGTAGAAAATGGTGTTTCTGTGTTCTGCTTGATTTGGTGCTCTATTGTGAGTGCTGTTGAGGATCTTCTTTAACTCATTTGTGTCACACTGATGCCCTTTGCCGCGTGGAGCTCGTAAAAAAGTTTCCCGCGAGGGGTTTGACAGTTAGTGTTTTGAATATTTTCCCTGACATGGTCGCCATAGCACTTTCTATATAGACATAACCTTAGGCAGTGCATGTATTTTATATATTGTGATATTTTCGTGCATGGACATCGACGGCGGATGCGGCTAGCCAATAGGGGAGGCTTTACTCCTCCCGGGCACCTGGTCCCACCTTTAGCTTGCTTGGGGTCCGTCGATGCTCAATTTGGTGCTCTTTTGTGAGTACTGTTGAAATTTTCGTTAGGATCTTCTTTAACTCATTTGTAACGTCAAAATACTTTTTTAAGTTTCAGCATAAAAGACGTATTACATATCAAATTAGAATGATTGTGTTCCTATTTTTCTGCGCTATTTGATTTATCCCTACTTTGTTTGCTTCGGTTTCTGTTTTATCCTGATTGTGTATGCCTTCGGTTTATGATTATTGATGTTGTACTATGTATTGGGATATGATTATTATCCATATTTGGCATCCCTACCTCTTCAACTTGTAATTAAAAATTGTATTCGAATAAAATACGTATAATGAATTTTCGACAAGTTTATTACATTTAAATCCTTTTACATTCAAAAGAATGACATCTCATGATAAATAATGAATTATTTTAGAGCAAAATCTAGCCCTTATGTTTACAGCATCTTCACAGGTTCCACCCACCTTGGGACAAAAAACCACCGGAACATGGTAATACTTAATACAGAGCTTTTTACAGCAGCCATTTTTGTTCATTATTAAGCATCAGCGAAACGTGCACGTCTAGTCCATGCTGCAAAGGATCCCGGACCTTAAGGCCCCTTTTTTGTCACTCATAAATCGAAGAATCCAATGTCATTTGTATGAATTTTTACATATTATGAAAAATTGACCATTCGCGTATTAAATAACTATTTAAGTTTCGCTTGTATTCAAAGATGTTACTAATTGTGATGTCTGTTTTGTGGCAGGGGTATTTGGCAAATCCGGATATATCGCCGTCGATTCCGTCCCTGAATGTTGTTTTTTCAATACATATGCATGTGAGGGATCGAACAAATTGTCACATGATCACATATTTTGTGAACACGACCAATCGTGTAATAATCGATATATGCTAATGAATCGATACTGTCGGTTGCGTGATATTAGAGGTGTGGCTTTATGTTAATCTATGTACTTTTGATACTACTTTTTTCGTTGTTTTTCTCTAATCTAAACATGAAGGCAAATTAGAGTGGCTAATTCCTCCTTTGTCAAATAAGTATATGTCTGTTATTTTTCTGAATTAGCCATTCTTACATGCGTCCATGCCTAATTTTGAAAAAAAATCTATCAGACTACCTGGGTTTTTGGTGCATAGTTCAACCAAAGTTGGCGAAGGGTGGGTAAATTTTAGCTGACTTTGCCAGCGTTTCGGCCATTTAGCCTTTCCTTAAGGTCCGGGATCCTTTATCTGTTCTTAAATGATGTTATGAATTTGATGACGTAATATTTGTACCACTTAGTAAGAAAGAAGTAAGAATCACTGCTGGTGACGAGGAGTCCAGAAGGTACTTGTAACCAAGTTCACAAATGTTCTCGACATTTCTGAAACGTAGGTCTTGTAGCATCATAATCGACCTATCCTGCTTCGTCAATCAGTATTTTTGGAAATAATTGGCCATATTTCATTGTTTGGATTGAGGATCACTGTTAAGTACCTAACACGTTCATGTCAGGTCCATGATGCAAATTTATCTGTTCTGAATGATGCTATGAATTTGAAGGCGTATCATTAAAGAAACAAACTTAATTAATAAATTCAATGCACATTTGAATTGCTAGATTGTTTTTATAAATATGGAGGAGAAATAGAAATAGAACGAAGCAGGGAGAAAGTATTTATCCAAAATCCCATCGTGGTGTTTATTGATTTTTTCTATGGACCATGATTGAAATAAGTATATAAAAATGAAATAATAAAAATATAACAGAATTGAAAGATTATTGATATATATTCACAATTTTTTTTGTTTTCATTTGGAATAATCTATAAAGTCATGGTCTACATACATATGAATAGCATATATGGACATGACTTTATTGAAGATTTCAACGTCAAGTTTTGAATGAGAGAGTAGTTATAAAAATACGCAAATAAAGGTTTTTGATATCTTGGTCTATTCTAAAAAATACTCTTCAATTTACATGAACATTCGTAAACACATGAATTAGTTTTATCAGTTTTGAGACTTGAGATAACAGCAACATCCTATTAAAAGTATAAATCATTTATAAAATTCACACGATTTCAAATTGATGTTTTAAAGCCTCTGCGTTTCAAATAAATCAATATGCAAACAATGCATTGGGACACATAACTGATCAATCTTTTAGATAAAGGCTATCGACCAGGAAGTTACCTATGGAAATCTGTACCAAAGAATATGAGGAGGTCTTACCATATGACACGCCTACCAGAAAAAAGAGAAGATAAGAAAGTTGAATGTTTCGGACTTTATTTGTGAAAGATGGAGAGATACCAACTGCTCGTTTTATTGTTATTGGCATTACTTTCTACCATAAATGGTAGGTATTGATGAATTAAAACGTTAGATAAGACATTATATGTATATAAAGGTTAAAGTGATTATTAGAAAATAAGGAATCGATCGCCAACAAGATTATGCTACAATTATCACATGCACGAGATAAGAAAAGGATGAAAACATACAAAAACAGTACGTCAACACGCATACAACAATTAGAACAATCGCATCAAAACTACCATCAAACACGACAAAGACAATGAAATACGAAGTACAACACATAAAAAGAAGACTAATAGCAATGATGTACAGACTAAAACGCGGAATTTATAATTAACGATATGCAACTTTTTTTCTGAAAACCTACCAATTTCAAATGCATCGATAAAATGCCATTATAAAATGATTTTAATGATACATTCAATGTTCGTGTTTCAGATATTGAAAATTATTCAAACTTGTTGAAGTAATACATTGTTTAGACTGAGGATCACTGACAAGGGATAAGTATCCGAAACGTGCATGTCTGGTTCATGCTGTAAATTTATCAGGTTTTAAATGATGCTATTGAATTTAAAGACGTTTAACATTTGAAGTACTTGGTGAGTGTCACTGCTAGTGGACCAAGAGTCCCCGAGGGCACATGTATCCAAGTTCGATCAACTTTGGTTGATCGTCTGTCTTTTCAACGCATTTGAAATTTTCTGTTACAAAATTTCTTGAAATTTCTAAAACGTGGGTCCTGTAGCATCATATCCCACCCATTCTGCTACGTGAATTTTGGTACATTTTTGGACATAATAATTTTCATACTTTTTGGCCATATTACATTGTTTAGACTGAGGATTACTGACGAGGGTTTAGTACCCGAAACGTGCATGTCTGGTCCATGCTGTAAATCTATCTGGTTTTAAATGATGCTATTGAATTTAAAGACGTTTAACAACTGAATTTTATTTTTAGAATTACATGCAAACCACAAAACAGTACTTGGTCTGAATAATATTTCTGATGCTAAACTGATTTATACATAAATTGCATTATAAAACAATTCTATGATATTGTTATATGCATCTTACAAGTAAAATATCATGAACAAATAGAGAAAATAGAATTAACATTTTATAGATATGAATATTTCCAATTCAAAAAATAAAATTTAAAGTGTTCCCTTCCTTCTTGTTAATTATCATTTTTATTGAATATTGGGAAACTTTTGAATTACGAGGATGGACTGATGTTCTGAGCCTCGGTTTTCGAGGATGCAGATGGTATTCTGCTGATTGAGGACAAAGATTCAATGGTATATTCTATGGTTCACGTATGACACAGTTACGGAAAAATATTAAATTTAAGCGCCGCGGAAAGCTCACAAGTTAACAGTGTGTTGTTCCATCAGGACAATGCTCCTGTTCACAAGTTTGTCACTGAGATGGCTGCCATTCATGATATGGCTATAATTTGGTTGAACATCCACCTTATTCACCTGACTTCTCCAGTAGACTTTCATCTACTTCCAAAACTGCAAAACTGAAAGCAACTTTTTTTCTGGCAACCACTTTCAACCACTTTAAGTTCGATGATACGTCATACTTGCAGTGGATGGCTGTCTGACCAGTCAAGATAAGGATTCCTTTAAATTGGCACTGAGGCCCTAAATTACGGGTGGGACACCGGTTGCAAAAGTGTATAGAAACTGAAGGGGATTATGTAGAAAAATAATGCAAAATGTCCAATAGGATACGAAGCTCACAACATATCAATCAACCCTTTTACATTCAAGTGTTTTGTGATGACTTGATTTTCCATTTTAAAAAATCTTTGGTTTTCAATTTTACAAAAAGATGAAATACACAGCAAATCATTAATTTAACTCTTTAAGGTTTTGCTTCCTCAGAAATCGTCGACACTGAAAAAAGAAGTGTAAACATCTCACATGTAACGTATTCGAAGTGTTGTTAAAAAGAAAAGTGCTATAGCTAGATCCCCAACTAGAAATTAGGAGTATAGAAAATTCTCCATCTAAGCAGCCATGAAAATAAGAAAAATATCTAAGCAATTTATTTTAACTATTTCAATATAGTCTTTTTGTCTTTGTATTCTGACTTTTTGAAATAGATTTTATTTTGACGACTGACAAAAATGACACGGAATCCCTGCAATAATTAAGAAAATATTTAATCAAGGGAAACAAACATGCACATTGACATCTCTGTTCCGAATATTCGAGAAAGTGGCTAAAAAGTGAAAAACTTCCACGAATCAAAAAAGGAAATCGTAGTCTCCTGGAAGGACATAACAATGAATTGATAACATATCTGTAGAAAGTATTCCACAATTTGTTTACTCACCATTCAATACTTTTCTGTGTCATATGATATTTTGAAAACTTTTGCACTGGCTTAGTAGAAATCAAAATGAGAAATATACGGCTATGTTATCTCCCTTTCATAAAAAAGATCGAGAACAAATTGCTGGAAAACGAAATGGTAAACTTTTGATATTTCAGCGAAATTGATGAAATATATTTTCATAAAGATATTTTGACCTCTCCATAATTGGTGCCCCATCAACTGAAAAAAAATTCCATAGAGTTCATTGTAAACTTTATGGGCCCATAACTCTTAAAGTAACCGCAGGAGTTCGATGTCAACGATCCACAAGAATATCCGCCTCTACTTTCCTTATATACCCAACAAAAAAAAATAATTAAGAAACGCACCACCTAATCTTTCTTCTATAAAATGTATTATGTAATCTATGGGTATTCTATTTTTTCCATCATAAATAGTAGGTATACGAGTGACTTATTATGTCAAACGCTAAACGAATCCGTCTTCATGATCAGACACAGCGCCATGATAAAGACACTTGGTTAAGAACGCAATGTCACAAAATGTCTCTTAAGAATTCTGTCCACTTTTTAGAAATGATTAAAACTCTTAAACCTATCAAAATTGATATATCGGGCATTGCGATTTGTTTTTACAATGACGATAAACAGTTTTCCCTGAATACAAATTCATTAAATTGCATCAAATGACGTCATCAAAAAGAAAATCTAAATTCGAGAAAAACATTCCAAACATCAACTCTTTTGAAAATAAAAAAAGATTTACATGCATTTCCAATGGTTTTGGACGTTAGTTTTAAGCTTTTCTGGTAAATCATTTGATTATTTCAATGCGATGTTAAAGATAAATCTGCAACAGATGAATACGAATGGCTGGAGACAAAATTGGTGTTCCTTTGATATCAGAATGGGAAAATATTGATATCCTGAATTGTAAAACATACCCCAATATACGAAAATTTCCACTAAAACATTTAATTTCCAGATTTATTGGCATATTTTGACTACATTTGAATAGAGGAAACATTATTCATCAATATTTTTACTGAAAATTTGCTGAAAGTGGCCGAACAACGCAGCACCAACAGCAACCTCCCAAAACACCCACTGTAAAACAAAAAAAAAAAGACACGCACAGAAAGAGACGCAGTAGTACAAGGAACGTCCAATCACAGAAAAACATAAATCACAAATGACTACACATAAACAAACGAGACCAATGGGTAAACGGTGCCGACTTAGGACGGCCATCTGCCACGTCAGTAGCAGACGGTGTGGTATCCTGGATTACGTGCGCACAGCCCTCCCATTATTCTTATTACCCAGAGCACGGGTAGGAACACGTTACGTCGCCTTACAGTACCGTTGTCAGAAGTATTTAAAGTTCTGCACTTAAATCCGTCCGTTGACATTATGCAACAGGTGAGGATATGTTGGAAACCATGCGTTGTCATGAAAATTATCGACAAAATTTCAGTAAAATCACAAATAAATCATTAGGTAACAGGTGATTTCTTTTAAAAAGCCAACGGGGGGTAGCCACACGCTTCAGTAATACATTATTACCTTGAAATGAATAAAACTCCTTTATGTTATGAGGAGATCTAATTGGCGATTACCTACTGTCAGCAACGAAAACGGAAATTTGAACAGGAAAACTATCCTGTCTCTTAATTATTTGATTTTATAGACATGTGTACCAATTTTATGTAGAAAATTATCGACAACATTATACAAACAAAATATGTGAATGACAGTCTTTTACATTGTATATTTATTGTATACTTTGATTATTTGATAAAGAATGTCCGTTGTTATGACAAGACAAGAAGATATAGTCCGTTGTCATGACTCTTAACTGTATTTTGGCATGAATGGGGAATTGAATCTTTATTTCGAATCTAAGGATGAGCAATTAAATTAGCTTAGTTAATTCTTAAAGTATTCAGCTCTCTCTCTCTCTCTCTCTCTCTCTCTCTCTCTCTCTCTCTCTCTCTCTCTCTCTTTGTAAAGCAGGATATCATATAATTTTCAGGTAACGTGAACAGAGAACGTATAGAATAGATTTAAAATTTAAAATATGATTCATGAATTTGAAGAGGTGTAGGATGAGTTCGTGAATTTATACATTGATCAATTAAACAATAATCGTTAAAGGGATTTTGAAGTCATATATAGCGTTAAATACAAAGATATCAATTTTCGGTCATTGAAGACATTTTGATAGCCTCAGCCTTTATCACGTAACTGTTCCGAATGTTTTTTACATGAAATCGCTCTTTGGTCTAGAATTTTCGCATGCTTTTTTTCAGAAACAATAAGATTCTTACCTACAGATGGGTTATTAGGCACTGTTTTATCGAAGTGACAAAATGGATATCAAATGCACAAAAATGAATAGAAACGTACAAAGTAATAAAAGACTTGTAATAAATAGCCATTATAATCTTGCCCATAGTAGCTCCCTATAACTGCTATACACTTACTGGAGAACCCCCCCCCCCCCCCCCGCGAAAAAAAAACTTTATTGTAGTCTTTGAAGTCCACTAAAGCAGATTTCCCTCGCCTACCATTAATGGTTTCGATTTTCTCTTTGAAACATTAAATTTATAATTTTGCATTCAATAGAGATCTTCGATGGGGGTATGAAATAGACCTTACATTTATATCTCAGGTGATGATGAAAATTGTAGTTGATATGTTATTTACATTTGTGTTTGTCTGTATGTAAGTTCGTGTGTCTTTTTTATGTCAGCGTCCATATCGGTGTCTTCGTCTGCCTGCGAGTGAATTCTTTTGTCCGCGTTTGTTAGCATGTATGTCTGTCTGTGAGTGAGTGCATCTGTCTGTGTCTTTTGTGTTTGTGTCTGTCTATATACATGGCTGTCTGTCCGTTTGTTTTTGCGTATGTCTGTGTATACCCTGTGTCTGTCAGTCTGTCGTTTTGCGCATGTCTGTGTATGTCTTTCAGGATGTTCATGTCTGTGTTTTGATCAGTGTCTGTCTTTGAGTCTGTCTGTGTGAATCTATTTTTGTTTCTCCCTGTGTCTTTTTATCTGTGAGTGCTTGACTATGTGTGTCTATCTGCTTGACTTGATGAGAGGTTTTTGTCAAGAAAGAGATATTGGCCTTGACTGCATGCTGTGATAAACTGTGGATTTACTGAAATCAAAGTCAATACATGTTTTTGTTTGTGTGTGTGTTAGAGTACATCAGTGTATGTCTGTTTACTTGTCTATCCGTCTGCCTATGCATATCTTTCTGTATGAGTGTGTCTGTTGATGAACGTGTTTGTCTGTATATATGTGTTTGTCTGAATATATGAAGTTGTCTAAAACCCCATATATGTGTGAGTGTCTAACCCCCCCCCAGAAACCTCTTACATATTCTACAAAAGAAAACAATAGGAATAGGGTCGAGTGTCCGGGAAGAGTATTTGTATCCTGCTCTGTTGAAGTTTTGTGATTTTTTTTATTACAGCACCCCATCTGTCTTCCGCCAGTCTGTAAACTTTTCAAAATGTCGAATTCCTTCTGCAGAACCGATGATGAAAATCAAATTGTAAAGTCAATTTTTCAAGAGTGATAGAGACTATTGGTGGGTAAAGAGGAGATATGGGTGCAATATATATATATGTAAGACCATTGGAGCATTTTTCATGTAGTTTGCAATATTGGAAGCCAATGGAAGATAAACAAAATACGGACTTAACAGGGGGAAAATGGTTATATAACATTTCTTCTCAATGGGGAAAATCCATGCTAATATGAGGAAAGTCTAATAAATGTAGCGGAATATCTCCAAGGGGAAGAAACCTCTTATATAGCAAATTTTCCTACGAGAAAACTACTGCATTGCACCGGTTTATAATACACTTATAAAGTAAGATAATGTATTCAGTCACATTTTCGCCTCCATTTATATTTTACCCTTTTCACCCATAGCCCAGAAGACGAATTTAAGACGGGACGAATAAGATACAACGTTAAGGATAGATTAACAAAACGGAATTCAATTCTGGGCAAATCAGTCTCATTTCTAAATTAGTTGAAAATTTAATTGTGCGTATTGATTGATGAATTTTAATGATTAGTACCGGTATCATAGTATCATTCCATCCATTAAAATATCAAAGCAGACAACGGACATCTGACAACGGACAGAACTTTCGCAACATGGATTGACAACGGACTAATTTTAGAAAAGTCCAAAAACAGTTGTCCAAAATTGAATTCGTCATCATGACACTACCAGAGGAGCATTATGTAGACTTAATTTTTATTATTAGTATATTTCTGGAATATTCAAAGATTTCAAGAAAAAGGAAGAATAACACATGTGCAGGACGTGGTGATCAAAGGACGCCAACTCGATCTTCTCTTTTCAAACTGTATATCAGTACCAGAAAAGCATACAAACCAATAGCTTAGTGTTATGACTACCCCCCATTGAATTTTCGAGTGTATTACTTCTAAAATTTCAATGTTTATTAGAAAATCATACTTTCCACACATGCTCATTGTCACGGCAACGGATGGTTTCCTTCATATCCTCACCTGTGGCATAATGTCAACGGACGGTTTGAAGTGCAGAACTTTAAATACCTCTGATAACGGTACTTTAAGGCGACGTAACGTGTTCCTGCCCGAGCAGAGGTCTCGAAGATCGTACAATTGTGGTGTAAAACAACCTCCTCACTGTCAAATGACCACACACAAACAAGACCGCAAAACGCAGGGGCCCAAGCAACACAGATGAATATGTAAATGGATATAAAAAGAGGGCATGCGTAATACAGCCTGTGCTCTGCCTGCTGTAGTGAGCTTATGTATGCTATCACCCGAGCAGTCCGACTGACATTCAGAGAGGGCAGGTGGCCGGGGCCCTGTCTTTTCTAAAGAGGTTTGGACAGGGCCCGTCATGGAGTCCCGTCAGTCAGCGTGAAAGTATTAAGGATGCGCTGGTACAAGACTGTAGATTGGTCAAGTACCAAGCCCAGTGTCCGTTTGGTGACATTAGGATCATATCCACGGTATAACAGGCGTTTGATGATTCTGACGCATTTTCAATGGTACTTCTGTCTACCTTTGATCCTTCTAATTTTGTTAATCATGTCACCATAAAATGCAGGTTGCGAAATACCCAAAGTAATATACTCTGTTTCTTGTAAGGGTCCGAATTTCAAAAGTAGTTGACAATAATTTTTGTAAAATTTCCAGAATGTCTTTACAAGTTTGTGAAAACGAAAACCTTGACCTAAAAGTTTCTTGGCTATTTGTAAATTTTCCTATAAAGGTTCCTATTCATATTTGAATGAAATCCAACAGTCTTACTTGAACGAAATTCTCGAAATAAATCAATTTTGTAAATAAATTTGTGGTTGTCGTGTTTCTTATTTCAAAGCTATCGGAAAGGTTATAAACCTTCAAATATATCAACACAATACATCCTAAAATTTTCTAAGCATGGCTGTTCGAGCCATTTCTTCTCTGTAACGTCAAAGTAGACCTGAAGTCTAGAAATAGATACAGAGGGAATAAGAATATATATCTCAGATTCTGATTTCTTATTGTATAGAATTTACAAGTCGGTGGATAAAAAAATTGTCATCTTGTTCACTTACAGGCTTTTTTTTTTTTTTTTTTTTTTTTGACAGTTTTCGATTTCTGAAAATCTGAAGGGAGGAGGCATATAAATATTCGACACCAAATTTAGAATTTGTCATTCCCTCTGTCAGAAACATGGCCGAGATCTTTTATAGAAATTTAAGTGTTCCAACTCGCTAAGATCTTGAATAAAATTCCAAACTAATCTTATTGCACCATGCATAAGATGCTACGTCTTTTGGAACAATTTTGGACATAATTATTTTTACACTCTTTGGCTCTGGCCTTATTTCATTGTTTAGATTGAGGATCACTGACGAGGGTTCGTAAATGATGATATTGAATTTGAAAAAAGAAGTTTAACAGGTATTTCGTCTTTTCGATTTGACAGTCCTACGTTCGATTTGTGCAGGTATCTGACGTAAAAGTATTGTGACGTCATTAAATTCCTTTGAAAACATAATACATGTAACCCCCTTACCCTGAATTGCATGATGGTTTCCATAGAATTTGATGACGTCACAATGCGTTGACGTCAGATACCTGCACAAATGGGAAGTAACTCTCTGTGTCGTAAAAGAACGAATTCATCATCAGTAGTCCTACTAGCTAAAATGAACTTCAGACACAGCCAAATGTATCTTAGAAACTCCCTCTTGTTTCATTGTTAGAATTTATTTGTATCTTATATTCAGTGGGGTCGATTGATCAATGTTAGATATTGTCTATGCCAAAACGAGCATTCGGGGATTGTGTTGGGATGGTTTGAAATCCTTTAATTGTCATGATATTTAAGGATAAATGACAAGACTCCTTAATGACTAAATAATGTTAACTTTATTGATTTAATGTTGATAAAAGGCCGAAACAAAGCTTTTTTTCGAATTGGAACAAAGAAGTTGAATACACTTTGAACGTTTATTAGGAAGGAGCATGTTTTACTGCACCTCACTACAAATGAAAATTAGTGTAGATAATAAGAAAATTGAGGTGTTTCAATTCAGGGCCTTCCAGAATAAAATCTTTAACAAATTTCAATGCACCAGAGTGACCGTCCAATTAATTTAATCGTCATCTTGGAAGTTTTATTTTGAAATGAATCTCTAAAATACCTCGAAAACATTTCATCAATCTTTCTGTTCCGAAATTGAGACCCTTTTCCTACTTTTCGTTTCTTTACCCGTACCAGTAGCGAGAATAGTCGTTAAGTCAAACAAGTATATGCTTTCCAAAACAAGAGGCCCAAGGGGGCCACATCGCTCACCTGAGGAGACTGTATGTATGTTTTCAATCAAAGTCAAGACCTGAAGGAAATTGCTTTTAGTGAAGCTTTGAGAATGACAAGGTGTACAAGTTACTTCCTGTAAAGTTTGGTGACACTCTGTGCAGTAGTTTAAGAGGATAAGTCAAAGATGTGTCATTCAAATAGAGCCTATAGAGGACATCTTGGATTTCCAATCGGCTCAAAAAACACAAACTTAGTAGAGGGCAATGAGTACTTGCGTCCTGTGAAGTTTCAAGAAATTCTGTGAAGCGGTTTCAGAGGAGAAGTTGAAAATGTGTCAGCCAATCAGAGCCTGTGGCGGCCATCTTGGATTTCGTATAGGCTCGAAAAACGCAAACTTGATAGAGGGTATGAGTACTTGCTTCCTGTGAAGTTTCATGAAATTCTGTGCAGCGGTTTCAGAGGAGAAGTCGAAAATGTGTCAGCCAATCAGAGCCTGTGGCGGC
Source organism: Pinctada fucata (assembly GCA_028142955.1). Classification (NCBI taxonomy): domain Eukaryota; kingdom Metazoa; phylum Mollusca; class Bivalvia; order Pterioida; family Pteriidae; genus Pinctada; species Pinctada fucata. The sequence continues at coordinate 42,624,962 of AP027102.1, read as the reverse complement.
CATCTTGGATTTCTGATCAGCTCGAAAAACAAAAACTTGGTAGAGAGCAATCAGTACTTGCTTCCTGTGAAGGTTTGTGAAATTCTATGCAGTCGTTTGAGAGGAGAAGTCGAAAATGTGTCAGCCAATCAGAGCCTGTGGCGGCCATCTTGGATTTCCGATTGGCTCGAAAAACACAAACTTGGTAGAGGGCATTGAGTACTTCCTTCCTGTGAAGTTTCATGAAATTCTGTGCAGTGGTTATAGGAGAGAAGTCGAAAATGTGTCAGCCAATCAGAGCCTGTGGCAGCCACCTTGGATTTCCGATTGGCTCGAAAAACACGAGTTTGGTAGAGGGCATTGAGTACTTGCTTCCCGTGAAGTTTCATGAAATTCTGTGCAGCGGTTTCAGAGGAGAAGTTGAGAATGTGTCAGCCAATTAGAGCCTATGGCGGCCATCTTGGATTTCCAATCAGCTCCAAAAACACAAACTTGGTAAAGGGCATTGAGTACTTGCTTCCTGTGAAGTTTCATGAAATTCTGTGCAGCGGTTTCAGAGAAGTCAAAAATCTGTCAGCCAATCAGAGCCTGTGAGGGCCGTCTTGGATTTCCGATCAGCTCGAAAAACACAAACTTGGTAGAGGGCATTGAGTACTTGCTTCCTGTGAAGTTTCATGAAATTCTGTGCAGTGGTTTCAGAGGAGAAGTCGAGAATGTGTCAGCCAATTAGAGCCTGTGGCGGCCATCTTGGATTTCCAATCGGTAACAAAAACACAAACTTGGTAGAGGGCATTGAGTACTTGCTTCCTGTGAAGTTTCATGAAATTCTGTGCAGCGATTTTGGAGGAGAAGTCAAAAATGTGTCAGCCAATCAGAGCCTGTGGCGGCCATTTTGGAATTCCGATCGGCTCAAAAAACACAAACTTGGTAGAGGGCATTGAGTACTTGCTTCCTGTAAAGTTTCATGAAATTCTGTGATGCAGTTTCAGAAGAGAAGTCGAAAATGTGTCAGCCAATCAGAGCCTGTGGCGGCCATCTTGGATGTTCGATCGGCTTGAAAAACACAAACTTGATAGAGGGCATTAAGTACTTGCTTTCTGTGAAGTTTCATGAAATTCTCTGCTGCGGTTGCAGAAAAGATATCGAAAATGTTAAAAGTTTACGTCGGACGGACGGACGACGCGCTATGACAATAGCTCACTTGAGCTTCGCTCAGGTGAGCTAAAAACAACAATACTTGTAGGGGACCATGATTACTTCATTCCTACCAAGTTTAACAAAAATCTGTTCAGCGGCTCTGGAGAAGAAGTTGAATATGTATGAAAATCATACCCCCCTCCTTCTTCTTGAGTAATCTAAGTAACCCGAGGAGATAGTTATACAGAAGCTAAAGCAAAATAACAGGATCCCTCCCCCTCCTTCCACTGTGTTATTGATAACATTGATCTATTCTTACATTAATATTTTGAGCTGCTCTCAATATTGTAATTTCAAAGTTGTATATCTAAGTCTTCACAAGATAAATTTGAAAATAATTATTCATCTTTTTAAAATCATTTAGTTTACTTTTCCATACTTATTTAATAATTCAAAATATATAACATTCAAATGAATGGATAATCCAAAAATTTAAACCTCAAAAACATATATCAATATTAAAGAAAGACAACTCTTGCATACATGAACATGTACCAACTTATACGAAACTAAAGTTACCAGGGTACCAGAACTTGAACCAACAAGACTTGGGTCCATGTTCACAGTAAACATATCTATTCATGATTGAAAAAATACTCATTAAAATCTGTTCAGCGGTTCTGGAGAAGAAGTTGAATATGTATGAAAATCACCCCCCCCTTTCCTTTTCACATAAGAAAATAATTCATAAAAAATCAAAAAATCAAAATTTCAGTATAAAATACATATCAAAGCATTTAGTAACTTAAATGTGATAAATGTGCAGTTAATGAATGTGTAAAATCATACACATATTGAGTTATTTAAAGAAATAGTGCAAAAATGTGCATTTCTGACAAAGTCCGAAACGACATCAAAAACTCGTCAAAAATTTGACTTCCGAGTGGAACCAAAAATACCAACGCTTCTTGAGACATCTCTCTAGATCATCCTGATTCTTTCGGTTTGTCGATACGTGCTTCTGTTCTGAAGAAGTTTGTCAAAGGAGGGTACCCCCTGTGACCTACTTTTGCCTGTGGTGGCGCCACCTGTTGATGGATCCGGACGAAAAACAACAACACTTGTAGGGGACCATGAGTACTTCATTCCTACCAAGTTTCATGAAAATCTGTTCAGTGGTTTTGGAGAAGAAGTTGAATATGTATGAAAATCAACCCCCCCTTCCTATTCACATAAGAAAAGAATTAATAAAAAATCAAAAAAATTAAATTTTAGAATAAATTACTTATCAAAGCATTTAGTAACTTAAATATGATAAATATGCACTAAATCAATGTGTAAAATCATACACTTATTGAGTTATTTAAAGAAATAGTGCAAAAATGTGCATTTCTGACAAAGTCCTAAAAGACGTCAAAAACGCGTCAAAAATTTGACTTCCGAGTGGAACCAAAAATAACAACACTTCTTAAGACATCTCTCTAGATCATCCTGATGCTTTTGGTTTGTCGATACGTGCTTCTGTTCTGAAGAAGAAGTTTGTCAAAGGAGGGTACCCCCTGTGACCTACTTTTGCCTGTGGTGGCGCCACCTGTTGATGGATCCGGACGAAAAACAACAACACTTGTAGGGGACCATGAGTACTTCATTCCTACCAAGTTTCATGAAAATCTTTTCAGTGGTTCAGGAGAAGAAGTTGAAAATGTTGAAAAGTTTACGACGGACGACGGACGGACGACAGACGACGGACGACAGACGACGGACGCCGGACGGTGCGCTATGACAATAGCTCACTTGAGCTTTGCTCAGGTGAGCTAAAAAGGGGAAAAAAATTTGTTGGGGTCCCGCCGGGGTTTGAAGCCACTCCCCATGGGTCCATTGGGCATGGAAAACATACATTATACCTATGTACAATCTTAAAAAATATTCCTTAAAAATCCAAAAGTGGATATCTTGACAAAATTCTTTCACTTGTAGGGTACCATGCATGAGTACCTCATACCTACAAATTGTCATGACAATCTGAAGAGTGGTTATACAAAAGAAGCAGAAAATGTATGAAAATCACCCCCCTTCCTTTTTTACATAAGAAATAAATTCATAAAAAATCAAAAAATAAAATTTAAGCATAAAATACATATCAAAGCATTAAGTAAGTTAAATATGATGAATATGTACTAAATGAGTGTGTAAAATCATACACTTATTGAGTTATTTAAAGAAATAGTGCAAAAATGTGCATTTCTGACTAAGTCCGAAAAGACGTCAAAAACGCGTCAAAAATTTGACTTCGAAGTGGAACCAAAAATAACAACACTTCTTAAGACATATCTCTAGATCATCCTGATGCTTTCGGTTTGTCGATACATGCTTCGGTTCTGAAGAAGAAGTTTGTCAAAGGAGGGTACCCCGCGTGACCTACTTTTGGCTGTGGTGGCGCCACCTGTTGACAGATCCGGACGAAAAACAACAACACTTGTAGGGGACCATGAGTACTTCATACCAACCAAGTTTCATCAAAATCCCTTCAGCCGTTCTGGAGAAGAAGTCGAAAATGTGAAAAGTTTACGACAGACAGACGACAGACGACACACGACAGACGACAGACGACAGACGACGGACGACGGACGCCGGACGGATCGCTATGACAATAGCTCACTAGAGCCTTTGGCTCAGGTGAGCTAAAAAGCTTGGTCGATATCAACATTTATTTAAAAGCGAAAAAAAATTTTGGTTCAAAATAGGTTTAAAATTTTGACTCTTAGGATAAAGAGTAAAGAGTAGTATTAGTTAGGCTTATGCATGAAATTCACAAAAAAAAAAAAAAAAACTGGTTACACAATAGGAACTTATGTGTTGATAATTCTGAAAAGTTAGAAAATAGTGCATTTGCACTAGACAACTCAAGTCACAGTCATTCATAAATTGCTTGACCTGTGCGGAAGGAAAATTCAATTATAACGCAAATTAACTTGACCAATCAAAAGCCTTTCGGTATATATTCGAGGGAAAAGCGGAGAGTTCCGATTGGGGGAAATAAGGGGAAACTTCTAAAAAAATCCTATTAAATTATGTGACTACGCACAGTCTTATCGATTTTTATATCGCTCATTAATTTCTTTGTTGCATTTATCACTTTGTCTTTGGATAGAAAATATACAAACAAAATAGAGTATCCTCAACGAAACAGCTTAGTCGGCTGGATGGTGAGAAACTTTTTAATTAGCCCACTGGCAGCCTCGCATTCTAAGTATCCAAACGTTTCTTTGATGCAATGGATCCAAGGATCCAGAAATGTCATTAGGGATTTTGAAGGCATAGGGTTTACTGTATCACACACTAATTGGTCTAAAGGTAAAAATTGTTCAAGAAAAAATATCACTGTAGATATTACGTTAATGTGTAATATTTCAATTCAGAATTGCGATGACAAAGCGTTGTCATGACGACATGTCCTACTTTTGTGAAGTGGATAGCTCTGGTCACGTGTTTTTCACTAGTCACAAGAATGTTTCTTTCTATCGGACAATTGCCCCTATTGCAATGTTGAATCTGATGAATCAAATCAAACGTTGATAAACCTGTACAAATCTATAATTAGTCGATATCTTGATATCGACTAATAAACACTGCGCAGAATGTCATGCGCTATATTTGAACATTGGCATCTTGTTTTAGTATACATTTACTATCGAACATAAATGTGCTTGGATCTTAGAAGGTTTTTTTTTTAATTTTTACAGCTCTGGATCCTTGTCAGAGTGGATTCACTTTTAAGACCCTGCCGCGATCACAATATAGAGGATCGAACTGTTCGGGAAAACTAATTTTTCGAAGAACATCAGATGCCTTGCTTCCAGATGGATGGTATAGAGGACTGGATAATAGGGGAAACAACATTAATTTGGTAACACAACCTCCAGACATGTACTCATGTAGTTCCTACAACCCAATTTGGATGAATGGTAAACAATCTAATTTCAATCCCTGGAAACTGTTTTACAAAAATTCTTACGAATATGTTTAGAAATTAACGTAACTTTTATCTTCAAATTGAGTTTAAAATCTTTTTCACTTCAGATTGTCCTTTCTTTCGGCATTTCTACACACTAAATGAAAATTCAGAAACAAAACATCGGGATCGTTAGTGTATAAGCATTAAGCGATCGAAAGTTGCGAAAAATTCCTAAACTTGTTCGTGAATATTTTTGTAAAACAGGCTCCTGATTTGCTTACTCTAGAAATATGTATAATATATCTAATGTTATCATATTCAATTCTTGAAAAAAAAAACCCTGATTGATTTTAAACATCATTTGAACAAAGTAACCAATCAATGAATGAATGTGTTGAATATATGATAATTTTATCATTCAATTATAATAGCATTAGTGTAACCAGTGAGAAACGCGTGTATTTCCCAAGCGTGATAGGTTAGACTTGTCATCAAACTGTTGATATTAATGACTTTTCATATTCGATTTTGATCAAATGCAAAACGTACATGTACGAAAATATGGAGGCAGTGATTCATATTATTTATTTAGCTTAAGACAAGGAAATAATTTTCTTCTCATTACATTTTTGCCAAAACTACCTAATAATACTAAGACTAATTTTCCTGTCAAAATACACGATTGATCTTAATGAAGAATGAGTAATTCTGCAGATGGTACACTATGCGAAATTTTTTATCTTTCAAATAATTATAAATTCATACCATGTACATTTGCATCTTCGCATTTTCGGATGTATTAGTCTTAATTAAGTTAGACTTACCAAGGAAACAGTAACTTTTCTGTCAGATAATTTACAAAAGTAGAAGACTTATAAAGAAAATGTAGCGCTACAATTAAAAGAAGGGAGGGGATCTCCAACCAGACCACGAATTGAACCATAAGCGCTGATCGAATATTTTGTACTTCAAATTTGGAGAAAAACCATAAGAACTTTACCAATAACAGACGAGTTTCGGTCATAAGTAGCCGAACGTGTCGTATTGACAGGGGACCAAGTCCAATATATGAGTGAAAATGAGCAGAAATTGCAGTAATTTGTAAACTGTTACACGTCTTCAATTTCATAGCATCATTTAAGAACGGATCAGTATCATGCATGCAAGTTTTGTGTACTTAACCCAATGATCGATCCTCATCCAAACAATTGCCAAAGAGTGTGAAGATTAATTCCAAAATACCGAGGACGTAGCAGGATTGGTGGGATTTGTTGCTACTTGTAAGAAATTTCAAGAAACTTTTGTGAACAGAAAGTTTAGGATCCGCTTGAAGAAACGAAATTTACAGGAATTGGCTTTATGTAGATTACACAATCATGTTGAAGCCGGTGATGGTGAAGCTGGTCAAGCCGAAGATGTCCCTTTCATTCACATTTTTTTTTCATTTCTTTTCAAAGGTTCAACTCCTCTCTACAATGAAGGCATCGTTGATAGAAATGTCTGTATTAGAACATCTGTACGCGAGTTATGCGGACAGTCTATGAGTATCAAAGTAAGAAACTGCAGCAGTTTCATAGCATACAGACTAATCGGTAGTGCATTTACAGACTCTGCTTATTGCTTTGGTAAGAAACACTTTCAAATATAATGAATCGGTCCTCTTTTGCAAATTAATACGAATAGCAACATATTTTGTCCCTCAGAGATGTTAGGATGATGTTGTCATTTTTTCTGTCGTAAATTTGACTGTATAATTGTTTCTTTTGCTTATCACTGAAAGTAGCTTTTCTTGCGATATAATGATATTCTTATAAAAGTGCAAAATTATCGATTCCATCTACAACGCTTCATGGGTAATCAAACAAAACCTGCTCTACTGTTACTGTTCGTCAAGTTCTGTAACGCAATCGCCTAAAATTTTTCTTGTTTAATGCAAAAATGAGTTTTGAAATTCATCTGAAAACCGTATATGTATAATGTTTTTGCTTAAGACCATACCTATACTACACTTGTATTATTGCCTTATACATATTATTTTTGAAAATAATATGGAAGCGTTCAAACTAAAAAAGAAACGCTTAATGCTATGAGTACCTTAAACATACAACATGTAATACTATATAGTTAGTTGGGTAGTTGAAGTCTAAATATCTTCAGGCCAGGGATAGAATACAGTCCGAAATTCAATAAAAATTAATCATGAAGACATTCATCTGTATAATTGAAATTAAGTACAGATGCGACGAAGGGGCATTTCATGTACCTAATATAAAAATAGAATTCAAACAGTTACATGAAAACGCTAGGATGCTAGATAAATCTCAATGAAAAAAAATCAATTTAAATTTAAACCATGGGTTCAAAATATTTGGTTCACTCTGATCAATGTCGAAGATCACGCAACTATTTTTTGAGAAATAGAAGAAAAAACCCTTGTTTTATTTTATACTTTCGTCACTTAATTTGAGTTGGAATATTATTTCTTCTGTATAGAGTATTCACAAATTACGTAAAAAGTTTTCGCAAAAAATGCTTTAACCCTTCAAAAACCATAATTCACATGTACAGCCGTGCAACGAAATTAAATAGAAGTGTTCTCACTCTGATGCAAAAAAATAGTTTTCTGGACATGAAAAAATATATTTGGTGCACCGAACATTCAATTTCGGATAATCTAATGTCAAAATGATTAATAGGAGAAGATATCAGTACTTTGACGCTTGACGAACAATAATGAGTTTAGGTTATCTTCTTAACATTTGTTAATCATCCCGACTCTTTGCAAGGATATCGGAATTACACATCGAGAAGTATAAAGAAAATTAAGATTCTAATTCCAAACATGCTAATGTAGAGTTAGGATATTTTGTATCTCAAATCCCATTATATAAACTACAGTTACCATCAAATAAAACAAGACATTATGAAATGGACCATTCTACATTTTGTTATATTCAAATATTCATTCATTCTTGTTCTGCAACTGAATGTATTAAGAATTCAACATACATATATCTGTCCTCTAATATATCTTTATCTGACAAAAAAAAAATAAAATAAAATAAAACCTTTACAGTGTATCGTATAATTTGCCTTATCATGAATAAAATTATGACAATAAATTAATCTGATTTATATCTTTTCAGGAGAGAAAGACAGTTGTCCGCCATTTGGTAAAGATACTTCTTATTGCAGATAAATACATGTATTACATTAAACAAAAAGGATATAATTGTATCTATGTAATATGTATTTGTTGTTTCGAAGCCAATCGTTTTGAAAAAAAACATGCCATCTTCATTGTCATGTTTGGAATAATTACTAATTTCTTATGGTGAAGATAAAGCTGATTTATTCATTAGCAATGCAACACAAATCTGTTTGAAATACAATTGCATATTATTTTTCATGTTCATGAAGCCTTACATTAAAAAAGCTTAAAACATGAACCACCCTTGATACATTCGGACATAAGAATACTAATACAAATCAAATAAATTACATGTACATTGATTCGAAAGATACAGACATTTGAATATTTTGTGTTGCTAAAAATCTAAATCGGAACGAAATTCAGCGTTGTATAGAGTACACCAGTTCGATATATTTGTACATATGTTATTTTGTTTCAAAGTTAATTTTTTTTTCAAAACTTTAATCATTTCATTGTGACATTTCATTCCATAAGATCCATGTGAAGAATTTTATCGGCAAGGAGATTTGCATGACGATGGCCTTCGATCGAAATCCTGTAAAAGCAAGACTCCAAGATGCGATAACACAGTAAAGGAAGGCTGGTATAAATTAACAGATGAATCATGGAGACATCCAGCTAATCTGCTACTTCAAAAACCATCTTTCTCTTACTGTGGCACAACGCATCCTCTGTGGATGAATGGTATGTTCTGTGATTTGACGTTCCTTGTACCACTGCGTCTCTTTCTGTGCGTGTCTTCTTTGTGTCTTTAGAATGGGTGTTTTGGGAGGTTGCTGTTGGTGCTGCAACTACAAATGTAGGTATTGTTGGAGATCCCCTCCTTTCTTAAAAAAGCATTTAGGTAGCTTAGTGCGTGCGTCAAAAACAAGGAATCAATTCTATAAGTAAATAAATAATGCCTGTAAAGTGGCATAATATAGGTAGTAATGCCGGAGAGGTCCAACTCTATACCCTTCTTGAAGAAAATTTCTAACTAATTTTCATGCACCAGACACGTGAATATAAAATTGTCATCAGTGATTTGTCATTCCACCAAAAGTATTTTCATAAGCAGCCCAAATTAATTTCACTAGCGCCCTCTGGTGTTATTTGTAGAATTTAAATTTCTGCATTTACTTTACAGAGAGTACGCGGCTCTAAATTGCCTACACGAATTTCCTGTAGGGTCGATTCAGTAGCATATCCTAATAATATCTATGTTCAACATAGTATTGGAACGATAGTGCTAAGATGTTAACCTATAGGTCATGAACCAGTTTGAGCAAATGTATTTTTTGACATTCCTTACCAACGGGGAATATTGATTGGTTTATCTTGAAAATGAAATGGCACACATTTAGCGCTTTACTTGTCTTCAGTTACAAATGAGTTAAAGAAGATCCCGACGATAGTCTCGACAGCACTCACAACAGAGCACCAAATTGAGCATCGACCGACCCCTAGCAAGCTTGAGATGGGACCAGGTGCCCGGGAGGAGTAAGCATCCCCTGTCGGCTAGCCGCAACCGCCGTCGATGTTCATGCACGAAATTTAAATTAATCTATAAAATACATGCATTGCACTGTATGAGGTTATGTCTACATAGAAAGTGCTATAGCGACCATGTCAGGGACAAATATTCAAAACACTTACTGTCAAACGCCTCGCGGGGAACTTTTTAACGAGCTCCACACGGCAAAGGGCACAAGTGTGACACAAATGAGTTAAAGTCATCATCGGGTCGCTGCAAATAGATCTTTTTTGCTTTATGTGTAATCTGTCGTGTTAAATATTTTGATACCTACGTCATAGGACGTCATAGGAACAACTCTTTTAGGGTTGTCAACTTGTCACCGTGGCGTTGCGGTATGAGCGGTCTGCTTTGTATGCTAGGCGAAGCCGCCGTACGGAGTTTACCGACTTTATATGGCGCAAATATGCCGCCTGCATAGCCTTAATGAGAGGTAAAGAGGTCCAAAGTTCAAAGAAAAAAATCCATGTCATCCGACTTAAAAAATCCAGTCGAGGTGTTAATTAGGTAAAATATTATTTGAAAGTACATAATGATAAATGACGAAAACCCCATTATGTCTGATGACGTTTATATTTGTATATTTATCTACTGTGCGTCCTCTTTCTGTTGTCACTTCATTCCGAGGTTCGCATCCGTTCCAATGGAAATTCTAATGATTTTGCCTTGCCTTCTCGACTTTGAGACTGACTTCTTTGATGCTTATTCTTCATTTCATAATATTGACGTTCAAGATAGAAAAAAAAATATTACAGAAGAAACGTTTAGCTACATCTATGGAAGGTAGCAGAATTTCGGTGAGCATTTACTGAATTAGATCGGCGTAACATATTGAAAGTTGACGGCTGACAGGTTAAAATTGATTAAGGTAAGGTTAAAGAAAAAGGCAGGCGGGCGATATTTAACAATGATTGAAGTAATGAAAGTCGACGATTGACAGGTCGACGGTTGCCAATGATTGTTAAATCCATTGTTCTTTTTCTGGGGAATTGTCCACAGTCGACCTGTCAACCGACGACACTTCTTACATTATCATCAAAATTGTCAACTGTCGACCTGTCAACGGTTGGCATTTAATATCGTCAGAATCAAGTTAACTTGATGGAATAGTTTTTGAGAATTGTCAATTATCGACCTGTCAACCGTCGACAATGCATGGTGAATCTTCGAGGAACTTTTTTCTTCTTGGGATTACTTTACATGATAAGACTGAGGGATTGTTTTTCACAGTGGAGAGCAGTGAATATACAGTAGAGAAAGGGTTTGACGTAACTACCTATCCGTATACTTCTATTGACCCAAAGTATAGACCAAAGTTACTTCTTTCTAACATTAACAATTTTAATAAATTACTCGCCATTTTCACTATCAACAGTCTAATTGTGGTCCTGTTGGATAAGCAGCCCAAATTAATTTCACTAGCGCCCTCTGGTGTTATTTGTAGAATTTAAATTTCTGCATTTACTTTACAGAGAGTACGCGGCTCTAAATTGCCTACACGAATTTCCTGTAGGGTCGATTCAGTAGCATATCCTAATAATATCTATGTTCAACATAGTATTGGAACGATAGTGCTAAGATGTTAACCTATAGGTCATGAACCAGTTTGAGCAAATGTATTTTTTGACATTCCTTACCAACGGGGAATATTGATTGGTTTATCTTGAAAATGAAATGGCACACATTTAGCGCTTTACTTGTCTTCAGTTACAAATGAGTTAAAGAAGATCCCGACGATAGTCTCGACAGCACTCACAACAGAGCACCAAATTGAGCATCGACCGACCCCTAGCAAGCTTGAGATGGGACCAGGTGCCCGGGAGGAGTAAGCATCCCCTGTCGGCTAGCCGCAACCGCCGTCGATGTTCATGCACGAAATTTAAATTAATCTATAAAATACATGCATTGCACTGTATGAGGTTATGTCTACATAGAAAGTGCTATAGCGACCATGTCAGGGACAAATATTCAAAACACTTACTGTCAAACGCCTCGCGGGGAACTTTTTAACGAGCTCCACACGGCAAAGGGCACAAGTGTGACACAAATGAGTTAAAGTCATCATCGGGTCGCTGCAAATAGATCTTTTTTGTTTTATGTGTAATCTGTCGTGTTAAATATTTTGATACCTACGTCATAGGACGTCATAGGAACAACTCTTTTAGGGTTGTCAACTTGTCACCGTGGCGTTGCGGTATGAGCGGTCTGCTTTGTATGCTAGGCGAAGCCGCCGTACGGAGTTTACCGACTTTATGTATAACATCTGCACCTAGTTGGGAGTCCGCTGGACGATAAAGGACAGGGTCCACTGCCTCGGATGAGCCCAAATGCAATCAAATTCAAATAACAAGATATTTTGATACCGTTTTTGCTGTTAGGTTTTTATTCTTCCTTGTCTCTTTTGTGTACCTTGTTGTGCTTGTCCCCTCTGTTTTCTGTGCTTCTGGTGGTGTAACCGAATCCTGTTGTTGTATACCCAATCTTTCTAATTTTCTACCTTATACTAACTCTTAAAATATCATTGATATCAAAAATCAAATAAAATGAAGGTATCAGAGTCCTTTATCTAATTTTGATCATTGTGTGAGGGTAGAAATTGCTAATGTTCGAAGAAAGTATAGAAACTGTGGAAAAGGAAAATTAATTTGATGTGTTCAATACCGCTTTATTTATATTTAAGACGTAAAGACATTATATTTTAACACTGTTTGGCTATATTACATTGTTAAGATTGTGAAATAACCGACGAAGGTACCCGAAACGTTAGTGTCTGGTCCATGCTGTAAATGTATCTGTTCTTAAATGATACCTGTGAATTTTAAGATGTTTTAAAACATTCAACGACAAAACCAAAAAAACCCTCCTTTAGTTCTACTAATAGGGTGTTTGCAACCATGAAAACATGCTAAATTAATAATGATTGCTGAAAATCCTCTGTATTATCCTATTGTTTGATTTAAATGGTAACCAAACATGTATTATTTATTTTAAGGTATCCGTTGTACAATAGAGTAATTTTACATAGCGTCTAAATCATCTCTATTGTAAAGTATGGTAAATTTTATGCTAGGTAAGTTACTATAAACTATATATTTTCTGAAAGTTAGTGATGTCCTAAGTACAGATATAAGACTCCCACGTCTTAAAAATCAAAGAGGGAAAACTCTTGTACAACTTTGTTATTTTGCTTATGTTATATAGAGAAAATAGACAATTTAAAAGCTTCATCAGTTATTCCCCTTTGTTTTTCTGGCCCAAAAATTATTGTTTCTGATCAGCGGGCATTATAACCTTTCAGGAAATATGTAGTTTTTAGTACCTTACCAGGCATAGAAATATGCCCTATTATACATCGGATACCTAATGTTTTAATTAAACCTTACCAAATAAATTGATATAAAGCCTACATTACGTGACCAAATTTCAGTAACTCTATTAGATGCCTTCAGAGAATTGATGTTAATATGCAATTCTCAGTATATGCATTATCCATCACAGATCTTTGATAGTCAAAAATAAATGATTACGTTGTCTTAGATCTTCTCTTATCTGGTTGACGAATTATTTTCCCAAGCAACTCAATATTAGATTGTTTACCATTACAACAACGAAATGATAAAGGTATTGATTTATTGAAGGTTTGCATTGAAAGTAATGAGTTAAATGTCATTATACTAAAGGTATCGTGTGTTACACTGCGTATAAAATGTACTTTCGAGTGATATAAAATCAGAAAAGCAGATCAATCTGGATTTAGCTTAAATATGGCGCAAATATGCCGCCTGCATAGCCTTAATGAGAGGTAAAGAGGTCCAAAGTTCAAAGAAAAAAATCCATGTCATCCGACTTAAAAAATCCAGTCGAGGTGTTAATTAGGTAAAATATTATTTGAAAGTACATAATGATAAATGACGAAAACCCCATTATGTCTGATGACGTTTATATTTGTATATTTATCTACTGTGCGTCCTCTTTCTGTTGTCACTTCATTCCGAGGTTCGCATCCGTTCCAATGGAAATTCTAATGATTTTGCCTTGCCTTCTCGACTTTGAGACTGACTTCTTTGATGCTTATTCTTCATTTCATAATATTGACGTTCAAGATAGAAAAAAAAATATTACAGAAGAAACGTTTAGCTACATCTATGGAAGGTAGCAGAATTTCGGTGAGCATTTACTGAATTAGATCGGCGTAACGTATTGAAAGTTGACGGCTGACAGGTTAAAATTGATTAAGGTAAGGTTAAAGAAAATGGCAGGTGGGCGATATTTAACAATGATTGAAGTAATGAAAGTCGACGATTGACAGGTCGACGGTTGCCAATGATTGTTAAATCCATTGTTCTTTTTCTGGGGAATTGTCCACAGTCGACCTGTCAACCGACGACACTTCTTACATTATCATCAAAATTGTCAACTGTCGACCTGTCAACGGTTGGCATTTAATATCGTCAGAATCAAGTTAACTTGATGGAATAGTTTTTGAGAATTGTCAATTGTCGACCTGTCAACCGTCGACAATGCATGGTGAATCTTCGAGGAACTTTTTTCTTCTTGGGATTACTTTACATGATAAGACTGAGGGATTGTTTTTCACAGTGGAGAGCAGTGAATATACAGTAGAGAAAGGGTTTGACGTAACTACCTATCCGTATACTTCTATTGACCCAAAGTATAGACCAAAGTTACTTCTTTCTAACATTAACAATTTTAATAAATTACTCGCCATTTTCACTATCAACAGTCTAATTGTGGTCCTGTTGGATAGATTTTAATTACTTTTGGATTTCATATTTAATCAGACTTATAGGAATCGACGAGATAGTATATTGTTTACTTAGGCTTTGGGGTATAATGAATTGAAATATTGTAAGGTATTTAGAGGGTATGATATGAAGTGATACACTACACGATTCTAGTCCTTTTTTTAAAGAAATCCTAATATGTGATAGTGAAGGATTAGCTATAAATGAATCAACTCTTATCATTGACGTATCACTTTTGGGGCATTGTATAATGTTAGCTTAATGGGCATTTTATTCTTATTTCACATTCAACATTCTCACGACATTCCTTTACTGACAGTGAATTAGATTTTTCAAATCATTTCATAAATGACTGTCTTACTTTGGGTGTTCTTGGTAGTATAATTCTGGTTGGTCACCTGCAAAGCCTCGAAATCCAACCTTATACTTCACATCGGATACTTCTTTTCCCAGAAGATTGTTTTCTCTCATAAGTTTTTTAAGCTATGTTAAACCAGAAATTTCCTGCTAAACATGGTTTTAAATGTAAAGTTTATGAAATAAGATTTTGTTTTCAAAATACTTCTGACCGAAATAGCGTTGACTTTGATTTACATTACAAGGTACGATTCCAAAAGTTATAGATGGAGAGGTCGACCGTTCAATATGTGTATCGATGCTGACGGATGCTTGCGGAAAGTCATTTACAATAAAAGTGAAGAATTGCTCTACGTTTGTGGTTTATAAGCTTAAACCACCACAAGAATGTGACCAACGATATTGTCTAGGTATGCCTTATGGATATTTCATGGAAATACATGTAACTTAAGGGACCCCCTTATCATTATCACGGTAGCATATCACGTGACAGGCAAATAATCTCTTGCTATTAACTCTTGCCTGTGAATCCCCTTCGATTCAACAAGGTAGATACTGCCTAAATCTACTTTTTCAGAATTCATTTTAGTTCTATCATGCGAGCATCATTATCATTTATATGATGGTTATTTATTCTGGTCAAGAATAGAGTTATAGTCAGAGAAAACTTCAACAGAAAATATTGTTTATTCACGTGCACTATATCATAATATGTAAAGAAAATGGAGAAAGTTCTGTTGAAGTGTTCTGTTTTTGACCAGAATAGATTACCATCTTATAAATAATAATGGTGCTCATATGATAGGCATGCAATAGTTTCATATAAAGTAGATCCAGAAAGTATTTACCTTTGTTTAATCGAAGGGGATTCCCGGGCTAGAGATATTTGCATATCTCGTAATATGCTACAGTGATAATAGATGTGTATAGATAACGTTAGCTTTTTTTATTCTCTATGTGTCTTGGCGAGCTTCTCCACTAAGTGTTATTTTCATTCTTGTGTAGGCCTTTCATTTTTGTGTCGCCTGCGAAGCATAGCGACGCTTTGGGAGCACTTTGTGCGTTGTCCGTCCGCCCGTCCGTCCGTCTGTCTATCTGTCACACTTAGGGTGTCACATCCAATAACGTTTGATTGGTAAGTGGTAGGGCTTTGATATTTCATATGTGCATTTCTCGTGACAAGACCTTGCTACACACAGCATAAGACCTAGTGACCTTGACCTATATATTTGACCCACTTTTTTTCAAAAAGTTAAGATTGGCTTTATCTTTTGGTTTGAGATAGGGCTTTGATATTTCATATGTTTATTCCTTATGACTAGACTAGACAATTCTAAACATACCAAATTTTTTTCTACCTCATTACCTTGACCTAGATATTTGACCTACTTTAAAAAAAGTAAAGATTGGCTATATCGTTTGATTGGTAAGTGTACGTTTGACTGTTTCACACATGTATTTCAAATGATGAGACGTTTCTGTTGTTACCAAATTTTTAATGCAGTGCACTTGACCTTGATGATTGAACCTCTTTTCTGAAAATTTTTAAAGAGTGACCATATCTTTTGATCTTTGAGTGAGAAGTATGATATTTATCATGTGAGATTCATTTTAAAAGACTTTCCTGATACCAATGATTTTGAACCAAGTGACATTGACCTACATTTTTGATACACTTTTTAAAGATAAGCCGCTTCGCAGGCGACACAAGCATTCCTTGGATTGCTACTTTCAGTTGTGAATGCTGCAACAGAGACCTATTTGATATCCCTTTTTTCTTTCATTGCACCGAGTTTCATAACATAATCATAATATATATAAACATATTGAAATATAATATATTTCAACCTACACCTTTTTTTTATTCTCATGAGATGTTAGAATGACTTGTGGTGACAAGTACATTAAAGCTTTTCTTAAAAATAATGAATATTCTTACCTACAAACTGAAAGATAATTCTAATGTTGTTCACAAATCATATGTTCATTTTTTTAAGTAAATATAACATAACATAAATTTCCACGTGGATTTCAGCTTTATATCATTTTATAGATACTAAAGGGAAATGTCAATTTAAGCCGACCACAACCCAACATGTGACATCAGATGCACAAGGTATCAATTTTTCTTTTCTGTATATTTAGAACTGTACTGCACGAGGACATTCTTATTGATTCAGTTGTTAAATATTGTACATAGTAGTATACAGGTATAGAACGCGTATTTCAGGTATTCTATCCTTTTCAGTTGTGCTTTGCATAAGCCCGTATATACAATTCTCGTAGAACAAGATTAGTAAACGAATATATTACATATAAAAATACTGGATCGTAGCGACATGCACCTGCGATTGCAACAAACAAACAATCACGCACAAGCACGCTTACACCGACCGAACCGTTCATCAGTAAAACAAACAATGAAAATAGTCCTATTGAAACTAGAAACACATTTAAAATATTTGAATAAAAGAAAACCAATGTACAAACTGAAAATTTTAGCTGATTTCTTTCGATCGAAGTTTGTACTTGATGACCATTTTTGTCCATCTTTGAAATACAAAATCACGAACGTCACATCTATAAGCAGGATTTTATATTATAACATCTTACAATTATATATTTCAAATGATGAAGTAATACCCATAAAGAACCGACTTATTTAACGTTAAATCGTACATGTACACTTTAGTTTTACAGGTCTTTTGAATTTTTTCCAAAAAAATATCATCATAAAATGATGACGATTTTTAACATTAATGTTTTCTTTTGAGAAGTAGCATGATTCTCCATCACGTTGAATTCACAATTACAAAAAAATTCAATAATAATAAAATGAAAAAGAACAGAGTGGAAATTACCTATAGAGAATGTTTGAATATAAGTTATCATAAGCCTGCGCCAAATAAGTCAATGAATCAACAAAAGCTGAAATCAGATTCCAAAAATTTCAGTCGAAAGTCTTACAAACTCTTGAAAAAATAGAACTTTCTCACGAGGGAAGAAAAACAGACGAAGACAATGACACAATCACAGCCAATTGTGCCTCACTTGCTTTACGTGCAATTCGTGTCAGAAACTTCACCTGAATTTCATGTGAAATATTTCATGTAAATTTCATGTTCGTGCTCGTTACACATAAATTTCATGTGAACTTTCATGTAAAGTTCATATAAATTTCACATTAATTTCATATGAGGCACAAGTGGCTGTGTATATAAACGAACAACTTTATATATTCGGAGTCCAGTGCAAGTGCAGACACATTTGCCTTAATTTTCAAAACAGTACAATGTAAATGTTTGAAATATTTATGCCATATTAAGATTAAGCTGTTTTGTGAAGAATTATGATGGGAGTTTTAGAAACTTTTATTTAGAGAAATATTTTACGTATCACTGAACAAAACATCACAATACATGTAGCAGATAGATTGCTTTTTGTAAGTTTCCATCATTCTCGAAGACGGAATCGAATACTTAATAGACATTTTTTTAAACTTAGTGATTATGATTAATCATGAAAAGCAACACTATGAGAGAATAGTACTCACACAATTGTGCATTAATCGGTTTAGTGCATCCATGACTAAAATTAATGAATTTATTATTTGCAGTTTACTTAGGAGATAAAAGAAAAGTGTCCTTTATTTCCCCACTTCGCTTGTTGTTGTGTTCATTGACCTATTAATGCGCACTTCTCTTATAGTGTTGCTTTAGGTAGGAATAGTGCCCGAGCATTAGCGAGGGCACTATATACCTTGAATTCCTAAAGCAACACTATGAGAGAATAGTATCCACACAAAACACCTTCATTTTTTGTATAGCGCGTGACTCTCCAAGCGATGTAACTCTGTAAAGCAAAAAGCAATAGTGCCCGGTCGTCGGGCACTATCCTCACATAGTACCCGCGTGCGTAACCACTAGAAATCCGAGGATTTGTCATGTGATGCACTAATAAGAGATTGATAGAGGATTGAATAAACATTTTTTAAAAGAAAATGTCTTTTCAAATAAAAATCATAAACTGTTATTACCTTCAAACTCTGTTACAGACACAATAGTACCAAAAGATAGTGACCCACTAACGACGATAGAGATCATACTGACTGTACTCGTAGGTATATTTGGAATTGGACTTTTATTACTTCACTGCTGTATATTTTGGTGGTAGGTAACTTGCTTATTCTTGTTTAATATATTTTTACACAAAGTACAAATTACACGCATTTAATATTCCACAATTTTTACACCACAATTGTACGTTCTTCGAGACCTCTGGGTAATTGGAGAAGTGAGAGGGTTGTGCGCACGTAATCCAGGATAACCACACCATTTGCTACTTGCGTGACAGATGGCCGTCCAAAGTCGGCACCGGTTGCCCATTGGTCTCGTCGGTTTATGTGTAGTCTTTTGTGTTTGATGTTTACATGTCGTGTTTCTCTTTTCCGTCTCGTGCTGTACTCGTCTTTTGTGTTTTTGCATCGGGTGTTTTGGTGTTTTACTGTTGATGCTACAACGGGGTCTTGTTGAAGATCTCCTCCCTTCTTTCAATAAGCTGAAACATACCTCATAAGAAATGCCAAGACGACAATCATGCACAGTTTGTGAATAATGTCGACTGAAGCAGACTAGCAGTGAGTCTGATCAAGAATTATGGTTGCGTTAATTAATCTAAGTTTGCTAGAATAAGTAAAGAGGGTATATGAAACGTATATGTAATCTCTTGAGCAACAGTATTGTAAAATGATACTTTTGTCCTGAACATTCTCGAACAAATATTGAACGTCTAAGTTGTCGACTTTTATATTTGTTTTGTTACATGTATATATACAGAACAACCGTGAGCTGTTTTCCTAAGTAAACAATCAGTTAATGCCTCTTCCATCTGGTTATTTGATGCCAATCGTCTGGTTATTTGATGCCAATCGTAATGTAATAATTATGTGTCAGTCCACATCAAAAACTACCAAAATAAAGAATAGTAACAAATACTAGAAAACAAATAAAAGAAAATGCAAACACGCTTCCAAAGAGGAAGACTTGCAACCTTCAAAGCAAAGGAAAAAAATAAGCATATAAAGAAGATGATTACTGTGTTCATTTTCTGCAAAGATGGTACACCATATAAATGCTTTACGCAAGTTATATACTATAGGTGTCGAGAAGAATTCTTATCCTCTGATCTACTTTGTATATGGATAACTTGACCTATCATTCATAGAAAATGTATAAAGAATCTTTGATCTGTGATACATGTATATTCACAATCGTGCTAATTCGCGCCATATCTTTTGTTACAATAAACCTTTTGTTTCTCAGTGTCATACGTACAACTTGCTTTTGAACCGGAGCGTCGACAAAATGTCAAAGGAGTTATCCCTATATGATGTTTCTTTTGGTCAAAAACGTCTTAAAGATTTCGGCATGAAATGGTATCATTTGCATGTTATTTTTGAAATATCAAGTTATCAAAATAATTCACCTACGAGCTTTATTTTCTATCGTGTCGGGATTGACAATATCCATAAGTATAAAGTTTTCAAATACACAAAATGAAGTACTTTGTATTCATAAACTCATTGATTCGCTTCAATGAAGTGAAATTCAACAGCAGGATAATTAATGAATTAAGAAATAACGAATAGTCCAGTCATGATTGTCATAAATACGACGAGGAAAGAGAAAATTAAGAAAATGTGAGTGTGAAGCATAAGGGACCTTTCATATCTGCTGTGACGCTGATTAAGCATAACATTTAGGAATAAATTGGTTTAAAATCCTTCTGAGCAGCACAGCATGCATAGCACTTATCATAAGATCATCAAACATTTTACAAATGATCCCACAAGTGAGAGTATGAACCCTAATATTTTTTAAAGCTCAAACGAAGGAGGGAATCTCCAACAACACTAGCTATAGATTGCAGCACCCACAGCAAAACTCCAAAACACCCAATGGAAAAAAAATCACAGAGCAGACACGCACAGAAAAAGACTCAAAAGGGACAAGGGTCAAAGGCCAAGGAAGCAGTGAACTTTAATATAAAATCCTTTAATTTTGCTGATTGCATAGAACATGCAATTGCGAGGGGATGTTTAATAATTAATAATGATTGATAAATGCGTTGTATTAATTAATATTTCTTTTAGATTGGTTATCTTGAAAAAGTAGTTGAGCAGATGTTAAAACAGTTTGAATTTATCTTGAATCAAAAGTCTATACTAATTTGAACTTTATTTTAGGTTACTGAATTACCTACTGAAGACCAATCCTCAGAAGGTAACACCAACCACTGGAAAATCCTGAGACTGAAAAAGATTTTCACATACTTAATTTACATACTTTCACTCATACATAAACCACAGGAGCTCGATGCCAACGATCCACAAGAATATCCGTCCCTACTTTTCTTATATATAAATTACATTCACAATCCATTTTGAATGAAATCTAACAGCCTCGCTTGATTATCGAATTTTTCGTAATGAATCTAATTTGCAAATAAATTTGTGCTTGTCGTGTTTCTTATTATGCTAAAACTACCCGAAAAGTTACAAAACTTTTAAATATATCAACGCAATACACCTTTAAACTCTGTAAAACAGGCCGTTCGAGCTATTTTCTTCTCTGCGACTTCGAAGTAGACCGGAAGTACAAAATTAGATAGATCTACAGAGAGTGGGTTTCCCTATCTTGAATCAAAAATCTTTTTGTTATATATTCTTTTATATGACTAGCTCCATATTCTTTCTTAAGGAAATGTATAAAAATCAATCTACAAATACGTTTCTCATCACAAAAATATGCCGTTAATTGACATGTCTCATGTATTGACATTTTCTATTCTAAAATGACCGCTTACTAAATATACTTGACCAATCGGAGAAAAGCTTTCATAGTTACAGTACGTATTTCAGGTTCAATTCAACGTTGCACAAGAAAATGATGAGTTCATTCCGTCAATCGATCATGTTTAATGGCTTGTTTACTACGATTTGCGATGAAATATTTTGAAGTTTTAAATATTTTTGGAAAGTTGAGAAATAAGAAAGGATATAGCAAAAACGATTTCTTTTGCAAAGTATATTCATTTTGTGTAATCATATCTATTAAGTTGGCCACTATTTTTTCCGCAATGAATCGTGATATTCCTTGAGCGTTGACTTGAGAGAGATGGGAAGGGGTGGGTGTAATTGAGGGTTGTTGGTATTGAGCTCCTGTGACATAAACTTTCATTTAAATATATGCCAAAACAGTCTTACTGATTGTATTACCATATCTATACTTATCAGTATCATATGCATGCAAGAGACACATGTATATATGATTTGTCAAGACGAGCAACATTGTGTAAAGATATTATTTTCACTTTTTATAAAAAAAAACAAGCTTCAATACATGTATCATCACAGCGTGAGATCGAAATATATGATGTTGTTAATTTCTTACTTCGGGTTTAGATTGTTCATTCATCATGACTGCACAAAACTAAAGAGACGTTCCAGTAGAATTATGATTTTAAAATTAGTAAGTCCATATCGTTTATATATCTGAAAAGTCTATAATTTTTGCAACACCTCAAGAGTTCGTCAAAAGGAATGTGAGGTCAAAAATGTTTTTGTCTTCGACAAACTACAGTGTATTGAAGTGCTTGCAAAAACTTTGGATTTTTTATATACCTAGACGATAAAGCATGCCCTACTGCAACGGCTCACCAGTTTTGTAAAGTTTAATGTAGATAATGAAAAAAATCCAAAAACTCTTTAAGGAATCACTACACCACACGTTTCGATCCCACACGATTATCAATATTTGTTTTAAAATCAAAGGTAACAAGTTATATAATATAATTATCCCTACCAGAAAAGATATGATATAAACTCTTACGTGTGATGTGAATGAAAAATTTATTCTTGTTTTAATTTCCATAGAAAGTAAAAAAAAAACAAAAATAAAAAATAATGCCTTTCTTCGAAAGAAAAATAGGTCAGCCCCTGAGAAGAAATCTATAATAAGTGCATCAAATCATTTTAAAAAACTTCAAATGTGATTATTTTATTATTCATCGGTCATTTTATTTCATAGAGACCGAGGACAATTCTAATTATACGAGGTTTTATGAACGTTCAATGGAGTGTGGAGGACAATAGAAAAGCAATAAGGGGAAGAAAAAATAAAATTATTTCAGTCGCGGATGTGAATTGTTTTGATTATAATGAGTATAGAAATATTTTGTTTCAAGTTTGCGAAGGACATCCTTTTATGAGAAATGTTAACAGAAGAAGAATACATCAAAGCTCAAATGCCATTTCAAATCAATCTAGATCCTTACAGCAGATTCTTGAAGACCAATGATTCTAAATGCTCTTTAAATTAAATGTTTATTGAGGAACTTGATGGACAAAATAAATAAATATTATCCTCACTTGATATAGAAAATCTTTCCTAATCTTTATTTACCGTGTTTACAATAACTCTATCACATATTTAAAAACTTTAATGGAAATAGAACTCATTGCTTAATTGTTACTTTCTACTCTAACTAAATAGTGTACCCTTTAGAACATTATCAGGATGTATAACAAACAATTTTACTGCTATGACCTAATAATCGTTACCGTTGCATATTTTTGTGTATTAAATATTTGGATTTTCATTTTTCTGAAAATTGATGAAAATCTACGGTTTGTAAGTCGTATAAAGACCTCGTTGAGGTCTGTATAAAGGTTAGATGCCTACGGAGAGATCAGGGTGGTGTTTAAAGATGGTGTTTAGTATTAATGATGTAATACTGACAAGATGATAAAACTTATACATGTATGAAAATCAGCACATTAAAGAATAAAGATTTAACACGAAAATTCTTGATGTACTTCTGTGGCATTAACATTAATTATATTCTATCCATGATATGACAAATAAACCCCAAATAGATTAAGGGGAATTGGGTCGGTGCATTGGTGCACTTATTGTGTTTTTGTTTTCAATCTATGCAGTAGAATAGATTACACTCTATGTTATGTTGCATTAACAAAATAATTTTGTGGTATAGAAATGAAAGTTTTATATGTATTTGACTGGAATTATGAAAGTGTTCTTTACTTCAAGTAGGATAGATACTGCACTTCTTCCGAATCAAAAACATTCTTTCATATAAAGGCGTCTAATTAGGAGAAAGGTTAAATCAATCGACGCCTTCCTTTGGTTCTTATTTTGACTAACAGGGGGCACTTGCAAGGCCACATGGACCAATCATCGGTCTATTTCTCTCGGATTATCAGACAGGATAAGAAGTTAGACTGATTTTTGAAAAAAAAAAAACAAAACGGAAAGTTATGAATTAATTATGCTTTCTTACTGTCGACAAACCTGTTTTTGAAAAGTATAAAGATTTTATTTATCCACAAGAATTGATTCTAAACAAGGCAAACGTTTTAAACACAGAAACACCATTTTTGGACCTAAATATCAAAATTGTTCATGGAGAGATCCATACAAATGTGTATGACAAAAGAGATGATTTTGGATTTAACATAGTAAATTTCCCCTGGCTTGACGGTGATGTTCCTAGATTACCGTCCTATGGTATTTAAGAAATGAATCTTATATTTTTTCTGTTGATGCAGGTATCAACCGAAATATTGGACAGAAAACTGCATTAATGCGCGTAGCGCGTTGATGCAAAAGTTTTGCTAAAAATGCTAGTGCATGTACTGATGTTTTGGATTTTCATAGTAGAAATTTACAAATTACCAAGAAACTTTTGGGACAATTTTTTCACTTTCACAAACTGGAAAAGACTTCTTCTGAAATTCTGACCAATACAGACAACAGAGTGTATTACTTTGGGTATTTCACAACCTGCATTTCATGGTGACATAATTAACAAGATGAGAAGGATCAAAGATAGACAATATCACTATCGAAAATACGTCAGAATCATTTAACGACTTTTATACCGTGGGTATGATCCTAATGTCACCAGACGAACACTAGGCTTGGTACTTGATCAATCTACAGTCTTGTAACAGCGCATTCTTAAAACTTGCACTCTGACATGCTGTGACGACGGAACTCCATGACGGGCCCTGTCCAAACCTCTTTAGAGAAGACAGGGCCCTGACCACCTGTCCTCTTTGAATGTCAGTCGGAATCCTCGGGTCATAACAAACATGATCTCGCTACAGCCGGCAGAGCACGGACTGTATTACGTACGCCCTCTTTTGATATCCATTTACATATTCATCTTTGTTAATTGCTTGGGCCCTTGCGTTTTGCGGTCTTGTTTGTGTGTGGTCATCTGACAGTGAGGAGGTTGTTTTACATCACAATTGTACCTTCTTCGAGACCTCTGGGTAATCGGAAAAGTGGGAGGGTTGTGCGCACGTAATCCATGATAACCACACCTTCTGCTATTTCCGTGGCAGATGGCCATCCTTAGTCGACATCGGTTGCCCATTGGTCTCGTTGGTGTATGTTTAGTCCTTTGTGTTCGATGTTTCTGTGTTGTGCGCTGAAGTTCCTTGTCCCTTATGCGTCTCTTTCTGTGCTTGTCTGCTTTGTGTTTTTGCATTGAGTGTTTTTTGGTTTTGCTGTGGGTGCTGCAACATGGTGTTGTTGAAGATCCCCTCCTTTGTTCTTTGTCTCTTTTTGTATACATCGTCAATTGTATTCTATGTGTCTTTAATTGGTAGTTTAGCTCATTTGTCATACCGGATCTCCATTCCTTGTCTATAAGTATATCTCTTTTCCACCTTACCTTTAAATTTGGATGATTTTGGTTAAATTGGGTATGCATGAAGAACTTCTTTAATCAAGTTTGTTGATTTCAGTTCACTCCAAAATGGGTTGAGCAAAAACGCTGTCAAAAACCTCCAAGAGTTTACCTTCTTTTGAAATCTTTTTTCTATTGATTTCTTTAAATTTCCATGGCGTGTCATTAAGTTTAGAGCATACTCCGTTTCCAAAAGACCATTATGCTCACGATTTCCACATGAAATCTTTATTCAAAGAGGTTGCCTCGGTACCAACTCTCATGAATAGCGGCCTATGGCTGAACGAAAAATGGTACGCAAAGCATGGATAATGAAGAATAGGCATGCGTTTCGTTTGAACTTGAGTGTCATGCTGTAACTCGGTTTTTGTATCTTAAAGGTAGAGGTAGAAGATAGATTCATGTCGAATGAGATGGCTTTTACTGTTATATTGTTTGGCTACTTTCACTGTGCTAACTTGAATTAAGTTTTAAAAATTTTTGATACTAGATTTGATAAATTATTCTTAAACTAAGAGGTATCTCCATCATGGCATAGCTCTGTACTTATCCGTCTCTTTAGAATAGATACATTTTA
This sequence comes from Pinctada fucata, assembly GCA_028142955.1. Lineage (NCBI taxonomy): Eukaryota > Metazoa > Mollusca > Bivalvia > Pterioida > Pteriidae > Pinctada > Pinctada fucata. The sequence continues at coordinate 42,598,688 of AP027102.1, read as the reverse complement.
GGTTATGTTTAGGATTTCGTCCTTCATATATGAACTATAATTTAGATTTCTTTTCTTTCTAAAATAAGCATAAATTGTGAGGCATCATTTGTTGAAATACTAAATTGGAGCATCAAACTATAACCGTTACGACAGAATATGTATCTTTAAACATTGATAATTAATGTGTGTTTTTGGCCGATGAGCGAATCCCCCTTGTTTTTTTTATATATAATGCAGCGAGAGAATATACTATAACTTGTATTACATATTCATGAATCATGATTCATGTGATATATGAATATGTTAAAACTTTACTTATTAGCGCAGCGCGCTTTTAACAACAATACATCTCGTACTTGTACTGGACTCTGGAGAATAATCATATGATGAAGTTGTCCATCGTGTATATATTGAGCTATGGTGTTTGTCCGATTTTTCTTTCTCGTGATAAAGTTTTGTTGTATTTATTTCAAGAATGTGTAAGCCTTCTGATATCTATTCTCGGAATCTGATCTCGGTTTTTGTATTTGGCTTTCTTTCATTAATGAAGAACATTCTATTTTAGTGGCTTACTCCAAATATATAATATGCTTTGTTTTAAAAATATAAAATCTTGTGTGAAGAGGAAGTAGCCATAAAAATCAGTGCCGTCATCTTATATTGAAAAATACTCAAAATCTTCAAAAGCAAACTACCGGAGCACCTTTTATGGTCATATGACTTGTTAATAACCTATATATGGTATCGAAGTCCGGTGATAGATATTTCACATAGCAAGACTCGGTAAGCAAATGTTTGGTATCTGCGGTGCTTGATGCACTTCAATTTAGATTCAAAGTAGAAAACAAATAAGCGATGAACATGATGTATAAAGATTATATTAACATATAAGACACCAGCTAATTTCCACTGAATTTACATGAGAAATGGAGCAGCTATAAAAGGGTCAATAATGCCCTTAAGTCTACAGGTACTTCGTATTCTGATTTTTGTCTTTGTCTGGATTTTTGTCTGAATTCTGATTCTCGTTTTTGCCTTTGACTTCAATTGACTGATTCTCAGTGATTAGGGGAACAGATATTGACGTGACTCAAGCCAAGACGGACACAGAGACATTTTGATTCCATCTTTCGACCTTACATTATAACGATTTATAGTGTCATTTACTTCCGACGAGGTATAAAGCAATTAAATAATGGCAGAACTAATCGAGCTGAAAATCTGTCCTCGTTTCAATGGAAAAAGAATGTAACACCCTCATTTGAAATTACCATATTCGTGCATCAAATATAGTATCGCATTTCGTTTTAAGCTTCATCGTAAAGTTCTTTTGGATACAAGGATTAAAATTTCGACAATATTTTAGTCGAAACGTCATGCTATTGTATTTCAATAATTTTGCAGAACAATAAAGAAGACTGCCGTCCGCACACTTCACTTCAGAAATCAAACATATGCAGTTTTGTCTACTTTGGTATTAAGCTTTCCGATTGAAATTCATAAAGGGGGAAATTTATCGAACTCTCGTAACTAACGATGTCAGTTATCTGTTTGTTTAATCATGTGTATGCTTAAAGTGAAAGAAAATAGTTAAAGATGATGAGTTTTATATGCTAAGTTAAGGATCACGTCGTCGATATTTCAGGGTCTATTGAAAGCGGCAACGACGTCACGCTAAAATAAATATATAAAAATCCCCATCTTAATTTCTTTCACTCTGAGCGTAGTATTGTACATCGAAACAATCATCAAATTTGACAGGTTTCCATGGAGCTGTTGCGACGGGTGTTGCATGCATTCAGGAGGCGCTGACTCTCCCCGGGCACCTCGTATCACTTCGGAATGTTGTTCATTCCGGGGTTCGCAGCCGTTTCGATGGGAATTCTCACGATTTTGCCTTACCTTATCGACTTTGGTTGGGTATACGGACAAATAACGTACATAGTTAGTTTAGAGAGTTCAAGATGTATCCCCTGGTATGAATTTTAATCGAAAACATATGCCAACAAATGAGATAAGAACTAACTTCAATTTCCCAATTTCTGAAGCACATTGCGTGAACAGCAATTCTATTTCTTTTATATGATCCGTTAATGGCAACAACGGAATTCACTCCCTTAGAACAAAAAAAAAAAAAAAAAAAAAATAAATAAATAAATAAAAACGTTATTCCAACTTTACAAGTCAATTTAATTGATGTCCTATGTTATTTATATGAGATGTACATATATATGAGACTTACAAATTTCGGTTTATTGCTAATTCGAGTAATTGTACTACTACAGGATTATCTAGGAACTTGACATCAGCGTTAAGAGCAATTATAGATCATGTATAAAATATTATGAAACTGCATTCAATAATAGCGACAACAATTACTTTTGGTCAATATAGAATTCTGGTGATGTGATCGACAAATTCAAGTCTTTTTATTTTCAAATAAAATTTATTTCACCCTGCAACTTTTCAAACATGCACATCATCCTCCCTCATGAGGAGATAAAAGGTCGCTTATCAAAACTGATTGAATGGTGTTTTGATCCGGAGCGTAAATCAATTATATGTACTTCTGACACAATAGGATTCTTTTCCTTGGTAGAAATCATGGACTCGATCCGAGTTATGCAAGACCTTGTCCGTTCTTTTAGGAAACATTTTTGTAAGATTTGGTTACACTACACAGACACGTTATTGGAATTCCTATGGGTTCTAACTGTGCGACTCTTGTAGATCTGTTCTATACGCATACGCATACGAAAAAAAAAATCATGCAGAAACTCAAGAAATGTGATATCTTGTTGATAATTTGAATATTGATAACGCTCATTTTGTTCTTTGCAAAAATCAAATTTATCTACAGAGTAAATATTAAATAAAGCAAACAAAGATGATATAGCTACACCATTTTTGCATCTTGATATCAAAGTCATTAACGAAAATATTCAGACAAAGATATACGACAAAAGAAAATACTTCGGCTTCAACAAAATGGCGATGTTTCAAGATTGCCATCGAAAGGCATATAAATCTCTCAGCATATCAAATACACTAGAGCTTGCTCACACGTTTCGGACTTCTTTAATAAAGATAAACAATTACAAAAAAAAAAAAAACTCGCCAGAGAAGACTGGGTCTTGATTCTCTGTCGTAACTTGCAGATGATAAGACTTCTCGGGTAATTGATCTTGAGCTCGCTTCAACCAGCAGATCACAGACTGTTATACGCATGCCATAGATTTTTTTTCAGATCCATTTACACAGTATCTGTGTCACAAGAGGCCGCTGTGTTTAACTGTCTTGTTTGTGGTGTCACCTTACGGTAAGAAGTTTTATGTTTATACAACAACGGTGTCTCTATGGAGACCTCTGTGTATCCGGTTAAGTGGGAAGGTTGTGCGCACGTAATCCGTATAAATGGCAGATGACCGTCCAAAGTCGGCGCCGGGTACACATTGATCTTCTTCCTTTTGTGTTAAAGAAGATCCTGACAATAATCTCAACAGAACTCACAAAAGAGCACAAAATTGAGCATCGACGGACCCCTAGCAAGTGTTTGTGTGTTGTCATTAATGTTTGATGTTTCGTCTCTGTACGTCTGTTTCGATTGACGTGTTTGCTATTCTAGTGATTATTGTCGTGTGTTTTTTGTGTTTTGTAGTTTTGTTTGATGTCATTTACATGTGTATCTGACAAATGAGATGATTTTGGATTTAACATAGTAAATTTCCCCTTGCTTGACGGTGATGTTCAAAGATTACCGTCATACGGCATTTACATATCACAGCTCATCCGGTACGCTAGAGCATGTACTGATATTTTGGATTTTCACAGTACAAATACAAATTACCAATATACTTTTAGGTCAGGGTTTCCGTTTTCATAAACTAGTTAAGACCACCTGGAAATTTAAGAAAAATTACAGTCAACTACTTTTAAAATTCGGATCTATACACACAACAGAGCACATTACTTTGGGTATTACACGACCTGTTATTTATGGTGATATGATCAACAAAAGTAGAAGGATCAAAGGTAGGCAGCATAACCATCGAAAATGCGTCAGATTCATCGAATGCCTTTTATACCGTAGATATGATGCTAATGTCACCAGACGGACACTAGGCTTGGTACTTGACCAATCTACATTCTTGTACCAGCGCATTTTTGAGACTTGCTGTAATGTAAATGTAAAAATGTAACTTCAAAAAATTAAAGGGGGCGCTACTGAAACTATTTATGGTGGCGCCGCTGAAAGCATCAGTGATGAGAATTTAATATTCGAAACACGTCTCTGGTGCATGTAAATTGATTTGGAATTTTCTGCAAGAAGGTAGAGAGTTGGAACCCTTCGACAATATTACACTCTGACTGACTGTGACGACGAGACTGCATGACGGGCCCGACCACCTCTCCTCTCTGAATGTCAGTCGGACTCCTTGGGTGATTACATACATGAGCTTTCTACAGCCGGCAGAGTATGGACTGTATTACGCACGCCCTCTTTTTATATCCATTTACATATCCATCTGTGTTGCTGGGGTCTCTACGTTTTGCATCTTGTTGGTGTGAGGTCACCTTACAGTGAGGAGGGTGTTTTACACCACAATCGTACATTTTTCGAGACCTCTTGGTAATTGGAGAAGTGAAAGGTTTGTGCGCATGTACTCCATGATAACCACACCATTTGCTACTTGTATGGCAAATGGCTGTCCAAAGTCGGCACCGGTTGCGAATTGGTCTCGTCGATTTATGTGTAGTCTTTTGTGTTTGATGTTTACATGTCGTATGTCTCTTTTCCGTCTCATTCTATGCTCGTCTTTTATGTTTTTGCATCGGATGTTTTAGTGTTTTGCTGTTGTTGCTGCAACAGGATCTTATTGGAGGTTCCCTCCATTCTTTTACGTATCACTTTCTTTTGGGTTCGTTTCTCTAGGTGAGTGCAGGGTGGTCATGCTGGAGATCATCCCCTTTTTCTTTAATACTTGATGTTTCTTTGCGTCTGTTTCAATTGCTTCGTATTATGTTCTAGCGTATTTTTGCGGCTTGTAGTATTGTCTGATGTCATTATGTGTCATTATACCCCCGCCATATAATGTGGGGGTACATGTATAAAGTGATGCACTTGTCCGTCCGTGCGTCTGTCCGTGCGTGCGTGCGTCCGTCCCACCTGTGGTTTCCGGACATTCATAGGAAAACTATCACAGAAAATCAATTCGTTTCTTGCATATAGCTTTTACACCAAGAAATACAGGTCAAGTTCAAATATGGGTCATGTCTCTCAATTTTGTGCATCATTATGCTCAGAAAAATTCAAAATTTTGTGGTTTCCGGACATTTAAAGGTAAACCCTTACAGATAATCAATTCATTTCTTACATATAGCTTTTTCATAAAAAAATACAGGGTCAAGGTTAAATATGGGTCATGTCCCTTAATTACACGCAGAGTTATGCCCTTGAAACTTAAAAAAAATGCAAAAATTTGTGGTTTCCGGCCATTTAAATGTAAACCGTCACAGACAATCAATTCATTTCTTGTATGTAGCTTTTACTTTAAAAAATACAAGTCAAGTTCAAATATGGGTGCTGTTCCTTAATTATGTGCAGAGTTATGCCCCTTGAAACTTATAAAATTCAACATCTTGTGGTTTCTGGACATTTAAAGGATAACCGTTACAAAACATCAATTTATTTCTTGCATATAGCTTTAACACCGAGACATAAGGGTCAAGTTTGAATATGGGTGATGTCCCTCAATTTTGTGCAGAGTTATTCCCTTGAAACTTAGAAAAATTCAAAAATTTGTGGTTTCCGGACATTGGAAGGAACACCGTTACAGATAACCAATTCAAGAATGTAGCTATTACACCAAACATTTCAGGTTAGGTTTGAATATGGTAGCAGAGTTGTGTCCCTTCAAGCTTGAAAAAAAAATCAATATTATGTGTTTGCTTGGCGTTTAAATGAAAACTGTCACAGGGAATATATTTATTTTTTAGAGATAGCTTTACATTGACAAATACAGGTCAAGTTCAAATAAAGGGGTCATGTTCCTCAATTTTGTGTTGAATTGTGTCCCTTCAAACTTTTTATACATTGCTTATATGTAAAATATGCCGGGCGGGGTTATCATTGATCCTTAGATCAACAATAAATTTGATTTAATATTAAAGTTCTGAAGAACATTTCTCTTTGAGTTTAAATGAAAGGTCTTTCATATTTCACAGTCAAATTCACCATAGCAAGTACTACAATTTGTTATCTAGTGATCTTAACTTTGAACTCTGACCTCATAAAAATATTTTGGTTAAGTAATGGTTATTCTACTGTCTCCGAGGGCGTAGCCCGAGGAGCAGTTGAATAACCCACTTGTTGCACGGCAATTGTTAGGCCATCAAACAATTATCACCGATGATTGACTAATTATAAGTCGCCATTCCAAATAGGAGAAAACTACTCATGGTCAGTAAATATATGAGAATTTTATACATTTTAAACGTTGATTGAAAAGAAAATGGCGGAAAGGAAATTAAAAGAATTTGGTCCAGTCTATGAGTTAAATGAGAAAGAAATTTAACAAAAATAGGGGGAAATTGATACATGTATTTGAATTTTTCAAAGTAAATAGACTACATAGGTAGCGGATATAGGAGTTGCGGTTTAGGATTCCCCTGCACAAGTTTTCCGACAAATATTCAAAACTACGGGAATATTCCGCTATTATTATATCTTTATTTCTGTTCAAAACTATTCAAGGGTACCATGCAGTCAGTACAATATGAATGGAAATCGTAAGAGTTACATTATTCAATCGAAATCTTACGAGTTTTGTCTGGTTTCGTTGGTAGTTGATCCTATGCAGATTGAAACATTTTAAAACGCATGGATCTAGAGTGGACATGGAGTCAGGTATCACCCCCTCCCCCGGCCATCCCCCGCTGGAATTTGCAAAAAAATGATTTAGTCCTGTTTATCTCTATTTTCTTTCAAAATCAAAGGCTGGATCCATTTCAATAACGGGCTGGACCCGCCTCCTGGAAAAATATCGATCCGCCCGTGACATTTAAAATAGTACTTCAAACCTTCAATCGCGGGATTTTTTCTTATGAAAACAAATTTAGTTATTGCTAAAGGGAACACTCGTTTCCTTTTTTTTGTCATATTGTATTTTAAAACCGACAGACAACGACGTCAGGACAGTTAAGGACAGTTAATGGCTCAGTTGATCATTCAATGATTAGTTCAATCATTGATTCAATCAATGCTTCACAATGAAAAATATTGCACCGTCCGGAAAGGTGTAAATTACCGTCTACAACGTAGACCGTGCAACAAGAGGTTCTAATTGCATTTTTTTCTTTCAGTATATGTGATTGGAGCTACATGTACATTTCCATTCCAAACCATATGACCTTGAATGATAAGAGTATTCAATTTGAACAAAGGAATTACCGATTCCTTTATGTTTTTCAATATTCAACACTAATATTTAAATTCTCTTCAGTATCAGTGGGTTTAAATTTGTGAAAAAGGAATTGATTGAAAGATGAAAAATATATAACTTTTAATTTGAAAGAAATTTGTACAAATATGTATTGAAGTAGTGTGATTTTTTTTCATGTGGGTTTGTTTCGCTGGGTGTGTGCAGGGCGGACATGCTGGAGACCCTTCACTAGTTAATAAATGTATAAAGCTATGAAAGAATAAGATTGAAGTTAAACCGCTGTGATGGAAGACGGTAAGATAAAGGTCAGCAGTAAAACAATTTATTCGTAGGTGTAGATTTTTCAACCTTTCGGGATATTACATTCGTAGCGCACCTTTTGAACATTGATTTTATTTGGATATGCTACTGAATCGACCTACAGGAAAATCGGACCCGCGCACACTCTGTAAAATAAATATACAAATCTTAATTCAAAATATTAAAGAGGGCGCTATTGAAATGAAATTTGGTGCTCCGCTGTAAACATCACTATTCGAAATACGTGTCTGGTGCAGAAACATTGGTTTGAAATTTTCTTTATGAAGGATATAGAGTTGGAACATTTCCGTAATATTTGACATACTGAAAAAAGAATCATCGGATATCTGCTACAATGTACATGTGCAATGAGAATTGCATTCGGATATAAAGAAAAAATGTCATGTCGCAAAATCTGGACACATTATGACACGAATTCTTTGCGGAGTCAGTTTCAATATCACACAGACAATCGGCATAAATATGTATGATTATTTATTCAAAGTTTCAAAGATAAAATCTATATAACATATGAAGAAACATTTGAGTTTTATCCCGCCTCTGGCAAATTTCTTGCAATCTGATTGGTCGAGAGGAACCAAATATTATGTTGTATTATTTTACTAACAGGATATTATTTTTATATCCTGCTTCTACTAAGACGCTTTATGCTTTTGACGTCACCAAAATGCTTTAAAATATGTTGACGTAACATATACAAACCATAAGCCATCAGCGGGATAAATTCGTTATACAGTGTTTTACAGGGGAGATCCATTCCCACCAGCGATCGGCTTCGCCTCGCCCAATACAACTTTTTTCATCGACCCAATATATTTCTGTATCCCCTCTGTAAAACACTGTATAACTAATAATATTGTAACGACTTTCCCCAAAGATTCGACTTTATTGTGCAACAAAATGCCACTAGAATAAATAGTTCTTTCTTTACTTCATACAGATCGTCATTTTACATGTAGCACGAGAGATGGCGGGATGTTTTTCCGCCACAGATTACAAATCAGACAAATCATACCATACAAATCATGGAAATGTAGTGGCCTGTGTATTGCCTTGTCCTTCATTTTGGACAATATTTTACGTAAGATTTGGTGGGAAGCTCTACAAGCAGTTTGTAGGGATCCCTATGGGTACTCATTATGTGCCTCTTGTTGCAGATTTATTTTTATACTTGTATGAAAAGGAATTTATCCAAAATCTTTAAAAGCAAAGAATACATGATGATGTGAAATGTTTCATTGGTACTTCTAGGTACCTAGATGATATTCTTACTATCGATAATCCTGTTTTTGAAAAGTATGAAAATGTTATTTATCCACAAGAATTGATTCTAAACAAGGCAAATGCTACAAACACAGAAACACCATTTTTAGACCTAAATATAAAAATTCTAAATGGAGAAATTCATACAAATGTTTTTGACAAAAAAGATTATTTTGGATTTAACATAGTAAATTTCCCCTGGCTTGACGGTGATGTTCCTAGATTACCGTCCTATGGCATGTATATTTCACAGCTCATCAGGTATGCTTGAGCATGGTCTGATATTTAACGTCTTAAATTCAATAGCATCATTTTAAGAACAGATAAATTATCAGCATGGACCAGACATGCACCTTTCGGGTACTTAACCCTCGTCATTGATCCTCAATCTCAACAATATAATATGGCCAAAGACTGTGAAAATAATGTCTAAAAATTTACCGAAAGACGTAGCAGGATGGATGGGATGTTTTGGATGTTTTGGATTTTCATAGTAGAAATTTAAAAATTACAAAGAAACTTTTAGGACAAGGTTTTCGCTTTCACAAACTAGTAAAGCCTACCTGGAATTTCTACAAAAAATATTGTCAACCTCCACTGAAATTCGGACCAACACTGGCAACAGAGTATGTTACTTTTGGTATTTCACAATCTGCATTTTATGGTGTCATAATTAACAAGATAAGAAGGATCAAAGATAGACAACATAATTATCGAAAATGCGTCAGAATCATCAAACGCCTTTAATACCATGGATATGATCCTAATGTCACCAGACGGACACTAGGTTTGGTACTTGACCAATCTACAGTCGTATACCAGCGCATTCTTAAAATTTGCACTCTGACTGACTATGACGACGGGACTTCATGAAGGGCCATGTCCAAACCTCTTTATAGAAGAAAGGGCCCCGACCACCTGTCCTCTCTGAATGTCAGTCGGACTCCTCGGATGATAACATACATGAGCTTGCGGCGGCAGAGCACGGATTGTATTACGTACGCCCTCTTTTTATATCCATTTACATATTCATCTGTGTTGCTTGGACCCCTGTGTTTTGCGGTCATGTTTGTGTGTGGTCATCTGATAGTGAGGAGATTGTTTTACACCACAATTGTACGTTCTTCGAGACCTCTGGGTAATCGGAAAAGTGGGAGGGTTGTGCGCACGTAATCCAGAATAATCACACCATCTGATATTTCCGTGGAAGAGGGCCGTCCAAAGTCGGCAACGGTTGCCCATTGGTCTCGTTGGTTTATGTGTAGTCCTTTGTGTTTGATGTTTCTGTGTTGTGCGTTGACGATCCTTGTCCCTTATGCGTCTCTTTCTGTGCGTGTCTGCTTTGTGTTTTTGCATTGGGTGTTTTTGGGTTTTTCTGTGGGTGCTGCAACCTGGTGTTGTTGGAGATCCCCTCCTTTGTTTTATAAGAATAATTAAAAAATATATCTTTGACATTCTGTCCGCTTAAAACAAAGTGATCTCCCAGAATTAAGCTGTGTCAAAAGGACTATAATCGAGGATAACTCTGAAGAAAATAGAACCAGACAATCTTCGGCTCTAATGGTCACTTCTTGTCCAACTCATAGCAAGGAAGTGCTTCGCGAGAAATGTATATCGTTAAGGGATACGACGTCACGCTTAAATCACCCCCGTGATCGGAAATGATTTGCCACTGTCATTTTACAACAAATACTGTGCAGCATGTAATGGGGTGACTAATTACACACCTTTTTAGGCATTAGATATTGATTATAAATAATTGCCGATTGTGTCGTCATTGGATGAAATTATTGATGCCGCGTTTTCGAATCAATGCTTATTTCAAGCATTTCGATACGTTAACTAATCGGAAGCAAAGACGAATATTGCTTTGATGAAATTGAAAAGGGAAGCGTCATATCTGAATGTCCCAAAATGTTGTTAGCAAAACAGTATGATTTAGAAATCAAACACGCATACCAATCTTCATATAAGTTAAAGTTCAGGATTTTCAAGAACGATTTCTACTATATGTGTATCCCCACTGAACAATTTTTCCTGACAAAAATATTGCCACGTGTAATGAAACGGGGCAATGGCTGACCTTGGATAGGGATCTGCAACGTGCATGCCAAGAGCTACCCAAATACAGAGAAAGTATTTCCTTTACATGGAACCAAAATGTCAAAATCATCATGGACTCTTGTGAGGAATATGCAAGACGTTGGGCAAAGAAAGAGGATGTTCAGCTGGACACCCTTTCCGAATGGATAAAATCAATCAGAGGGTTACTTTTATCTAGAATTAACCGATTAAAATCAACTGTGAACACCAGATTCGTGTCTATATTTAAAGACCCTGATGTTATCAAAGAGCTTACCTACCTCCAAGAACATTATGTCATCACACCAGCGGACAAAGCCTCAAATAATTAAACATTTACTTGCAAAAAGTACTATTTCGACAGTCTAGTTAAAGAGTTGGGTTTAAATTCGACACCTGGAAATCCCACTTACACCCCAACAAACCTTTCTGCCTCTGAAATAATAGATAACCACAAATCAGCTCTTGCTTCCTTTGGCTTCGACACTACCAATTTAGATTTAGATTTACCATACTTATACTGCATACCTAAAATGCATCAGAATCCGTACAAACAACGTTTCATCGCTGGTTCCTCAAAATGTTCTACCAAATCTGTATCGATCTTACTCACCAAAGTTTTATCTGAAATCAAATCTGGGCTTCGAAAATATTGTTCGACAGTGTATTCTCGAAGTGGTATCAACCAGATGTGGATTTTAAAGAATTCGAAGGAACTTTTAGAACATCTGAAATCCATTCATTTTAGTAGAGTCCATTCGATCAAAGCCTTTGATTTTTCGACAATTTACACTACAATTCCACATTCTAAATTGAAAGAAAGACTCGCAAAAATTATAAGAAATGCGTTTACAAGTAAGAACGGTAATCGCAAATACAAATTTATTGTTGTAAACTATGACAAAACCTACTTTGTAAAAGAAAAGTCCGATTCTGAAAATAAGTACACTGAAACAGACATTATTCAGATGTTAAACTTTCTGATCGATAACATTTTTGTGGTGTTTGGAGGAAAGTTCTTCCAGCAAATTGTCGGAATTCCAATAGGGACCAATTGTGCCCCACTCCTTGCCGACATTTTCCTTTACTCGTGCGAAGCTGAATTCATTCAATCTTTGGTCTCTGATGGGAAAAGATACTTAGCTTCTGACTTCAACTTCACTTACAGATACATAGACGATGTGTTGTCCATCAATAATCCAAAATTCGCGGATTACCTGAGCAGTATCTATCCTTCGGAGCTTGAAGTCAAAGAAACTACAGAGACAAATAATTCAGCATCCTATTTGGACATAATGTTGTCCTACGACACTGATGGTCACATGAACACCTCACTCTATGACAAACGTGACGACTTCAATTTCAGCATTACAAACTTTCCTTTTCTGAGTAGCAACATCCCTTCATCGCCTGCTTATGGCGTGTACATATCTCAGTTGATACGCTATGCCAGAGCAAGTACCAAATATACGGATTATGTTCTGAGAGCTTGGCGTCTTTCAGATAAGCTTCTCAGTCAGGGATATGTTTGTGACCGACTAACATCGTCACTGAGGAAGTTCTACGGTCGATGTGGGGAACTCGTCATACACTATGATGTCCCACTTTCCAGAATGGTGGATGATATTCTGTCATAGACCATTTGAACCATCCAACCAAAGATTGTACTCTATATCTTCCAAAATGGAAGTAACCGGATGTGACAGTTCTACCGAATTGAAGCGACGGGTGTTGCATGCAAGCAGGAGATGCTTACTCTTCCTGGGCACCTGGTCTCACTCTCATATCGGGAGTTCGCTTCTTTTCATATGGTGGAGGTTTTTGTTTGTTTGCTTTGGTTCCTGTTTTATCCTGATTTTGTATGCCTTCGGTTTCTGATTTTCTGGGTTATCGATTTTGTGCTGTATACAGGGATATGGTCATTATCCATATTTGTCATTCAAGTCCATATACACAGCCATATAAAGATATCTTTTGTTATCTTTGTAATAGAGGACATGACCCTCAAAGATCTTTTCTAGACATTCATAGCGAACCAACAGAAACTATATTAGAAGTAGATGAAGGGATTTGCCTGACAATTATGACTGGCATTGGCCTACCAACATTGGGTTCCGGTGGGTATCCATGATGGGAAATGATGCAATGTGGCGGTATAGATATCAATTAAAGATAAATCTTTTGACTTAACATTTTTTAAAACATTTTTTTTGTTTTAATTACTGAGACGAATATCTGAGGAAACTGATTCGATTATTATTATCATAAGAATAATGGTACATAGTTTCGATGTGGCAAGCTTTCGAGAAACAAATGGTGTAGAAAGAAATATGACATAAATGCTTCTCGAAGGATTAGTACTGAATATATGTAATAGCCGTGGGCTGATTTTACCGATAGACAAATTCAATACTTGCGAACTCTCTTGTATTTTTGACCATAATTCTGCTTATTGCTGTCTAGATTTAGCTCTAGAAACACCAGTGAGTTGTTTTGATATAGGTCAATTTTCCTCAGATGATTTTTCTCATCCCCATTACCTTTCATTGAATGGATGTCTACAAGAAAAACGATTCAAAATCTTTGAGCGGTAATGCTCAAATCCAAAAATCAGACGACATTTTCTCTAGTATTCCACTGACCAAAGGAAACTCTATTAATTTTGCAAACTTCTATTGTGTATTATGTAATCTAGAAAACAATGAATATATTAACAAAATAAATATGCGCACGCCGTCGAGCTCGAAACATGATGTGTCATCAGTTGCAATCAGCGAGTACCTAACCTCAGTTTTGGAGGCATTTACCAACGTTGTAGATTCATATGATATTTGGAAAGTAGAGATAGCTTGCTACAAACCTTTAGATTATTCACATATATTAACAGCCGGTGACTTCTTACAGTCGTCAAGAAGGATGCGTTGTAGAATTAGATATGAACCCATCGGTGAGAAATCGAAAATATGTACGACAAAATATTCTTATACCAATTGTGAGATTCCTTCAAAATGGACTTTTACAGATAAAGACGTTCTATGGGCTTGCAAAAACGCCAGCGCGTTAGGTATATGGAATTCAAAATTGAATAAATCATTTCCAAAACAATATGATAAACCAAATTACAGAGACATTTCTTCTGACGCAACGTATAAAAACTTGTTTTGCGCACTATGTAAACCTGAATTCAACTCATTGAAGATGTAAGACAGAAATTGCACAAGCAGCAATATGAAAGTCAATGCTTGGACGTCCCAGTTATATATTATTACTATCCTTTCAAAAACGTATACTGTGCTCGTTGTCACGGGATAGAAAATGGCACATCACCAAAACCTATCCCGATATTGAGCATGACTTGGAATAGAAAGCTAAGCCCTCCGAATACAGGATCAACGTGGTTTCCGTTACTTCGAAACTTGTTTTCTCTCTCTGATTTCGAAACAGAGGATGAACATGAGCACACAAATTCAAGTACTCGTTGTGGAAGAAATCAAGTGTTCGATAATAACCAGGTAAGCAAAGCTGATAGAAACTTTCTAATTGAGCAATTCAATGCCCATTTCTTTGTTACCGATAAAGTCTACTTTGACCCTTCACACAATTTTGAGCCGCTCATTTTGGCAAGAGGAAATTAAAGCTCTGTATTGTAGATGGCGCCAGGAAAATTTACTTTGGCTTTATATAAACTGTTTGGCATAAAGTACTACTGACGAGGATTAAAATATCCGAAACACGTGTCTAGTACAACAAAATTGGTACTATAGAACATATATTTCTATATTGACAAATTGAACATCTTAAGCATCTTCTATTCTTAATTACCTATGCAAGATGAACTTTTCATTGTAAAACATTGCACAACTTTTATTTGTTTGAAATATATTGAATTTACTTTCACTGAATTAATTAAAATTTCAATCTATGAAGCATGTCCCCAAACATATCTTATCTTAAAACTTGCTCTTTGAAATGCAATAGACTATTTCAAGAATTGCGCTTTCTACCAGTATTTATTCACTATTGAGATTTCTTCTATTTCGGCCGCAAGTACCACTGAGGGGACATTGTTTGCTGCGGTGGTTAACTTGGAGTTTTACAATCAAACATAGATATTCTGAAGAGTCCAATAAGATGGATGAAAACGTTAGGAGGAATTGAATATTAAGTTGTAGCATCCCTCAGGTCTCAGATGCTTATATTTCCTAAATAACAACTTTTACAATATTTTCATTTCCATATATTAAAAGCTTATCTTAAACCTGATATACAAACAAAATATAACTCTTGGTTTCATTATTATACCGAGAGTGTAGCCGTTTGATCTTTAACATTGGACCCTACGGGAAAAGTAAGAAAAATCCCTTTTTAGGGGTGATGAAATGTAATTATAAAGTTTCTTTTCCCAAAACCATATTAGTTTGATAATCTGAACAATATTCTGAAGAAAAAAATAGGGTATCCAGGCATAAAATTTCCAGAATTCTGACCTGAGGGATGCTCAACCTTAATTGTGCGACATTATGATGGAATTTTATTGTAAGGAGCTGTAAGAATAATGGGCTTGATTTAGCCCTGAAATCATTCGATTATTTCTCGTGCGCTGTTTTGTCTTTCCTTTGATGGAAAAGGTTGTTATGGATAAAAATATGATGTATTAGAAGATTTCTCATACTAAGTATTTTATTTAAAAAAGAATGATGTAAGATCTGATCATTACGGCTTGAATAGGTAGAGGGTAACAATGTCTGAAAACGTAAAATAGCGAACAAAAATATACAAAAATGCACTATTTACATAAATATAAAGTGTTCTATGTTTTGATCCCCTCTTACTTGAAAAAAATGAAAAAAAGAAAAAATAATTTCGAAACCAGTATATGTCGATGTAATCGGTAAAATAAACAATCCTGAAACTGAAAACCGTTCCATTTTGTACTAAACAGCCTCATTGTAAGCTTTCAGGCGCGAAATACGCACCGTGTAGAAATGTATATCTTTATAGCGTTTATTTCATTCGTGTATGTTGTATATTTCCTCCTTTATTTCATCGGAATCCACTCGGAATAGATTGTTCCATTGTATAACAAGAAGAAATTGGCAACTTTTATCTATATAACCGCTTTTAAGTCAGATTCTTAAAAAATAGCCAATTCCCCCTTTTTTCGTTTTTCTGTATGTGACATTGTTCCATCCCGAGTTACAGAACCCCACTTGGTCAGAAAATTGGTATTAATAATATACACCTTTGGTAAAAGTGGCTTTCTGTAACTCGGGGTGGAACAATGTTGTTTAAAACTTTTCTGTTTTCCATTGATTTCTATAGCAAAAAAACCCCTGCACATTTAAGCTCAAATATCGGTATTACTATTGATAATTTTTTCAACTGGAAATTAGATTCAAATATGCATCAAGTTAGTTGATATTTCTACTGAAAAACGTCTTCAAATTTCCCATTTTGAAATTTCGACTTTTTCAGGGCAGATTTTACATCTTATTCTTACAGCTCTTTTGTGTTTTATACATATATTACGCTGTGCATGACAATTTTTTGGGATAAATATTATGTATATATTATTTAGTATTTTATATTCTGGTACATTATAAACGTGGATCCTGTATCATCATATTCCACACATCCTGCTACGTCTTTCGGACATTTTGGACATAATAACTTTCACATTTATTGGCCATATTACATTGTTTAGATTGAGGATCACTGACGAGGGTAAAGTACCCGAAACGTGCATTTCTTATCCATGCTGCAATATTCTCTGTTCTTAAATGATGCTATTGAATTTGAAGACTTTTAACATTTGTACAACTTGGTGAATGTTACTGCTGGTAGACCAGGAGTCCCCGAGGGCACATGTAACCAAGTTCGATCAATTTCAGGTGGTCATTTCTTCAACGCACCCGACAATCTATGTTATCAAAACTTCTTGCGAATTCATCTGTTCTTAAATTTTTGTTATTGAATTTGAAGACAATCAACATTGTTAGCTACCACATTCTTCCCCACAACGGAGTGTTTACAGTTGCCTCAATTGTTTTTTCTTAAAATTCCGGATATTTGATTTCCTCCCCCTACAGAAAGTAAGCCATTTTTCATCCCTCTTTAAATGCTAGGCGATGATTCTTTTTTCATTCTGAACCGGCATTTTTTTATGCCCCCGGAATCAAAGATTCGGGGGCATATAGTTTTTAGCCTGTCCGTCTGTTGGTCTGTTTGTCTGTCTGTTTGTCCGAACAACTTTAACATTGGACATAACTTTTGAATGGGAGGTGATAGGGCTTTCATATTTCACATGTATATTCCTTGTGACCAGACCTTTCCATTGATACCACAATTTTTTTTACCTTGACCTTTGATCTACTTTTCAAAAACTTTAACATTGGGCATAACTTTTGAATGGAAAGTTATAGGGCTTTCATATTTCACATGCGTATTCCTTGTGACAAGACCTTTCTATTGATACCAAAAGTTTTTTGACATCGTGACCTTGACCTTTGACCTATTTTTCGAAAACTTTGACATTGGGCATACCTTTTTACCAGTAAAATGATAGGGCTTTCATATTTCACATGTGTATTTCTTGTGAAAAGACCTTTCCATTGATACCAAAATTTTTTACCTCATGACCTTGACCTCGACCTTGCACCTACTTTTCAAAAACTATAACATTGAGCATAATTTTAGAATGGTAAGTGATGGGGCTTTCATATTTCAAATGTGTATTTCTTGTGACAAGACCTTTCCATTGATACCAAAATTTTTGACCTCATTACCTTTGGGTGCCGCTAGCCAACAGGGGATGCTTACTCCTCCCGGGCACCTGGTCCCACCTCTAGCTTGCTAGGGGTCCGTCGATGTTTAATTTGGTGCTCTCTTGTGAGTGCTGTTGAGATTATCGTCAGGATCTTCTTTAACTCATTTGATCTACTTTTCAAAAACTTTAACATTGGGCATAAGTTTTGAATGGTAAGTGATAGGGCTTTCATATTTCACATGTGTATTCCTTGTGATAAGACCTTTCCAATGAAACCACAATTTTTTACCTCGTGACCTGGACCTTGACCTTTGACCTTTTTAAAAAAAACCTTTAACATTGGGAATAACTTTTGAATGGTAAGTGATCATGGTGATTGGGCTTTGATATTTCACATGTGTATTCCTTTTCACAAGAATTTTCCATCGATACCAAATTTTTAACCAAGTGGCCCTGACCTTGACCTTTCACAAACATGTACTTAACAGAAAATAGTGTTTATACTTACAAAGATGCCACCGGGGGCATTCGTGTTTCACAAACACAGGCTTTTTTTGTAAATATGTAATTGACATTTGATTGGACTTTGATCAAAGTCCTAATTTCGGATTTAAATGTATCGTATCAGAACGACCCTCATTGATGGATTATTAATTCATCTTAGTATGTTGACCTTCAACTTTATTTTGTATCAATTCATTTATTTTTTCTATTGTAGGGTAGATGTCGAATTATAACATGCTACAGTGGAAAATATCTTACCGGAAACAGTTGTCTACCCCTCCTTCAAATTACTACGAACTTGAGATATTCATTGAGAATTCAACTTGGAGTTTACTACTCAGATTCGGTAACACACGTAGCGTTTCTTCCAAAATCTTTTGAAGAATTTAAAAATGAAATTGACTTATACCTTAGCGCAAAAGGAATTTCAGGTGAAATACTTGGTACAACCGAAAAATTTATGAAAATGGGAACTTCACGAACAATATGTGTTGGTATATTCGTGTAGAGATATTTGTTACTTCTAGTGTCTCAAGATTGCACATCGAGAACAATTTAATAGAACTCAAAAATACGATAATAAACGGATGCAGGAAAATACGCCATACCGACAGAACACAATATAGACGACTGATGTATGAAGTAGGAAGCGAAACTGGGGAGGCCTTTATAACATCATATGAGACAAGACGAAAGCTCTTCTTGGCAAAAGTTTCAGAGGTTCTGTTATGTCAGCAAATCAAAATAAGTTCTGATGAATACAAAATCGATGATGATACTTCTAAATTAGTTTTACTGAAGGACGGCAGTGAAATATCCTTTGACGAGTATGACATAGCCCCTGATGGAACATTAAGGATTTGTTTAGACAGACTAGAAGAAATGAATTATTTTGATAAAAAGATTTCAAATGAAATTCAGTTGATTCAAAAAGATTACCAGTTGTATTATTTATGGATTATTTCATTAGGGTGTTCTGGTACAAGCCTCTTTTCATTGTTGCTTGGATTAGTTATATATGCTATGGTTCCTGCTTTGCACAATGCTCCCGGAAAGCTTTTAATGACCACGATGGCTTCACTTTTCTTCACTCTCATGACCTTGCAAATGAGTTACTTTGTAATTGAATCAAGACCTGCATGTATTGCAATGGCTGTTATCTTGCACTTTTCATGGCTGTCTGTTTTCACTTCCATGCAAGCCTCTAACTTTCATATGTTTCGAAGGTTTACAGCGAACGATCCCCAAAGACATTCCTCTATTCGATTTTTCGATAAGACGTTTCTTAAATACTTGATATACATATTTGGACTTCCATTACTATTCCTTTTATGTAACGTGCTTGTAGCATGGCTTATACATTCCGATGACGATTTTGGATATGGCGGTAGAAAATGTTTCATAAACAACAATTACCGTCTACTGGCTACTTTTATTATTCCAATAGCCTTAATTTGCATAGTGAACATTATCTTTCTCCTGTGTACAATACGTGCTATTCACTTAACCCCTAATCCTCAAAGCAGTCACCAAAACAGAAATGAGTTGGCTATATACATTCGACTGACCTCTACAACGGGGATATCATGGCTTCTACAGGTCATTGACTCCTTTCTACCATTAACTCCCTTTTCTTAAGTTGCAACCTCCATTAATTCCTTACAAGGATTCTTCATATTTATTGCATTTATCGTGAACAAAAGAATGATAAAGGTCCTGAGAGAAAAAATAAGTAAACAGAAGACAAAGTTTACTTCTGGTCCAACTCTCACAACCGACAAAGCCGCAACATCCTCAGTCTAATTTTTTTTTCGAAAGGTACACATAATTGAATTTAAAAAATGTAGGGGGCTTTTGTACGCTTTAGATATTTACAGAATGTGCGGCTAGCAAAACAGGGGATGTTTTCTTCTCCCGGGCACCTGGTCCCACCTCTAACTTGCTAGGGGTCCGTCGATGCTCAATTTTGTGCTCTATTGTGAGTGCTGTTGGGATTATTGGCAGGATCCTCCTTAACTCATTTGCAGGTACATTTGTATGTGTATTTCTGTTTTTGTGCAATACATTTGCTAATTGTGTGTGCTTATGCTGACGTAATCCCAGCATTGTACCCTATCGGTTATATCAGTGCTGACCCTTCCGCAGAATACGATAGATAACATCATGAAATGTAGTAAAAGGCTTATTGGGACGCCGTTATGCAGACAATCAAATCAAGTCATTTGGAGTTTTATTTTCGGACTTTTGATAGGGTAAATAATTTATCTGTAACATAAACTTATACATGTAAAACTAACACAACAGTTGATTGTTTTCTCATAAGTTTACTAGGTATACTTATATACTACTAAAATGCACATGAAGGTTAATTGTATGCACTCTGAAAAAGGTTAAGAAGCATATAGTTGCCGTTGTGTCCGTCTGTCTGTTCGTCTATATGTCTGTCCGACCGTCCGAACTCATATACTCTAAACCCTTCACGAGTTATTGATCATATTTCACACACATATTTATCAGGAATGGTCATTTGGGACAAAGGTCACATAAGGTAAATCATCAAAGGTCAAGGTTATTTCAAAGCTCAAGATAGCCTTTTCTACATATAAAATATTAGAAATTCATTGAAAATCTGTATTCCATCCATTTTGAATAATGATCGAAAAATGCATATTATTCTATGCATGTTAGGTTTCATGAGAAATTGTCCACCAAAAAAAAGTAGGAGTTGGGGTGGTTGCACAAGACCTTAGGGGATTGTATAGATATATCTTGAGAATTTAATCATATTTCACAATTGTTTATTTGGATAACCCCATTCGGGAAAAAGGTAACTTAAGGTCATTCATCAATGGCCAAGGTAATTTACAAGCTAAAATAGATATTCCAGCATAACCATTTCAGAAATTCATTAAACATCTATTTCATGTCAAAATGATATGAAATTTCATCTAAGGAGAAAATTATTTTCCTTATATATTTGTACGAGTTTTAAGATTTTTATTTCGTTGATGGGACAATGTGTACCGAAAAGGGATAAGGGTGATAAACAGAACATCTTTGGGATAATTTGTTTGAACTTTGAAGATTTGAAGAATGTGCGCTTTCAGGCAAATGTCTTCAAGGTCATATTTATTGTAGTTAAATGTCAAGGTCGCACATGATAAGAGACACTCACGAAATCAAACTTCCGGTAGCAAAATTATTGTGTTCGAGGAGCATCCATCAGTTTTTTTTCTTTCTTGGAGACAATATACATAGGAATTCATATTGACTTTCTTATATTCAGAGTTTATTCCTCAAATATTTGAGATGATTAAGATTTTAAATATCTTAATATTTCTCTTACTATTTCACCTCTTTATATTGTCCATATTGAAATATTTCCACTGTTGGTGTAGTTTCAATGAAATGCCAAAGACGGCGTTTTTTCCTGCATTGGATTCCTACTGTTTGGTTACTTAATTATGGTATATTTTATGATCAAACTGTTTATACAATAACTGTCTTTTGAAATGTGATTATACTTTGATAACCTACAATGGATCCAGGAATTATAAGGAAAATAATTCCTGGGTTCATTGTAGGTTATCACAGTATAATCACATTCCAAATAGACAGCTGTTGTAAATATTTACATTCCAGTTTTCACGCCCAAATGATGTTTAAATACATTTAAAAATCCGTTGCTAAGGCTCTGTTACTACGTACCGTCATAGTTCACATCCAGCCAAATTACTATGACGTCATAGTTCAAATCAAGCCACCGCGGTTATACTCATTTATACAGTGTCAATTCTATACAAATGAATGGGCATATGTAAATATTTACATAATAAAGTGATGTCCTTCTTGTTTTAATGATATATTCTTCCTTTTATATTCTAGTATCGTTAGTATGTGTTCCACTGTAATCAATGCATTATTGTTATCTTTGATATCTCTTCTTTACATTTCCTGTATATGGATATTTGAATAAATTAGATAACACATTGCTATGACTACTGCAGAATTTATAGCTCGACATGATAGTTTTTACATTGTCCTTTCAAACAGTTTTTGGACGATAAAATGAAAACATTACAAAATCTCGTTGTCCTCCATGGAATTTATTATAGGTTAGAACCATCCGAAACACCGAAATCTATAAAATTGAGACTAGCTCAATTAAGGGCAAGGAGATATACAGCGAAAAAAACTACTGAACCAAGGGTACATTTGTGAGCGACTGACTTTGTCACAGCAAACGTTATTTGGATGATACAATGAAAATATTATATACCATAAAAAACCCGAATTTTACAAATAAACCGGATATGAATTTCTTTTCTACACTTCCTAAGTGACGGATGTTGCTTGCAAACAGGAGATGCTTACTCTCTTGGGCACCGGATCTCATCTCCAATGCATGATTGCTTCTTTGATTGTATTATTTAAATCTCCATAGACATTTTTTTTTGTAAAATGGGACTGCATTGTAGGCGGAGCTGTCAAAATTAACTTGTGCTGCTCCACAAATATGTAAACTGCTATAGATCTGTCTCCCTTCTGATTAGTCTGAAATTGTTTTAGAATATTCAAACAACAAATTGTTAAATGATACAAGTCTTCAAATTAAAAAAATAGCATCATTAAAGAACAGATACTAGTAAATTTGCAGCATGGACCAGACATCCAAGAAAGCAGGGGATCTCCATAACACTAGGTTGCAGTACCCACAGCAAAACTCCAAAACACCCAATGCAAAAAACAGACACCCACAGAAGGAGACACAAAAGGAACTAGGAATACAAACTCACACCATAGAAACATTAAACATAAAAGACCACACTTAAATCAACGAGACCAATAGACAACCGGTGCCGACTTAGGACGGCCATCTGTCACGTAGGTAGCAGACGGTGTTGTTATCCCGGATTACATGCGCAAAACCACTATTCCGATTTCCCAGAGGTATCGAAGTACGCACAATTATGGTGTAAAACAACCTCCTCACTGTTAGATAACCACACACAAACAAGACCGTAAAATGCAGGGGTCCAAGCAACACAGATGAATATGTAAATGGATATAGAAAGAGGACTTGCGTAACACAGTCCGTGTTCTGCCGGCTGCAGCGAGCTCATGTATGTTATCACCCGAGGAGTCCGACTGACATTCAGAGAGGACAGGTGGTCGGGGCCCTGTCTTCTCTAAAGAGGTTTGGACAGGGCCCGTCATGGAGTCCCGTCGTCACAGTCAGTCAGAGTGCAAGTATTAAGAATGCGCTAGTACAAGACTGTAGATTGGTCAAGTACCAAGCCTAGTGTCCGTCTGGTGACATTAGGATCATATCCACGGTATAAAAGGCGTTTGGTGATTCTGACGCATTTTCGACAGTGATGTTGTCTATCTTTGATCCTTCTTATCTTGTTAATTATGTCACCATAAAATGCAGCTTGTGAAATACCAAAAGTAAAGTACTCTGTTGCCTGTATTGGTCCGAATTTCAGAAGAAATTGACAATGATTTTTGTAAAATTTCCAGAAAGTCTTTACTAGTTTGTGAAAGCGAAAACCTTGTCCCAAAAGTTTCTTGGTAATTGGTAAATTTCTACTATGAAAATCAAAAACATCAGTACATGCTCTTGCATACCGGATTAGCTGTGAAATATAGATATCATAGGACGGTAATCTAGGAACATCACCGTCAAGCCATGGGAAATTTACTATGTTAAATCCAAAATCATCTCATTTGTCATGCATACTTGATTGGATCTCTCAATTAACAATTATGATATTTAGTTAAAAAAAAGAGGTGTTTCTGTGTTTGAAACGTTTGCCTTGTTTAGAATCAATTCTTGTGGATAGATGACATTTTTATACTTTATAAAAACAGGATTATCGATAGTAAGAATATCATCCAGGTACCTAGAAGTACCAATGAAATATTTCACATCATCGTTTTCTCTTTGCTTTTGAAGATTATGGATAAATTCCTTTTCATACGTGTATGAAAATAAATCTGCAACAAGAGGCGCACAATTAGTACCCATAGGAATCCCTATATCCTGTTTGTAGAATTTCTCACTAAATCTTACATAAATATTGTCCAAAAGGAAGGACAAGGCAATACACAGGTCACCACATGTCCTTGATTTTTAAGATTTGTAATCTGTGGCGGAAAAGAAACCCCTCGATTCAGATGTACAAAGTTTTCCCCTCTCGATCAAAACATCATTTAATGAGTTTGGACAGTCGATCATTTATTTTGTCGTGAAAAAGCGTGGTGTACGTATGGCACAATGCTAGTATTACGTCTGTATAAACATAACGAACATTGATGTTAACACAAATGGAGATACTCATTTTTGAAAGAAGTATGTTGGAAGTTTCATTAAAACAGTCTCAGAGTGAGATCAAGGTCACATATTTAGGAACGTAACATTTATGATCAATTTTGGTTGGTCGTTTCTTCAAACACATTTGAATATTTCTGTTTACAAAATTGTCTCAATTTTCTAAAACCTGGGTCCTGTAGCATCATATCCCAGTCTTTCGGTATATTTAGGACATAATTTTCACAGACTTTGGCCATATTACATTTCTCAGATTGAGGATCAGTGACGAGGGTTAAATATCAGAAACGTGCATGTCTGGTCCATTCTGTAAAAAATGATGCTAATGAATTTGAAGACGTTAAACATTTATGATCAATTCTGCAACAACCCTGTTTTATAAGCCAGAATGAGGTCAATGTCACGTATTTAGAATCAAACCTATGAATTTCCAATAAATGAATAAAAGTGAAGTCAAGTTCACGTGATTACATACTTAGGATCAAACCTATAACAGTCCAGTTTCATAAACCAGAGATAGGTCAAGCTCATATATTTAGGATCAAACCTACGACAGATCTGTCCATAAACCAGAGTAAGGTCAAAATCGCATATACAGGATCAAACCTTTGACAGTCTAGTTTATAAACCACTGTGCGATCAATGTCACCTACTTAGGAAGGTCATATATTTAGGATACAAGACGTGACAGTCAAGTCAGTTTCATAAACGAGAGTAAGGTCAAGGTCACATAAACTGGTAAAAGGTTAAACTTGTGATAGCCCAATTTAATAAACCAGAGTAAGGTCAGTATTAAGGATAAAAACCGTGGAAGTCAAGTTTGATCAAATTGAGGTCAAGGTCACATATTGAGGATCACTACTTTTGTAGCCAAGTTCAATCAACTTCGGTTGATCGTTTCTTCGACGCATTCAAAAATTTCTGTTTTCATATTTCTTGAAATCGCTACAACTTGGGTCCTGTAGCATCATATCCCACCCATCTTGCTACGTCTGTCGGTAAGTTTTTGGACGTAATAATTTTCACACTCTTTGGCCACATTACATTGTTTAGATTAAGGATCGCCGCTGACATGGTTAAGTACCCGAAACGTGCATGTTTGTTCCATGCTGCAAATATATCTGTTCTTAAGTGATGATATTGAATTTGAAGACGTTTAACATTTGTACACACATAAAAGGTCAAACTAATGATCACCAAAGTGAGGTCAAGGTCACATATTTAGGATGAAAACTGTAATAGTCCAGATTAATGAAACTAAGGTCATGGTCACATATTTAGAATTCGACCTGCGACAGCCCAGTTTTATAAACGATAGTGAGGTCAAGGTAACATAATTAGGATCAAACCTGTACATGACAGTCTAGTTTCATAAATTTGAGCAAGCTAAATCCTTTCACAATCCATTATTTAGTTTATTAATCAGAGAGAGGTTAATCAGGATTTTAGGATCAAACCTATGTAGTCCATTTTTTATAAACCAGAGTGATGACATAGGACCATACCTGTGGTAGTTTATTTATACCAGTGAAGCTATGGTCACATATTTAGGATTAAGCATGTGACTGTCCAGTCTAATAAGCCAGAGTGAGGCCAAGGTCACATATTTATGACCAAAGCTATGACTGTCCATTCAAAGAATACAATGTACAATAAAGTTGCATCACACCTATGACAGTCCAGTCCATAAACCAAAGTGAGGTCAAGGTCACAAATTAAAACTAAAGCTATGACAATACATTTTTCATAAACTTGAGTGAGCTCAATGTCATATGTTTTATCCACAAGAATTAACCCTTAACAAGGCAAACCTTTCAAATACAGAAACACCCTTTTTGGACCTAAATATCAAAATTGTAAACGGAAAGATTCATACAAGTGTATATGACAAAAGGGATGATTTTGGATTCAACATAGTAAATTTCCCTTGGCTTGACGGTGATGTTCCAAGATTACCGTCATATGGCATTTACATATCACAGCTCATCCGGTACGCTAGAGCATGTACTGATATTTTGGATTTTCACAGTAGAAATTTACAAATTACCAAAAAACTTTTAGGTCAAGGTTTCCGCTTTCATAAACTAGTTAAGACTTTCTGGAAATTTTACAAGAATTACAGTCAATTTTTTTTAAAATTCGGATCTATACATGCAACGGAGTACATTACTATGGGTATTACACAACCTGTCTTTTATGGTGATATGATAAACAAAATAAAAAGGATCAAAGGTAGGCAGCATAACCATCGAAAATGCGTCAGAATCATCAAACGCCTTTTATATCGTGGATATGATCCTAATGTCACCAGACGGACACTAGGCTTGGTACTTGACCAATCTACAGTCTTGTACAAGCGCATCCTTGAGACTTGAACTCTGACTGACTGTGACGACGGGACTCCATGACGGGCCCTGTCCAAACCTCTTTAGAGAAGACAGGGCCCCGACCACCTGTCCTCTCTGAATGTCAGTCGGACTCCTCGGGTGATTACATACATGAGCTCGCTACAGCCGGCAGAGCACGGACTGTATTACGCATGCCCTCTTTTTATATCCATTTACATATTTATCTGTGTCTCTGGGGCCTCTGCGTTTCGCGGTCTTGTTTGTGTGATGTCATCTTACAGTGAGGAGGTTGTTTTACACCACAATTGTACGTTCCTCGAGACCTCTGGGTAATTGGAGAAGTGAGAGGGTTGTGCGCACGTAATCCAGGATAACCACACCATTTGCTACTTGCGTGACAGATGGCCGTCCAAAGTTGGCACCGGTTACCCATTGGTCTCGTCGGTTTATGTGTAGTCTTTTGTGTTTGATGTTTACATGTCGTATGTCTCTTTTCCGTCTCATGCTGTACTCGTCTTTTGTGTTTTTGCATCGGGTGTTTTGGTGTTTTACTGTTGATGCTGCAAAGGGGTCTTGTTGGAGATCTCCTCCCTTCTTTTTAGAATCAAAGCTGTGACAGTCCATTTTCATAAACCAGTGAGGTTACGGTCACATATTTAGGATTAGTCATATGTCAGTCCAGTGGCATAAACCAGAATGAAGCCACGGTTCATGAACAAGACTGAGGTCAAGGTTAATAAACCAGAGTGAGGTAAAGGTAACATATTTAGGATCGGAACTGTGCCAGACGAGTTTAATATGTTACCCTTTTTCTCTGTAACGTCATTTGTCATTTGGTATTTGTCAAAAGACTTTCATATCTTAGTGGTAGTGCACAATGTGTTAGATGGAAAGGTGTTTTGTCTGAACAAAAAGATGTTGCAATAGGAGTGCACCAGGGATCTATTCTTGGTCCTCTGTTTTTTATTTTATTTGTGAATGATTACCCTAAGTGTCTAAAACATTCTAATATTACAATTTAAGCTGATGACACAACACAAGATGTTCTCTGCTTCACTATATTGTTTTAATCATCATCCTCATCATCATCATCATCAACAACAACAACAACAACAACAACAACAACAACAACAACAACAACAACATTCATTTATATTATTTTTAAGAAAGACAAATATATGAATTTGGCCGATGTGCGTACTTGTCGCCGGTGTAACGACGAATAATGACCCCCGTCGAATAATGACCGGGGGGTCATTATTCTACGTAGAAAAATGACCCCCAGTCGTAGGATAATGAGTCCAACCTGTAGAATAAATACCCGGGGAGTCATTATTCAACGTGTGGGATATAGAAAAATGACCCCATAGAAAAATGACCCCCCATACATGTATATTATTGTGGTGCCAGCGAAGCAGAGCGCCACTTAGGGATCACTTAGCCCGTCGTCTGTCTGTCTGTCTGCCTGTTTGTCCGGACTTTCATATTTGGCATGTGTGTATATACAAGACCTTTCTGATGGTAATATATATTTTGAGCACGTGACCTTGACCGCGACCTTTGACCTAAATTTGGAAAACTTTAACTCTGCACATAACTTTATTACCATTAGACGTAGGGCTTTCATATTGGGCAAATGTGTTCCTTATGACAAGACCTTTTCGATGATACTATAAATTTTGAGCACGAGACCTTGACCGCGACCTTTGACCTACATTTGAAAAACTAACTTTTTTCAACTCTGCACATAACTTTGATATGAAATGGACAGAGTACTAACGATAGAATTATATTTTAGTTGCTAAAGAGAAATCCCGAGCAGGCGCGGATTCAGGAATTTTCGTCAGGTTGGGGGTGGGGGGTGTCCAACCTTCCGAAATTTTTGACAAGCAAAAAAAAAAAAAAAAAAAAAACACACACACACACACATACGAAAAGGGGATAGGGGGCTTCAGTATCTATTACTTTAGTATGGTCGAAATCTATTTTTGCCATTGAAACAGCTTTATAGACAATATTTTTTATAAATATGACATCCCGCGTTTTTTCCTCCATGTAAAACACATTCGAGATGATTGTTTTAGTTTTGTAAAATGTGCAAGTGAAGTCACAATGGGGGGGGGGGGGGTATGGGGGTCCTTCCCTAGAAAATTTTTGGTTGAAATGGTGTAAAATCGTATAATGTTAGACAAAATAAACATGGAAATAGCACTTTCATGAAAGCCAGGGATATGTGTGTATGACGGGAGAAGGGATAACCCTGAGCTTTGAAGTGATTCGGATTTTTTAAATATTTACAATGTTTGGAATACTGGCGAGCGGAGCGAGCCAGAAAAAAAGGTAAGATAAAAAAAACCCTTTGGACCCCCTCTCATACCCATCAAATATCCACACAAGACCCCACCTCTGACAAATCTGAGGGGGGGGTCCGGTACCCCCCCTCTGGATCCGCGCATGCCCGAATTAAAAAAATTGTTTTGAAGCCACTTCATAGGCAAAGTACATGTTGGCTTATATAGTCGGGTGCATACTCTTCAATCTATTTTTTCAGAGTTGTATTTCCCATCCTTATTATTATATATATATACTTACAAACATCCCAAGTGGCGGATTCAGAGTGGGGCGGAGGGGACGGTCTCGGCTCCCTTAAATCCTAAGTGTTCTGACTTCACTATTTGTTCATATTTGGTGGTTAAATTTAACTGCTATTTTTCAAAATGTTCTTAGCTCGCTTCGCTCGCCAGCATTATTCGTTAATGTTATCAATACGTACAGCTGTAGCTCACTTAAAAATATTGAATGAATAATAGTTCGTATAGCCTTCCTTCATTTTAGATAGCGGTTACCTACCGACTGGGGAAGATGAATTGACATGAAAATGCACGATTTCTAAACATAAATATACCTGAGCACCGCAAACGGTGAATAATACGCCCGTCATGAACATTTCAAAAGGCTATTTTTGTATAATACTTTTCTAAAAGAAACGCATTAAAGAAACCAACATGAAATTTTAAATTTCAGCTAAATTTGTAAATGCATGTAGGAAGATCACGTAAGAGAAAGTGCGGAAAACTGTGTATTTCCAGTATTCTAGGTTCCAATGGGACATAACTCCCACAAAAATTGACGCAAGTACAGTAAAGCAAAGTCATATGCAAAATTTCAGCTCATTATGTCAAAGCATGTAAGAGAAAAGTGCGGAAAACTGAGTATTTCCAGTATTCTAAGTTCCAAAAGGGGCATAACTCCAACAAAAATTGGCGGAAATTGATGACACTCTAACTTGATCTGTAGTACATTAAAACAAAGTCATGTGCACAATTTCAGCTCAATATGTCAAAGCATGTAGGAGAAAACTGCGGAAAACTGTGTATTTCCTATATTCTAAGATCAAAAAGAGGCATAACTCCTTCAAAAATTGACGCAATGTGATGACACTCGATCTTGATCTGTAGTACATTAAAACAAAGTAATGTGCAAAATTTCAGCTCAATATGCCAAAGCAGGTAG
Source organism: Pinctada fucata (assembly GCA_028142955.1). Classification (NCBI taxonomy): domain Eukaryota; kingdom Metazoa; phylum Mollusca; class Bivalvia; order Pterioida; family Pteriidae; genus Pinctada; species Pinctada fucata. Next base: position 42,568,133 of record AP027102.1, on the reverse strand, counting down.
GAGAAAAGTGCGGAAAACGGGCGGACGGAGACCCGGACGGAGAGTCGGACGGACGGAGACCCGGATGGACGGACATCACCATACCATAAAACGTCCCGTCTGAAGACGGGCGTATAAAAAATGGCTAAATCGCATGATCTTCTGGAGGGGGGGGGGGGGGGGCTTAGTCCCCCATCCCGATTCCTCCGCCAGGGCCTTAGACTCCTAACCCTAAAATCTGTACCGCCCGCTGACTCCCTTTTTGCAGTCACGAACATGTAGTTCCCGTTCTATGATAAGCATAGTCACTACACGACCTGAAATTGTTCAGCATGGCACACCCAATGTTGATTTGGAGTAACCTCTAACGTTTTATAGGGAAATTGCCATCAATGCTCTTTGCATACAGAACTGCGGTTCATGATTCAACAAAGAAAAGTCCTTTTTTTCTTGTGTATGGCAGGCAAGCAAGACTACCTATAGATTTGGATTTGCCATCAGAATTGGATGCAAACGAATCTCTGGAAGACGTTTTAAAGAGAAGATGCGATGCGTTCATTGACCTTAATTGCACCAGAGAGGAGGCGGCTGCCAACATTAGGAAAGCCCAGAAAAAACAGAAGAGAAACCACGACAAACGGGCTTCTAAAACTGATTTTGAAATAGGAGATCTCGTACTCGTTCACAATACGAGAAAAACTACAAGAAAAGGTGGAAAACTTGAAAAGAAATGGAACGGTCCTTATGAAATCAGGGAAGTTATGCAAAAGGGGACATACAGATTAAATGGATTGAAGAACGCAGTGAATGGGAGCCGATTAAAATTGTATTTGATAAGAGGGGGGTTTCAGGGTAAATCCGAAGATGGTAATAAAAGGAGAAAAAAGAACGAGGAAGAAGAGAAGAAACCAGAGAAAAAAGAGGAGAAGCCCCAGCATGAATTTTTCGAATCTAAATCTGACGAGGAACAATATGTCCCAAAGGAAGATCGACGGCGTGGTTCTTATGAGTGCAGTGATAGCGATAGTGATACCATCATTATCGGGGAGGAGGAGGACGTCACATTGATAAACTTTTTTCCTATTACCGGAGAGTGGCAGACAGAAAATTGCGATAAGTTTGATTTAACCGTGAAAAATGTGCACGACAGTGACAGAGGAAGAAAAATAAAGATAACTTCAGAACCAACAAAAGTCGCATGTATGAGGGGTGATGGAAACTGTCTATTCCGCACATTCAGTTTCGTTTTGTCAGGCGTACAGTCGTTCCACAAAACTGTGAGGGAAAAAATAGTGTCCTATATGGAGGAAAACAATGACGTCTTTTCGAGAATCGAAAACACTCCGATGGAAAAATATCTTTCGGCGTCAAAAATGATAAACCCTGGAACCTGGGGGATTGAGTTGGAAATAATTGCTTTTGCATCTATGTGCAATACACCCGTCCACGTGTACTGTTCGGCTGGCCATGGTGAGTACAAGTGGTTAGTCTACAAGCCTGCAATTGGACAGAGCTTATACAACCATTCTGTATATCTCCAAAACATCTATGGCCATTTCGAACCTGTTCTCGATGTTAGGGAAGAGGTATACACAAGGACACCCTACATGAAAATCGCAGATTACCTCGACAAACGTCTGCAGAATTACGTTGCACAGGACATTCTAGAATCCGCTCTGGTGAACTCCAATATAGACGAGTTGAAGTGTAAACGTCTTCATATTGAATAGCATCATTTAAGAACAGATAAATTGGCAACATGGACCAGACATGCACGTTTCGGGTACTCAACCCTCGTCAGTGATCCTCAAAACTAAACAATGTAATATGCCAAAAAAGTATGAAAGTTACCATGTCGAAAAGCGTACCGAAAGACGTAGCAGAATGGGTGGGATATGATGCTACAGGACCCACGTTTTAGAAATTTCAAGAAATTTTGATAACAGAAATTTTAGAATGCGTTGAAGAAACGATCAACCGAAATTGATCGAACTTGGCTTCATGTGCCCTCGGGGACTCCTGGTCCACCAGCAGTGACACTCACCAAGTGGTATAAATGTAAACGTCTTCATATTGAAGGTGAGATCCATCGAGGACATAGAACCTCCATATGTGATTACTCGAAAGTTCACAGACAAGTTCTGCACGCCTTGCAAATTCAAAGTGGACCCAAACATCTTTAACGTCCTATGTGATTGGGCTGACTTTGACCAGTTTTTGTAACTTTTCAGACTTCCGAACAAAAGCTGTAATGGTGTCTTTATGTCTGATCCAGAGACCCATCCGTACAATTGTTTCGTTAAAGTAACTTTTTTAAGTATTCAAGATGAAAACGTGAACAAGCAGTTCTGTTTTATACGACATCAGAGACGTTGCATATGTTTATAAGGAGTTTTATTTACACATTTAAATATAATTTCCCCGAAACACATTTGGGCAAAAGCAGTCTCACCTGAATTCAAACACTTTCCAAACCAGCAGTGACATATAGTAAACCATATTCAGTTCAACCATATACGCCTTAAATATATTATACCAAGCAACACCTGCCAGATGGCCAGATGACTTAATTGCGCAAAAGTTTATGCGAATGTTTAAATTGTGATGGAAAGATTTTGAATCCATTGAAGAATTTAAATGTTAACAAGAAATTGAAAAAGAAATCGGGGGGGGGGGGGGGGGGTATGTCTATGTGAAGTGTAAGTTAGTTTTTTCCAAGTTGAATATGATCTACTCTATGGCAATTTTTGGTGCGGCTTAGTTTTGTATTTTTATGACCATCACGTTTTGTGCTAATTGTTTTCGGTGAAATTAAGTCAATGCTTATGTCATGATATCTCAACGTATATTGCTAACATTATACTTACACAAGACTTCGACTATTTCAAGTTTCAATTTACATAATTTATGTAAATGACTTGATTAAAGTATATGTATTTTAGCTTTATATTTTGTATCTTTACTTTGCCAAGTCACATATTGTACAGATTCGAGAAGATATTTAATTTTACATGTCAGGTTTTACACATATCATCTTTGGTGTCACTCAGAGTCAAAAATAAGCCCTCTCTGCAAAGTGAAAATACGATGTCCTCCATGCCCGAGTAACTCAATTTATAAGGGATCCAAAAGGCCACATATCGTGCACCTGAGTACAATGTGCCACCTTTGTTCAAGGATCGACCGGGACGGCCATCTTGGCTTTAGAATTTGCCCAAAAACAAAAATTCGGAAGAGGACATTAAGATCTATCTGGTTTCTAGTCAAGTTTCGTTGAATTCTGTTCAGCAACTCAAGGGGATAAGTTGTAAATGTCTCAGCCAATCAGATACCTAGGCGGCTATCTTGGTTTTTCGATCGGCCTGAAAACACAAACTTAGCAGAGGACATTGAGATCTTGCTTGGTGTCCACCAAGTGTCGTTGAATTCCCCTGAATGGTTTCAAAGCACAAATCATAAATGTCGGAGCCAATCAGAGGCCGAGGCGGCCATCTTTTTTTCCGATCGGCCTGAAATACACAAACTCGGTAGACATAAAATTGAATTCTGTTCAGTGGTTTCAGAAGAGAAGTCGAAAATGTCTTAGCCAATCAGAGTCCAGGATTGCCAGCTTGGTTTTTATCAGAGTTAAGGATTGCCAGCTTGGTTTTTCGATCGGCTAAAAATACACAAACTAGGCAGGGGACATTGAGTTCATGCTTCCTATCAAGTTTCCGCAAATTCAACTCAGCGGTTTTGCTGACATGTCAGTTTTAGAAACTGAGTAAACTCAATGTAAGAGGTATCTCTCTTCCTCTGCAAATCACAGGCAGTAAACTCTATATTGATTAGTTAATAATTAATTAGTGTTAAATTAATATTTTTGAAATATTTATCACTAATTAATCAAAAATATTAATTTATCACTAATTAATTATTAACTAATTAAGTAAGGGTTATTCTACTGTCTCCGAGGGCGTAGCCCGAGGAGCAGTTGAATAACCCACTTGTTGCACGGCAATTGTTCGGCCATCAAACAATTATCACCAATGATTGAGTAATTATAAGTCGTCATTCCTAGTACGTAACGGTAAGAGAAAACTACTCATGGTCAGTAAACAATAACAAAGACAAATGTACAATATCGTACAGAGATCAGAATTTCACGCATTTTAAAACTTGATTTGAAAGAAAACTACTTTAAAGAAATTAAAAGAATTATTTCCAGAATTTGAATTGAATGAGAGAAAATAAAAGAAACTAATACGGTATTCAAACTAAAGATACTATACCCAACAAGCGAATTTTAGGAGGTGGGGTCGGGGATTTTCTGTACAATTTTCCATAAAATATTCGAAACTGTTGGAATCTTCCGCTATTATTTGTGTTCTGTTCAAAGCTATTCAATGCTTCCGGTCAGTACAAAATTATTCGATCGAAATCTTACTTTTGTCTGGCTCCGTTTATAGCGGATCCTATTCATTCAAGTACTAATCTAGAGGGCGCTAGGGGATTCAGGATCCCGCCCCTCCCTAGAATTTGCCGTTTTTCAAATAATTTTTTTTTCCACAAACATATGTTAATTGGACCCCCCCCCCCTAATTCACTGTGGGAAAAAATCTAGATCCGCCCATGACTTTGATGAAAGTAATTCAAATCTGAAAGTCGCGGGGTGTCCTTCTCATTCCTTAGATATGCGCTTATAGTGATGTTTCTAATAATTCTAAAGGAAAAATGCGTTTCCATTTTTCAAAACGGAAGACAGTTGACTTCGGGTCAATTAAGGACAATAAACGGTTCAGTCGATTGTTCAATGATTGGTTCAACCATTTATTTAATCATTGCTTCACAATGAAAAATATTGCACCGTCTGGAAAGGTGTTAATTACCGTCTACAACGTAGACCGTGCAACAATATAGAGTTAATTGCCTGTGCTGCAAATCTATCAAGCAGTGCCTAATACATTTAGTTGAAAATGGTGATTTAGAAAAATTTGTTAAAGATCTGTAGAGCAAATCTGAAGAGAAAAAACAATCGTATATGAAGATAAAAACTCAGTCCTATGACAAAAGCCCCTACACCCAGAGAAAAATCCAAAAAGCAACGTGACAACACAAAAAACGCCACCAAAACATCGATTACACAACGATTGCGGACCGGTCAGTTGGAGTAACAACAGCAACCCATGCACTGGTGTGGTTAAACCGGTTTACGAGCGCTCAACCTTTTAAAAGTTTAATTTCATTTGTGCAGTACACAAAAGAAACAAATCAAATTTTGCAATTATTCTTAATTGAGATAAATGTATATATTAATAATTCAATGATAAGATTTATTTTGTTGGACTGCTATGTAATTCAGTGTCACAATTGGTGCGTTTCCACTTATCAGGGTCAGGGTGGCCATTTCTGTTTTCCGATCAGCAACAAACCTGGTAGCGGACGTTGCGATCTTGATTTCTGTCAAATTTTGTCGACTTCTGTTCAGTAGTTTCAAAGGAAAGGTAAAAATGTCAGCCAATCGGAAGCTGGGGCGGCCATCTTTGTTTTCCGACCGGCTCGAAAAACAAACTTGGCAGAGAATGTCGGGACCTTGAGTCCTGTCAAGTTTCGTTGAATTGCATTCAGTGGTTTCAGAGGAGATTTTCTCAGCCAATCAGAGGCCAGGGCGGCCATCTTGGTTTTCCGATCGGCCAAAAAATACAAACTTGGTAGAGGACGTTGAGATCTTGCTTCCTGTCAAGTATAGGCGTCCATTTGTTTCTTGTCTGCAAATGTACAATCTTTCAAAACAGCCCATATTCATGAACAATGAAGAGTAATTTAGCATTTTATTGGACAATTTAGACAGTCTTAAGTATAAAAGAGGGGGGTCATTATTCTACGGGGGTCAATATTTTTCGTGAGGGTGTGTGCAAATGACACTTATTCTACGGTCGAAAAATGACCCCCACAGTCGTAGAATAATGACCGTAGGTCATTTTTCTACGTAGAATAATGACCCCCGGTCATTATTCTACGGGGGTCATTATTCGTCGTTACACCGGCATTGATAATAACTTCCTTAAAATATATATTATGAAATTTATAAAAACCTATTTTCGTTTAAAAAATCTAACGTATGAAAATTACGTGTATATAGATTGGCGCACGAGCCTAGAATGACCAGTCTACCTCACTAGAGTAACCACAGTCACGTGACTCAACTCTGAAAACAATTAGCATATCTCGAAGAATAATTCCCGCTATACTATCGAAACGCGGGAATATTTTATTTGACTCAACTCTGAAAACAATTAGCATATCTCGAAGAATAATTCCCGCTATACTATCGAAACGCGGGAATATTTTATTCTCCGCTTCACTATATTGTTTTAATCATCATCATCATCATCATCATCATCATCATCATCATCATCATCATCATCATCATCATCATCATCATCATCATCATCATATTATTTTAAAGAGAGAAATTCAAACAGTTGGGGTGAAACTTGTCAAAAGAAAATTATCGGTTGTAAACAAAAATTTCACAAGACCTCTTAACATAATTATGCCTTATAGATTCAGGGATTTAGAAACAGACAATCTTGATTCTAAAGAGTCTGCCACGTAGCCATCCTTGGCGCTGTCGGACTTCCACCGACCGTGATGTTTCCAACATCTCTCATTCACCAGAGAGTTTGCCGCCGCTGTGGCGCCCCAGCTCTCAGAGAATGAACACCTATGTTCAATTCTCCAGAAACTTCCTTCAATCTACTGACCAAACATTCTCTAACCCTTGTATAACTCAGATTTTTATTTTTCTTAATCAAGGAACATTTTTCATTTGATCTAAAAATTGGCTTGAATAAAAAATCTTCACTCTTCAAATTGACCTCTCCTAAATCTAAATATTTCTGTAAAATCGTGCAACAAAGGTACCTTTACTTACAACCACACTTTTACCTAATCTGTACTTTTACGAATTTGAATGGAAAAGTAATTGTCATAAAACACAATGTCATTACAGTGCAAATTTGCTAACTCGTCAAATCTAAGAAATGCTGAGAAGGCAACAACGATCATGGCTAGGTCACGAATGATCAACAGGGCAGATGAGAGCCGATGTTTTTCACATAACTGATGAAGATGACGCACTTCAAAAGGGTCCTTTTTCTGCGTCGGTACTTTGGAAACTCGCTTTCCTGTTTCGATAAGGTTGTTCACAAACGCATTATCTGTGGCGTCATGGAAACCATGCAATGAATGCATAAATTTCACTGCATTTCGATGATTGCAAAACTGAATACGAAGCACCAGCGTCCAGCAATGATGTAATATACAAACAAACTGCACAGGCTCTGCAGGTAACGGACAAAAACCTTTTTGTCGGCAAAATTCTTCCCACTTTTTAAAAAATAACCCGCACATTTACAAAACGTAGAGTTGCTTCTACGCTGCATAAGGTAAGAACACATGCTCTTCTCCAAACGAACGTTATCTTCGCTCTGTGGAACACCTGCCCAAAGACATCTCTGCAATACGCTGTTCTCTAAACCTGTCAAAATGTACAATTCAATAACTAATTAAAGGAATTCAAAATTCAGATTAAAAGCGATCATTTTAAACTTAAGATTCTTACTAAATATACCATTTTTACCCCTGCCTGGTGTAATGCAGCCATCGTTTAATTCGTAATTCTCATAATTCAGAAAGATTTGCCAGAAAGGAGCCGATGTCCAACAGGGGACCACCAGGGTACCCTTAGTATGATCTTGCTTCAATTTCGCTATTGTAGCGCATACTTACCTAGGAGGTGGCAGAAACAAGTTATTCTCTCCTTCCCATGAGCATTTGAAAGCATCAACTTGCTCTGTACCGGGACACCACCACCTTGAATTAAACCTTGTACACTTCGTATTATAATCAGTGGCGAATCTGTCTACGGTGTGTGGGCCCCACAAATTGTATAATGTAACAAAACTCAGAGGAGTTACTTTCCAATCATCACTGTCGCTACTACGACTAAGCAAATCAGCTCTGTTATTTTCAGCTCTAGGAACCCAAAATGTCGAAATCGAAACTGATTTCTCCTCACATTGAGAACCTTCATGATCCTAGCCACATTTTGGCTGTCTGTGAACCACTTCATGGTTTGTCCTTCCAGACTATCAGCTAATGAGTTATAAACTCTACTAAGAGCAACGAGCTCTCGCCATGTGGAGCTTTCTAAAGACTCTATTGACGATCACGTACCTATGACATCACTTCCTGGTTTATCAACTATGTAACCGCCATAACCTGTATGAGAGGCGTCACTAAAGACGGTAACATCAGAACTACATGTTTCATTGCTCAAACAATAATGTTTCTGACCGTTCAAAAGTAAACAATTGTCCTGCCAAAATCTTAACTCATGTCTAAAATTACAGGCGCATTCCAACTAGCTCTAGAGTTAATGCACATAAAAATGTACCTGGTTCTCATCCTGACCACACTACCAAATGCTACCTGCATAGATATAACTTGACCAGCAATAGCTGCTAAGCGTCGAACACTGCATTTGAACTCACCTGAGTGATTAGTAGAGATAAACTGATCAATAAGCTGACTGATTTTCACCTCACCTGTGTTTAAATTCCACTTTTAAGCCTAACCAGGAAACGTGCTGGGAAGGTTCCCATGCGCTCTTATCGTCTGCGATAAAAAACCCAACGCTTCCAAGTCTACTCTTATTCTTTTACTCACTTGCAATGCGTCATTTTGAATTGACGCTCCACCCAAGCCGTCATCAAGGTACATGATGATTTTAAGACCATCGTTTCTCCAATACTTTACCATCATCCTCATCACCTTTGTGAATATGTGCGCAGCATTGCTTACTCCAAAGGGCAACACATTAAAAACAAAGTATCTTACTTTACTTTCTCCCTGAAAAGTCCATGCAAAACCTAGATATTTTCTGTGTTCCTCAAAAATGTAAATGTGGTGATAAGCAGATTTAAGATCAATTGTAAAAGAACAATCTCCTATCTCAAACAAGTATCTAGCCACTGAGGCGTCCTACAATCTAAATTTACACTTAAAAATGTGCAAATTTATATGTCTACAGTCAAGCACAAGACGTGCTTTCCCCTCTCTGTTAAAAGCTACTTTAAGTGGATTAACAACAACTGGCGGTATAACAGTCTCAGATATACACCCTTTTTCTAAAAGCTTAAACATTTCAATGTCAACAATAGCTATATTGTCCCTAGCAGATCTGTTATTCTTCAGAATAACTGAATTTGGAAAATCATAAAATGGCAGCTAATTTGAAGACGTTTAACATTTGAACTACTTGGTGAGTGTCACTGCTGGTGGACCAAGAGTCCCCGAGGGCACATGTAGCCAAGTTCGATCAATTCGGTTGATCGTCTGTCTCTTTAACGCATTTGAAATTTTGTGTGACAAAATTTCTTGAAATTTCTAAAAAGTTGGTCCTGTAGCATCATATCCCACCAATTCTGCTACGTCTTTTGGTACATTTTTGGACATAATTTTCATACTTTTTGGCCATTTTACATTGTTTAGACTGCGGATCACTGACGAGAGTTTAGTACCCGAAACGTGCATGTCTGGTCAATGCTGAAAATTTATCAGGTCTTAAATGATGCTATTGAATTTGAAGACGTTTAACATTGTAAACATTATTCAAAACATCTAAAATGTATTCATCAGCCCCAATTTGGGCCCATTTAGCTATACAAGAATGTAATCTATTTACAGGACTAGCTACAGAGTTAAAGAGAGGACCACATGTACTTAACTTAGATTTCTGTTGCGTAGCTTCGCATTCAGGGGCCCCTCTCCAATGTCCCGGCTTCCCACAAGCAAAACATAATTCTGGTTTCGGTCCGGAAGTTACTATGATAGATTTACCACTCGTTGCGGTCTGTAGGACAGGTATTTGCTGCACGGGATAAGGAGCGTATCTTCTGCCATAACGCTGTTTCTTTTTCTTATCTTCCTTACTCATACGTTCGACCCTTGCTTCAGCCTTGTGGATTCTTTTCTCATCATCGCTATCTTCAGCCAACTGATGTGTCTCATATTGCTCCACCAGTTTTTAACCAAATTTCGAATTGTCAGCTAACTTTATGAGTTTTTGTCTATGTGAAAGTAGCTCCATACCTTTTTTAATACTTTGTCTCGCTTCCGGAATTTCAGGAACCGGCTTCTGCAGAGCATTTTCAACAATTCTCAGCTTGTCCATGACTTTAACGCTATGTTTAAATTGGGCTTCATTGCCTTTTCTCTTGAAAGCATAGTCTAAATCCCCTGTGGCGATATCTTCAATTTTGGCCATATTTTGCTCATTAATCAGTCTCTGCCGTTCAGCAAAACTCGCCTCAAAACTGGATAATTTAGCAGAAGTTAACGATTCAAAACAGTTTATTGATTCACTTACAGCGTCCCGAACTTCTTGCTGTAGCGAGGAAGTACTTTGATACGGACGCGTGGAAAATATACTCTCTTCCGAAGTCATGCCGGCGAAATCACGTGTATATAGATCGGCGAACGAGCCTAGAATGACCAGTCTACCTCACTAGAGTGACCACAGTCACGTGACTCAACTCTAAAAACAATTAGCATATCTCGAAGAAAAATAATTCCCGCTATACTATCGAAACGCGGAAATATTTTATTTCCCATAAATCTATTGATGTTATCGAACACAAACTACATGATGATCTTTCAGTGGATGCAAAGTAACAAGCTTACCATGAATTTAAACAAAACCCAATGCATGTTGATTGGTACTAAACAAAAACTTGCAAAATGTAGACAAATGTGTCTTAGTGTAGATGAAGTCATTTTAGATACTGTTACAAGTGCTAAACTTCTTGATGTACATATAGATGAGTGTCTAACATGGTCAGATCACATTGATATTTTAAGCAAAAAGCTGTCTCAGAAGATAGGTTTATTACGTCGTTTAAGAGTCTTTATGTCTTATACAGCATTGTTGAAAATCTACAGCACAGTCATATTTCCTCATTTTAATTATTGTTGTACTGTTTGGAGTGGGACCAAAAACAAAGAGTGTATTGCAAAACTTTTCAGACTGCAGAAAAGAGCTGGCAGAATCATTTTAAATGTGAAACAAACTCATGTGTCAACAGATGATATTCTTCGTACTCTTAAATGGATGCCTATTCATGATTATTTCACTTAAAGGAAACTCATACTTACTTTTACGGTCATGAATAACTTGACACCTGAATATTTAAATGTTTTTACTTATGTCAGACAAATTAGCTCAAGGTCAACGAGGCAGAGTGTTAATGGCACACTATATATTCCAAAGGTTCGAACTGAATATTATAAAAGATCTTTTAGTGTATCTTCAGCCCTTTTAATGGAACCGATTGCCAGAGTCTGTCAGAAATTGCAGATCCCTTGTATTTTTTAAATCAGAATATATACATCATTATTTTAACGTGTGATATTATTTTAGATCAAGTATCTTTACAGAGAGTGTTTTATTGCAGAGAACAAAATTGTGACTCTTTTATGAAATTAACACTAAAAATCATGTTATATTACTATAATCTTTAATCTTTCATATGATATTTTAAATGAATGAAAAGAAACATCTTTTATATTCTAGAAAATGTATATACAGTACATTGTAATTATTCTATCATTTCATTTCTTAAGTCATTCATACATTTATTTTTCTGTCTGTTCATATGTTTTATATACAGGACCACAATGTAAACTAGTCATTGTGTACTAATTGTGCTATCCTGTCTAAATAAAGGATATTATTATTATTATTATATTTCAAATAGGAGAGTAAGTATCAGGGGTCCTAGTTTACATGAATAATCTGATAATGGAAACCAAATCACTGGGTATACAATCAACAGCGTCTGCCTAAATCAAGCTGATAACTTCTGAGTGATTCTTTATGAAGGCTACCGTAGATGTTCATACCAGTATATTTGAGGAGTGAATTGAGAACGGCATCAAGAGTTTTACAGCCTGAAAAATCAACCTAGCCGTGCAAACATCCCTTTATACCTTAAATTGTAAAGCTATGGACCGCCAAGCTCACTACGCCGTTTCTCATAACGTTCCCCATCCCAACTCTCGTCCTTGTGATAATGTGTAACGAAATAATGAATGTCGTGTTTATATGTATGTATTTATCATACAATGCTGTTTTTTGTTGATTATACAACGCTAAGTTATGTAAAGTTGGAGGGGCAACTCACCTTGGAGCTTCCCATTGAATATGTTGAAGGGGCAGCTCGCTCCGGAGCTGCCTCACTAGAGTATATAAGTAGCAAGCACCTTGCCAGTGTATCGCTTTAGTCGCAGTGTTTAGATAGGATGCGTAGATGGATAATTATCATTATTGTACTTGCATTTAATAAATTGGTGAACTTTTCTTGCGACTCTTAACACACCATGAATTGTTTGGATTTACAAAGTTTATTGTGATTCACAACATTGATGTTGCGACGGTGAATGTGTAGACGACCTGCTCTGTTAATAAGAAATGACCGCTCGGTATACTTCTAGTTGGTAGAAGCGGATTGTTTATACAAGATACAGGGGTACCAAACAGACTAGATGACAAGTTAGTCGCAGGGTACAATACAAAAAAGCTCAAAAAGCCAACGCTACAAATTATATTTATTATCGTGTTGTATTTTATGTTATTATTGGTATTTCGTGTCTAATTGATCTCTTCTAACTGTTTCTCCCAAATGCCAATTCTGAGGAGAATATTTGTTAATGTCTATCGATACGTATAAACTACTTCAATTTGGCAAATTATATTTTTTTGCCATTTACGAACGTTTAATCTCGATCCCAATTCAGTCCATTGAGAGATGGCTAGTTACAAATGAAACACATGTTATCAGGCACGTAGATACTATATAGTGCTAGTTTTTTGGTCTGCTGACTTATCAAGCTCACATTCATGTTACAGCATTCCCTGAACTTACAACGATATCGCTCATTGTAAATGCCATAAATGTCTGGTGACATTTGTTATATCAGTCGTTATTGATATGCTCAATCAATTATATATGAGTTTTCATTATATAACCATATTATATTAACAATGATAATTCATCAATATGTTTTGATGTCAAATACCAAAGTGGAAAGGAGAAATATTGCATTTTATTTTCAATTTGTGGTGTTTATAACTATACATTCACGAGCTAAATGATTCACTAGAAATATAAAATGGACATAACGTCAAAGAGACGATTGTTCTTTACCTTTTACATCTGTTTTCAGTTTGCTGCTGGATTTCAAAACTTCACTGAATTGATGAGGAAGTATTTCCTACTCTGTGGTGGAGAGTATTTTTGCAATGATCCAAAGCAATTCCACGGCTGGGATATTTCTATGAAGTATAAATACCGACACCTGGGTGTGTGTCCTGAATGTAGTTGTGACAAGGACTGTGTTCTTAGAGGAGATTGTTGTCCCGATTTGTTTTTAAGTTTCCCGGAATTAGTATGCGTGAACAGGACAATTATCAACGGTAAATACGATAAAAATAGAACGGAACAAAATTCCGCTCTTATGGTCACATCATGTCCAAAGAATAGCACTAGAGATCAACGTGAAAAATGTACCTCCTTAACTGATACAAAATCACGCTTGAGTAATTTTCCCGTTACAGAATCAGGAAATGATTTTCCTTTGACCTTTTACAACAAATATTGTGCAGAATGTAATAACGTCACTAATTATACGTCATGGACGTTGGACATCGATTGTAATCTATTTGCCGACTTTAACTTCTTATCTACTTTGGATGACATTATTGAAACTGCAGTATCCCGTAAATGTGTTTTCCAAGCATTTCACAAGATACAAGGACGAGAGATTAAAGAAGAAAATTGTTTTGATATCAATGAAAACTCTATTCTTAAAACGAAATGTAACGAAACGGGAGAGTGGAGGAATTTTGATCCTGATATTCAACAAGCTTGTGAATCGTCACTTAAAACAAAATTCAAAGTGTTTAAGAATGTATTTTGTTATATGTGCAATCCATCCGGGCAAAACTTCATGGAAGAAATTTATGAAACTTGCAATGAAACTGGACAGTGGCATGTCTTCGATATGAATTTGAACCGTGCATGTGACGAACTACCACAAAGTGATGGTACGTTTCCTTACAAGAATATTTTTTGTTATCTTTGTAATAGGGGCATAGCTTTAACAAAGCCATTTGTTGACGTATTTAGTGTTCCCCAGGAATTTTCCCTGAGGGACACCAATTACCCTTACCTGTATGAACTGGATATCTTTGCATTTGACCTAGAATATTTCAAATATAAACTACTACAACGCATTCCAGAGGAACAAAATTTACATTTTGAGAAATTTGAAATTTCAAGTTTTCGAAATAAATTCGGAGAAAGAATCAACTTGACAAATCTACTTCTGCAAGGTCTAGCACTGGATGGGAAAATGGACGTTTGTAAAAGTCGCCATGTGCTATTGCCTTTTGATACACCAAAGTCTTGCAGCTGCGATCCGAGCTGTTTTTTCACTTTTGGAATAGACTGTTGTACAGATTTGGCTTTGGAAGTACCATTGACTCGATTATACAGACAGCTGCGCTACAATTCGATTGGAACTGATGCAAAAAGATATTACAATCTCATTGATGGCTGTCTCCAAGAACAACGGTATTCGATATTTGAAAAAGAATGCTCTTTTAATACATCAGACGATATCTTTACGAACATTCCACTTACAGGGAAAAGGACGAAGATCAGTTTTGCAAATCTTTATTGTGTCTTTTGCAACATGAATATGGATGAGTATGTTTTAAAGCTTAATGGCATTTCGATGAGCACAAATTCTGAAGACCAACCTACAGAAATGACGATTGAGGACTATCTATCATCCGTTTTCAAGGAATATGAGAACTCAGATGGATACACTATTTGGAAAATGGAAATTGCTTGCCCACAATATCTAGATTATACCCATATTTTGTCCATGGGATACATGATTCGATTAGCCAGACTATTAAACTGTAAGACTGAATACAAAACAGAAGCAAGAATGTATAATGACATCTCGTCTGGATTCAAGTCAGACTGTAACACCCGAAAAAACTGGACTTATGCAAATCATGACATCAGCTGGGCCTGTAACAATGTTTCTACGCTAGGGACATGGGGATCAGACATAAAAGAACCTTTTCCAACGAATTTGAGCATATCGAATAAAAACCATTACAGAGAATTTAACAAGATATACACAAACTTATATTGTGCATTGTGCAAACCAAAACATATTGATACTGCAGGTTTCGTGGATAGCTGCATTGAATCACTGAATGACAGTAGATGCATCCAATCAACACGGATATACTATTACTACCCATTTAAGAACTTTTATTGTGTTCGGTGCAATGACATAAATGGTAAGCCGGATGGTGATGGTGAATATGGTCCCCCCGGAGTATTTCCTCCCGACTGGTCAGACAATACCCCGAAAGCTGGAATAAACTGGTTCCCTATTATACGAAATTTGTTTTCAATCAATTTGAAAGATGAAAATGACGGCTTGATCAGGGAAGATCTTAAGAATCAATGTGAAAGGGATCAAGTGTATGACAGTCAGCTGGTAAGAGTAAATCTTTATGCGATATTTTACTCAACATATCAAACTGATTATATGTAGTACTGTTAGAATCACCAAAACATGAATGTCTAAGGTTCACAATTATTTTCGTCAAGGAGATTAGCTACTTCCTGAATAAAGAGTTGGAACACTAGGTTTTTTATTTAGTAATAAATTGGAAGTGTCCCAACTGCATGTCTCTTCCATGCTGCAAACATATCTGTTCTTGAATGATGCTATTGAATGTGATGACGTTGAACATTTACGATCCGAAACACGTGTCTTCTTCATTAACACTGGTTTAGAATGTTGTTCAAGAAGATTATGAGTTGGACACTTCCATTATTTTGCAAATGTCAGTGCAGTAACACTAACAACAGCATACAGCTGCTACCTAAATGAGTTAAAGAAGATCCGAACGATTATCTCAACAGCACTCACAACAGAGCACCAAATTGAGCATCGACGGACCCCTAGCAAGCTAGAGGTGGGACCAGGTGCCCGGGAGGAGTAAGCATCTCCTGTTGGCTAGCCGCACCCGCCGTCGATGTTCACGCACGAAAATGAAAGGAATATATAAAATACATAGACTGTCTGAGGCCACGTCTATATATATGCACAACCAATGTAATTCCCTGAGATGTTACTATTGAAAGGAACGTGCTGCAATTCGTGTATTAACACTCGTGACGTCACAATGCAAAAGATCTAAAGAAACATGCCGCGATGGCTGTTCTAACCTGCAAACTGAACCCGCGTTGAGATGAATTTTGACGTCACTCTTTTACCTAGAAAAGGCAATTTCAGAAAACAAGAATGAAATAGACAACTATAGTGCATATATATAGAAAAAATGTCATAATTTGTGTTTTGTTACGGGTATACAACACACAGCAAGTGCATTTATCGCATGAAATGCGCTAACGCGCATCACATGTACGATAAATGCACTTGCTGTGTGTTGTATACCCGTAACAAAACACAAATTAAGACACTTATTCTCTATATAGAAAGTGCTATGGCGACAATGTCAGGGAAAAAAATATTCAAAACACTTACTGCCAAACCCCTCGCGGGGAACTTTTTTACGAGCTTCACACGGCAAAGGGCATAAGTGTGACATAAATGAGTGAAAGAAGATCCTGACGATTATCTCAACAGAACTCACAACTAAAAAGAAGGGAGGAGATCTCCAACAAGACTCCGTTGCAGCATCAACAGTAAAACACCAAAACTCCCGATGCAAAAACACAAAAGACGAGTACAGCACGAGACGGAAAAAAGACACACGACATGTTAACATCAAACACAAAAGACTACACATAAACCGACGAGACCAATGGGTAACCGGTGCCGACTTTGGACGGCCATTTGTCACGCAAGTAGCAAATGGTGTGGTTATCCTGGATTACGTGCGCACAACCCTCTCACTTCTCCAATTACCCAGAGGTCTCGAAGAACGTACAGTTGTGGTGTAAAACAACCTCCTCATTGTAAGATGACATCATACAAACACGACCGCGAACAGTAGAGGCCCCAGAGACACAGATGAATATGTAAATGGATATAAAAAGAGGGCATGCTTAATACAGTCCGTGCTCTGCCGGCTGTAGCGAGCTCATGTATGTAATCACCCGAGGAGTCCGACTGACATTCAGAGAGGACAGGTGGTCGGGGCCCTGTCTTCTCTAAAGAGGTTTGGACAGGGCCCGTCATGGAGTCCCGTCGTCACAGTCAGTACAATTACCGAAATTGACAAGTTTTCACCGAACCGTTAGGACGGGTGTTGCTTGCAAACAGAAGACGCTGCCCTCCTCCGGCACCTGGTTTCGTTTCGGAATATGGTTTATTCCGAGGTTCTCAACTGTTTCAATGGAAATTCTAATGCTTTTACCTTCTTGACTTTAAGACTGAATAACTGATGTTTATACTATGAGATGTAAACGGTGTGGCAAATATACAATGTTGAGAATAAAGTTGAAGAATCTTCAGTACAGTGTTTACAATTTTTACCAAGGAGTTGAAATTGATGGATGGTGGTGTAGGTGGGCTTTTTTCACACTCGTTGCCAATATATTACATTGTTAAGACTAAGGATCTCTTAGGGACGAAGGTTAAGTACCCAAAACGTGCATGTCTGGTCAATGCTGCAAATTTATCTGTTTTTGTGCAATATTGGCTCCTCTGCTGATTTTAAAAGAACAAATGTATCTTTCAAGGGTTTTCGTTTCAAGAAATGAAAGAGAGAAGCAGAAACACTCTTTAGATATCTTTTTAAGCTTTATGAACTGATCATATTATTATTTATGTTTTTCAGGGTAAATGTAGGAACATCACGTGCTACAGTGGGAAGTATTTGAACGGGGAAGTCTGTCTTCCGCTCCTGCAAATAACTCGAAACCTGAGATTTTCATTAAAAGTAAGGCTTGGAGTGTATTATAAGGATTCACATTCCAAAATCGCCTTCTGGCCTAAACCATTTGAAAGAATCAAAAGTGATCTTGAATTTCATCTTGCGGTCAAAGGTATTCTTAAATATGATATAGTCGCTACGACTGAAAAATTCGAGAACCCTGAAAAGGAGATTGACTTTGTTTGCTGGATTGTAAAATTTGAGATATTCATTTACTCGAGCGCGCCGAGATTGCACGTAGAAGAGAGTTTGTTGGAATTTAAGACAAAGTTACTAGATGGATGTAACATGGAGGATCCAAATGAGCAATTAATGTTTAGGCGACTTTCTCGTGATTTTACCAATCCACATGAGAATGCTTTATCTACACCTTATCACATAAGGATCAAGTATTTTCAAGCTAGGATATCAAATATTCTGCTTTGTAGACAAATCGAACTTTATGAAGAGGAATACAATGCCAGTGATGGCAATTCAGAGGTACTCCTACTTAGAAGTGGGATTCACTTACCATACGATGAATTTGACCGAGTTCCAGATGGGAGTGTAAGAGTCTGTTTAGAAGATCTACAAAAACGACAATATTTTATGGACGGATATCATGACGGACCATTAGCTAATCTCCAGCTTAAGTACCTTTGGATAATGTCTTTAATTTGCTCCGTCATTTCACTAATAAGTCTGCTTCTTAGTTTAATCATCTATCTATCATTTCCCGTGTTGCATACAACTCCCGGTAAATTGCTCATCATTATGATGGTATCGCTCTTCATCACTCTTTGTTTTTTACAACTCAGTTATTTTGTTGCCAATTCAAACGCTGGTTGCCTCGCTGTAGCCGTTATCCTTCACTTCTCCTGGCTATCTGTATTTACTTCCATGCTGGCTACAAATTTTCATATGTTCCGAACATTTTCATCAACTGAACTGCACCGTCACTCTTCTGGTAGATTTTTTGATAAAACTATTTCGAAGTACGGAATATTCATCGTAGGACTTCCTATTGTTTTTATCATTGTCAATGTATCCCTATCTTGGTTTATTAATTCAGATGACAATTTTGGCTACGGCGGAGGGAACTGCTTCATTAACGATCGATATTTACTAATATCTACTTTCATTTTCCCCATCGGCTTGATTTGCATCTTGAACATTATTTTCTTTTTTATAACTATACATGCTATTCATAAAACTCCAAATCCCGAAAGCACACACCAAAAAAGAAGTGAAATGACCATTTATCTTCGCTTGACATCAATAACCGGAATTTCCTGGACTTTGCAGATTATTGATTCCTTTCTCCCAGTTTCTACTTTCACTTTCGTTTCTTCCTCCATCAATTCTTTGCAAGGGTGTTTTGTATTTTTAGCTTTCATTGCAAACAAAAGAACAATAAAGCTCCTCAGAGATAAAATAAGTAAACAAAAAGAAAGTATTACAACTTCTGACAGACTTACTGAAGTGAATTCGAAAGACATCAAACAATCATCTTGTGTTTAGCTTTTACATATGTCATAGCCACGTTTATTCAAACGCGTTACGTATAAGGCAAATGGACCATTTTCCTACTTTGCTTTTTTGTGTAAAATTGTCGGAGTCGATATATTTTAGCGATGTTTTTCATGATGACGCCATAGCAAAAGACGTTGAATTCACTGTGACGTAACAATGCAAAATTGTGCAAAAAATTCCGACCTCTGATATTTTACTTTATTCTTTCCTCGATTGAAAATTTCGGCAAGTTGTTAATTCAATGAACATATTTCCTTCACTTTTCCATTTCTGCCTTCTTAAGGGTCGCTGAAGTGTTTGCGATTTCAGTAAGAGTGAAGAGTATTTTTAATTTGAAAAAAAAAAGATGTACGATGTGCTATGAATTTTAACCGAAAGTTTATCACATACCAATGATATATTTATCTAATTAAGAAAATCAAAACGTCTTATCGTATCTATATACGTATGTGTATGCTGTTATAATAAATTAAATTTCTATGGATATAATGTCATGATTTTTTTCTCATCTGAGGTTGCAGAATGTTAACAGAATATCTAATGATAGCAGAAAGGTGAGATATTTTTTTGCGCCGTTTTAGAAATGACTGTGATCATTTTTCTGTCTATCGATGTACATACAGAAACTGATACTCAAATTGTATAGATCGGTTTTCGTCTGAATCAAATGGCTTCTTTTCCGCAACGGGCACCTGATACCACCTCTAGCTTGCTCCTCCCAGGCCCCTGATCCCATCTCTAGCTTGCTCCTCCCGGGCACCTGATCCCATCTCTAGCTTGCTCCTCCCGGGCACCTGATCCCATCTCTAGTTTGCTCCTCCCGGGCACCTGATCTCACCTCTAGCTTGCTCCTCCCGGGCACCTGATCCCATCTCTAGCTTGCTCCTCCCGGGCACCTGATCCCACCTATAGCTTGCTCCTCCCGGGCACCTGATCCCATCTCTAGCTTGCTAGGGGTCCGTCTATGCTCAATTTGTTGCTCTATTGTGAATGCTGTTGAGATTATCGTCAGGATCAATTTTAACTCATTCGGATATTTGCTGAGTCCTGTTGGAGATATCCTATTTACTTTAACATGTAAATATGTTACATTGATGATAAATGAATGATGAATTCGGTTTTGTTTTACATGTAAATATGTTATATTGAAATTTGGTTTTGTTTTACATGTAAATATGTTATATTGATGATGAATGATGAATTTGGTTTTGTTTTACATGTAAATATGTTATATTGATGATGAATGATGAATTTGGTTTTGCTTTACATGTAAATATGTTATATTGATGATGAATGATGAATTTGGTTTTGAGTTTGACTTTTGTTCGCTGATAAATGGGGAGTGAGCATCTTTATAGTGGATATTTTGTTTTCTACATCTTATCTTTTGTTGTATAAACGAAACACTTCGTTTGCAATGAAGTTCGTTTCACCCCTTTTATAGAGAGCGATAATGTGCATTAATTTGGATGCAATCATGGTATATTTCCTTCGAAACTATCGCTGTTGAAGAAGGATGAAAAGGACCCTTAGAATGAAAAGAAGAAAATTACATGAATCACAATTCAGTCCCAGGCAAAACTCCCGCATATCTTAAATCATTTACTTGCAAAAAGTACTATTTCGACAGTCTAGTTAAAGAGTTGGGTTTAAATTCGACACCTGGAAATCCCACTTACACCCCAACAAACCTTTCTGCCTCTGAAATAATTGATAACCACAAATCAGCTCTTGCTTCATTTGGCTTCAACATGAACAATTTAGATTTAGATTTGCCATACTTATACTGCATACCTAAAATGCATAAGAATCCGTACAAACAACGTTTCATCGCTGGTTCCTCAAAATGTTCTACCAAATCTGTATCGATCTTACTCACCAAAGTTTTATCTGAAATCAAATCTGGGCTTCAAAAATATTGTTCGACAGTATATTCTCGCAGTGGTATCAACCAGATGTGGATTTTAAAGAATTCGAAGGAACTTTTAGAACATCTGAAATCCACTCATTTTAGAAGAGTCCATTCGATCAAAGCCTTTGATTTTTCGACACTTTACACTACAATTCCACATTCTAAATTGAAAGAAAGACTCGCAAAAATTATAAGTAATGCGTTTACAAGTAAGAACGGTAATCGCAAATACAAATTTATTGTTGTTAACTATGACAAAACCTACTTTGTAAAAGAAAAGTCCGATTCTGAAAATAAGTACACTGAAACAGATATTATTCAGATGTTAAACTTTCTGATCGACAACATTTTTGTGGTGTTTGGAGGAAAGGTCTTCCAGCAAATTGTCGGAATTCCAATGGGGACCAATTGTGCCCCACTCCTTGCCGACATTTTTCTTTACTCGTACGAAGCCGAATTCATTCAATCTCTGGTCTCTGAAGGGAAAAGATACTTAGCTTCTGAATTCAACTTCACTTACAGATACATAGACGATGTGTTGTCCATCAATAATCCAAAATTCGCGGATTACCTGAGCAGTATCTATCCTTCAGAGCTTGAAGTCAAAGAAACTACAGAGACAAATAATTCAGCATCCTATTTGGACATAATGTTGTCCTACGACACTGATGGTCACATGAACACCTCACTCTATGACAAACGTGACGACTTCAATTTCAGCATTACAAACTTTCCTTTTCTGAGTAGCAACATCCCTTCATCGCCTGCTTATGGCGTGTTCATATCTCAGTTGATTCGCTATGCCAGAGCAAGTACCAAATATACGGATTTTGTTCTGAGAGCTAGGCGTCTTTCAGATAAACTTCTCAGTCAGGGATATGTTTGTGACCGACTAACATCGTCACTGAGGAAGTTCTACGGTCGATACGGGGAACTCGTCATTCATTATGATGTCCCACTCTCCAGAATGGTGGGTGATATTCTGTCATAGACCATTTGAACCATCCAACCAAAGATTGTACATATGTCTTCCGAAATGGAAGTTACCGGATGTGACAGTTCTACCGAATTGAAGCGGCGAGTGTTGCATGCAAGCAGGAGATGCTTACTCTTCCTGGGCACCTGGTCTCACTCTCACTCCCATATAGGGAGTTCGCTTCTTTTCATATGGTGGAGGTTTTTGTTTGTTTGCTTTGGTTTCTGTTTTGTCCTGATTTTGTATGCCTTCGGTTTCTGATTTTTGAATTATCGATTTTGTGCTGTATACAGGGATATGGTCATTATCCATATTTGTCATACTTGCATTTCTTATACCTATAAACCAACAGTTGCACCCCAGATACATTAATATACAGTGTACCTTTACTCTTGTTTTGCCATATAAATGCTTCTCATTACTGGTACTCCTGGTCGTGTTATACCCAGATACCCAAAAATTGTAAGCTATCAAAATTTACTCGAACCTTTGATAAAGGACCTGACTAAAGACAATCCAAATTATCTACATTAAGCCAATAGTACTCTTTATGCATACGAAGAATATGACAAAGAATGGGACAAAAAAAAGGAAGATAACCGGTTGATACTATTTCCGAAAGGATAGAATCCATAAGAGTGTTTCTAACATTAAGTATCAACAAAGAAAGACCCTTTTTAAGCACCAGATTCCAGTCAGCTATGAAAGATCCTGATCTTATAAGAGAACTTTCTTTTCTCTAAGATTAATATGTTATATCTCTAGCCGATGAAGTAGCAAATGATCTTATAAGAGAACTTTCTTTTTTCTAAGATTAATATGTTATCTCTCTAGCCGATGAAGTAGCAAATGATCTTATAAGAGAACTTTCTTTTCTCTAAAATTAATATGTTATCTCTCTAGCCGATGAAGTAGCAAATGATCTTATAAGAGAACTTTCTTTTCTCTAAGATTAATATGTTATCTCTCTAGCCGATGAAGCAGCAAATGATGAACATGTAAAACGTATAATTAGGATGACATCATAAAGAGATTGAGTTTGCTTTATGACAGATTCTCAAGAAATTATATAAACAAAGACAGGACATCCTGAAAGTTTTCTACGGCTAGCTCTCTCAATCAAATAGGCTGTGATTTATGTTTCTCAATCCGGAAGGCGAGCCTCCAAATCAAATGCATGTATACAAAACAATATGTTCCGATTTACTTATTTCCAGACAAGAGTGAGAATATACATGTATAAATTATTGTTTACAAAGACACACAAAACAAGATGGCGAATTAAACTTTATATTCATGCTCGAGTAAATATGTAATTCCACATATATTTCACAATCTTCAACATAAGTTTATTAAAATCACAGAAACGACAATGTAAATTGAATGACATTCTAAGTTTATGTACATTGTGAAGAATTAGTATTAGTTTCGATAAAATACAATAATGTTACAGAAATATAAAACAACATGTGCTGTATCAGGGAATAATGGGATAACGTAGAATACAAACATCAGAACAACGTTTGGACTTAATTTTTATAAATTTCGGCCTTATTTCAATGTTTAGATTGAGGATCACTGACGAGGGTTAAATATCCGAAACGTGCATGTCTGGTCCATGCTGTAAATTAATCAGCTTTAAAATGATGCTAACGAACTTGAAGACGTTTAACATTGGAGTAAGTTAATACATTTTCTTGTTTACAATCAGACGAACGGAGGGGATCTCCAACAACACCTAGTTGCAGCACCAACAGCAAAACCCCAAAATACCCACCGTAAAGGTAGAATGAAAAAGGGATGATCTCCAGCATGACAACCCTGCACCCACCCAGCGAAACAAACCCACAAGAAAGTGACGCGTAAATGACGTCAGACAAAACTATAAACCACAAAAAATACACAACAAAAATAACTAGAACATCATACAAAACAATCGAAACAGACGTACAAAAAATCAAACATTAATGACAACAAATAAAAGGAAGGAGATCAATGTGCACCCGGCGCCGACTTTGGACAGCCATCTGCTATAAGCAAAAGAAACGCCAAATCACAGAGAAACATCAAAGACAAATGACTGCACATGGAAATCAGGATTTAAAAAACCAACTCTATGCCTTCTTGAAGAAAATTAAAAAACAATTCCATGCACCAAACACGTGTTTCGAATATTGAATTCTCATCAGTGATACTCATTAGTAAAGGGATAAAACCACATGGAAACTATGTTTCGTTATTTCATTTTCGATTGGGCGAAACTCTGAAAAGGCTGATTCATGTTTAAGATCCTCATCAAATGTTCAAACGATTTCGGTGTCGTGATTTGAAGTGACCGTGTTATAGGGATGAATAAGCCTTTTCAGACCCTTCGGAATTATTAATATTAACACTTATTTCACGTTGCAATTCGGAGCAATTAAAATCGTTCCCCGTGACCACAAGTTTGTCAAGTGTATTAATTACTTCTTTTTAGCTCTGTCGCCTGAAAGAAGCTTTTTTGGCCTTTTATCATTGTAGCAATATATTTATTTTTTGCTATTTCGGAAACTAGCCATTTCACCGATAAATATCATCAAATCAAAGGAGTTTAACATCATAGCACCATCCCTCCAATGCTATTTTGAACACAGATTTTATTTGGATATGCTACTTAATCGACCATACGGGAAGATTGGAGCCACGCACTCTCTGTAATGTAAATGTACAAATCTAACTTAAAAAAAATTAAAGAGGGCGCTACTGAAATTATTTTTGGTGGCCCCGCTGGAAGCATCACTGATGAGAATTTTTAAATAATCGAAACACGTGTCTAGTGCATAGACATTGGTTTGGAATTTTCTTCAGGAAGGTATAGAGTTGGAACCCTTCGACATTAATTTACTTTTGAAATAGTTGAACGAACGTCCAGAGTATATTTTTGGGCAAATAATATGTGTGAATATGTATTTTGCTAAAGTTGATAAATGACTCGTTTTAATAATAACGTCCGTGCACCAGAATATCTCGGCTGTATCGTATGATAATACTCACTTAACATAATTGTCGAACCAAGAACGGTCATGTGGCGGAAATTGTTTGAATTTTATATCAAAATTCGAATAAAAGTAGATGGATATAAAAGACGGTTTAATGTTACATTATGGATATATTAAATGAAATTGACACAAGTTATTTTCATAAACGAAAGAAAGTAATATTTCAGTGACTATGTCATTTATGACTTAACATTCGAAAGCATAAAATTAGTAATCTAAAACTTATCTAATAGGAGTATCATTAACGTTTATTCAAACTTTTGAAATTATGTCCTAGAATGTGTGTTTTATACTAGTATAAGAAAGCTCGAAAATCAAATTGCAATTTTGCTTGTGCTTGCTGCCATCGAAATGCATTTCTATAAGAATAAACATCGAAGAAGAACTTAAGGCGTCCATAAATTTTTACAATGTTATATTTAACTGTTATGGAGACTTTTAAGTTTTTACATAGTTGATATAGATAACACCACAGAGCGGAAAGCAAATTTCGCTTGAATCAACATCTAAAGTTACCATTGCAATTATCGTATGATTATGAACAAATACCCATGCAATTTTTACGTCTATGAAAGTTAAACGTCTTTAAATTGAATAGTATCATTTAAGAACAGATAAATTGGCAGCATGGCTCAGACATGCACGTTTCGGGTACTTAAACCTCGTCAGTGATCCTCAAATCTAAACAATGTAATATGCCAAAAATGTATGAAAGTTACTATGTCGAAAAATTGTACCGAAAGACGTAGCAGGATTGGTGGGATATGATGCTACAGGATCCACGTTTTAGAATTTTCAAGACATTTTGAAAACAGAAATTTTAGAATGCTTTGAAGAAACGATCACCCGAAATTGATCGAACTTGGCTACATGTGCCCTCGGGGACTCCTGGTCCACCAGCAGTGACACTCACCAAAAAATTTAAGAGGGCGCTACTGAAATTATTTTGATGGCTCCGCTGAAAGCATCACTGAAGAGAATTTAATATTCGAAACATGTGTCTGGTGCATGTAAATTGGTTTCGAATTTTCTTCAAGAAGGTAGAGAGTTTGAACCCTTCGACATTATCACCAAGAGGTATAAATGTTAAACGTCTTCAAATTGAATAACATCATTGAAGAACGGATAAAAGAATATCAAGAGCAATTAACGACGCGTTAAGCATCAGATGCAATAGAAGAATAACTTCATGCATCCTCTTGAACCTATCTAAATCGAGAATAGTTACCAGTGAACAATTAACAATTAATAGAAGTGAAATAGTTACCCCACAAAAAGAACATCATCCAAATTGTGATTATATGAAATGAGGAATAATTCAGAATATGAGTAAGTAAACATGAACTATATTCCTTGGAATATCTTCTCCGAAAAAAACTAGTTCACATTTATGATTGAATAATATAAAAATAAAAGTTTAAATATAACAAAGCAATAAAATGCTGTGTCAGCCATTTTAAGTTACCACGCGGTTGAAGTTATAAATATTCAGCTGTATCATTGAGATACACCCCTCTAAAAAGTCCGAGAATACCTCCGACAAATGATTCCATTTGACTTTTTGCAATGTGCATTGTGACGTCAAAATAAAACTTATGTCACATTGTAGAATTTATTGATGAAATGACGTCATGTATCGGAGTCTGTGGATTTCAAGAGAAATTTGATGGATAGAACGCAATACTCGTATTATGTCAGAGGAAACATGCAGCAAAAAAAAAAAAAAAACAAAACAAAAACAAACAAACAAACAAACAAATGAAAATAAACATGGAGCATTATGTTTACATTCGTGAAGAAGGAGAGTGTAAATCGAAAGGAAAGTAAAATAAAAAAATAAACATTTTAGAATGTAACCCCTTTCTGCTATCTTTTTTTTCCAAATATGAGCTTTTCTTTACTTTATGTCTCTGCATATTTGATACATTCTGAGAATATCTAAGAGATGTAGGGAATTTTTAAAAGTTTTTCATCCTGAATTTTATTCCATGTATTGAAATGTGGTTATTTTCGCTGGGGGAAATATTTCGCGATTCTAACATCAAGACATTACGCGTGAGGGAAATATTCGCGATGAAAATGTCTTTCCCATTAAAAGAATGCAGCGGGAATATCTTCACGAGGGGAATTTTTCGCGATGTCTATCGATTCGCTAAAAACGCGATAATTACCCCCACGCGAAAATTTCGACGTTTACAGTATTCAAAAACAATTCTAGACTCTAGACATGGCAGTTTTATCTGTAATGCCAGTGGTAACAGTTTGAGTAGACGTAAAATCCGCCCTCATTTTGCTGAATTTGTCTCTAAGGATCGTTATCATTCTTTTGTTTATTATAAATGCAATAAATATGAAAAATCCTTGTAAAGAATTAATGGAGGTCGCCACAAATGAGAATGGAGTTAACGGTAGAAAGGAGTCAATGACCTGTAGAAGCCAAGATATCCCCGTTGTAGAAGTCAATCGAATGTAGATGGCCAGCTCATTTCTTTTTTGGCGACTGCTTTGAGGATTAGGGGTTAAGTGAATAGCTCGTATTGTACACAGGAGAAAGATAATGTTCACTATGCACATTAGCGCGATTGGAATAATAAAAGTAGCCAGTAGACGGTAATTGTTGTTTATGAAACATTTTCTGCCGCCATATCCAAAATCGTCATCGGAATGTATAAGCCATGCTACAAGCACATTACAAAAGAGAAATAGTAATGGAAGTCCAAATATGTACAAGAGGTATTTAAGAAACGTCTTATCGAAAAACCTACTAGAAGAATGCCTTTGGGGATCATTTGAGGTGAAAGTTCGAAACATATGAAAATTGGAGGCTTGCATGGAAGTGAAAACAGATAGCCAAGAAAAGTGCAAAACAATGGCTATTGCAATACAAGCAGGTCTTGATTCTACTGCAAAATAACTCATTTGTAGAGCCAAAAGAGTAAAGAAAAGTGAAGCCATAGTGGTCATCAAAAGCTTTCCTGGAGTATTGTGTAAAGCTGGGAACGCTGCATATATAACTAAACTCAACAACAATGAAAATAGGCTTGTTCCAGAACATGCTAATGAAATAATCCATAAATAATACAACTGGTAATCTGTTTGAATCAACGGCATGTCAATCGTAATCCTTTGATCAAAATAACTCATTTCTTCTAGTTTGTCTAAACAAATCCTTAATATTCCATCAGGGGCTATGTCATAATCATCAAAAGATAACTCACTGCCATCCTTTAATAGAATTAATTCGGAAGTATTGTTGTCAATTTCGTATTCGTCAGAACTTATTTCGATCTGTCTACAAAGAAGAACCTCTGATACTTTTGCAAGGAAGAATTTACTTATGATGCCAAATGATGTTCTAGAGGTATGTCGAGTATGGTTTGCTACTTCATAGATAAGTCCTTTGTAAGTAAGTTTCTCAGTTTTACGTTTTTTCGTACACCCATTCAATATCGTTTTTTTGAATTCCAATAAATTATTCTCGATATACAATCTTGGAACACTAGAGCCTACAAATATCTGTACACGAATATACCAACATACATTGTTACTTGAAGCTCCCATTTTCTTGAATTGTTCGGTTGTAGCCATTATTTCCGCTGAAATTCCTTTCTTGTTAAGATATACGTCAAGCTCATCTTTGAATTCTTTAAAAGATTTTGGTAGATACGCTACTTGTGTTACTGAATCTGTATAGTAAACTCCAAGTTGAATTCTTAATGAATATCTCAAATTCGTTGTTATCTGAAGAAGAGGTAAACAACTGTTCCCGTTCAGGTATTTCCCACTGTAGCAGGTTACATTCCGACACATTTCCTGAAAGGAAAAAGAATGAAAAAAGTCGACGCAAAATAGCTTTGTTCCTCCCATCTTTTAGTACCCTTCCGGCTCGCCGGAGGGGACTTATAGTTTCCACCTATTTTGACTGTCCGTTCGTCCGTCCGTCCGTCCGTCCGTCCGTCTGTCTGTCCGTCCGTCCGTCCGTCCGTCCGTCTTTCTGTCTGTCTATCTGTCTGTATTTATGTCTGTCCGTCACACTTTAGTTTTCCAGACTTTTTTCGCTGTCGTTGCATAAATTGAACTCATTTTTGATATGTGAGTTAACTCAATTTGATACAGATCAAGTTGGAAATTGGTTCCAATTGACCTATTTTTACAAGAGTTATGGCCTCTGGACTTAGCAAATTTCATGAAATTATCAGTTTTCCTGAATTTTCTTCCAAGGTATTGCAGACATCTTAGTTTTATACACCTCAAGTTCGAGTTCGGTTCCGATTGACCTATTCTTACAAGAGTTATGGCCCCTGGACTTAGCAAATTTCATGAAATATCAGTTTTCCGGACTTTTCTTGGCTGTTGTTGCAGATATTGAAATAATTTTTGATAGGTGATTATATCTTAGTGTTATACAGATAAACTTAGAGTTTGGTTTCGATTGACCTAATTTCACATGAGTTATGGCCCTTGGACTAAGCAAATTTCATGAACTTCTCAGTTTCCAGTCTTTTCATGCCTGTTGTTGTAGATATTGAGCTTATTTTTGGTATGCAGATACATAATAGTATGATAAAGAATAAGTTGAAGTTGGGTTTGATTTATGTGTTCTTACAAAAGGTATGACCTCATAGCAAACTTCATTAAATTTTCCTGTTTTCCAGATCTTTTTCTATTACATATATTGAACTGATTTTGATGTTGGATTCATCTTTTGGTGTAAGTACAGGTCAAGGCAGAGTTGAAAGACATTGATTAATACCGGTAGGGGACTTATATCGCATGCGATTCATAAATTTATTTTTCAAGGCGGTTGACCGACTCATATCTGCATTTTATATTTCTTTCATCTGAGAACTCTCTGATGTTCACCTCAGTCCCTTCGATTAAAATAAAGTAAGTGGACATGTTTGTGTTTTCAGACTATTATACAGACATACATTTGTTGCGACATCATCTATGAAAATATCGCAATATTTGAAAAATATGAAAAAACAACATCGTCGTTGATCTTACATATGGCAAAATAGCGCTCAATTTCCTAATTTTCATAGCGGCCATATTGGATTCCGTAGGCTTCATATTCTTACTATAGGAGTCTATGGGGAGCAAATAATAAATTGAGAATACTCACGATTTCATGACACCAATCAAATTTGTCCACATATAGGAAGTAACTCTACAACAATCTGAATTTATAAATCCACATCTTTGATAAATTAACGAATTTTTACTTCTATCATTTTTGAGGTGAAAATTCGAGGCGATACTGCCCATACCCTTAATGTAAAGAAAAACCAAAACTTGTCACTGGCCGCACTTTAACTTTGCTTATCAGTAGGAAATCATGGGAGCTGTGTATTTGTCCACATCGTTTCGGATAGATCGCGATATCAAATCCCGGATTTGGTCAACTTGAGAATCATAAAATGAAATTAAGTTCTGTCATTTTTGGGTTGAAAAATCGATATTTTGAGAAATAGGCCTGTCATATTAATGGAATCACTTTATCGGCTTTGACATGATAAAGATAATCTTGTGTTCATACGCAGAATGGGTAATTGTTTTGGTAATAAACAAGCTAAATTGGATTAGAAACAGTTTTATTTTGCAAGGGCGCATTCTGCTCTTTGTATTTATTTAAAATGTAGTTGCTTTTCCTGGCATGTCGGGTCATTCTTGTTTAAGGTTTGGTACGTTTCAAACATAGGTATATGATGTAATATAATCGTCATATGAATACATTTGCATATATGAATAAATTGAGCGCTATTTTGCCATATGAAAACTATGAAATAACCACAAATTTCGAACAACTGAATTTCTTGTTGCATTTGCCGTGAGTAAGAATATTTATTACAAATTGATGTCTTTTTTTTGGTGAAAATTCAATGGAATGTAGATGCACCGCAAACGTCAGTAGAGAAGGCTGTTCTAGGGAAGCACAAGTCGGAAACTTCGTTTTTCTTGACATAGAATAATTATATGGACGGGTTAGCGTAGTGGTAGCGCACTCGCTTCTCATCTCCCGGGTTCGAATCCCTGATTCGGCAAAGGGTTCTTATATGCATGGGAGGATATGGCGGTCGCCCACCAAGTCCTATGAGGATTTTTCCCCGGGAACTCCGGTTTCCTCCTGCTCCAAGGACCCCCTCACGCCAAGACCCAATCCAACTTGAGACATTGATATAAGTTTGTAACTTTTTTGTTAAACTTTGTAAAATAAATAAAGTTTACATTATAATTTGACGCTGTAGAAATGAAAGGTCGTAAGTACAGTGTACAAATTCAGGAGGTAGGAAAAAGAATTATTTGCAATTGATATTTCCGATCCGAGAGAAGAAACCGAAAGAAGTTTGCTTTTTTATACACAAACAAAATGCAACATGTTTTTTTTTTTTGCACAAGACATTCCATATTCCTTATTTTCGAAAAACAGAGTATATTTCCGTTTGTGACGGTATCTGATGTAGATTATTTGTGACGTCATCAAATTCTACGGAAACGACCCTCAAACTCTTGAAATGACTGTATAATATCGGCTTTATTAAACCATTTTCATGACGTCATAATAGTTTTACGTCAGATATCGTATCAATTTAAATGAGAGATGAATCTGTTTTCCGCAAAGACTCAATAAAAACAAAAACTTACAAAATATACAACATGCGATCTTTCATAGTAATCAAACTTGGCATATTTGTCCATTATCTCCTTTACAAGATATTGGAATATGGAAGGTTTATAAATAGTACTGGTGACCATTTACAGTTACAATGTAAAATTAAGTCGAATAATTGGTCGTATCATGCGACCTTTCATAACTAGATTTTTGATCAGTTACCATGGTTTAACACATGTGCTTTCATTATGAAACTTCACGGGGAGGAGGGAAATTGTTATACCTTTTTGCAAAGTCAAAACATGTTAATTACAACCTTTCATTTCCTCAGCGTACGAAGTAAACTGGACTTTTTAGATACCTTATAACTATCCACCACTTGATTTGCTCCACATCGAATACTTGAATTAGTCTCCTCAGTTTCTTCCACCTCTGTCACGGGAATAGAAATAGAAAATAAATTTCGTATCAATGGAAACCAGGTAACTCCTGCAACGGGTGGTCCCAGCTTTGAACTATGTCCGAACTGCGATGTTTGTCCTGGCATTTCATGTGTGTTATTTTCAATGCCACTACACCGTGCACAATAGACATTTTTGAAAGGGTAATAATAATAAATACTAGGCAATGCTAAACATTGATCTTCATACCTTCTATCTGTGCAGTTAGGATCAACTAATTCTGATGAGTTGAAATCTGGTTTACATAAAGCGCAGTAAAAATTTCTATATACTCTATACCGATCAGTGTTTCTATAGTTTTGCTCATCGTATGGTTCCGGGAACTTATTTTTTAGTTTCGAAATCCATGCCTTTAATGTAATAGCATTTTGACATGCCCATCGGACGTCTTTATCGGTTTGACTCCATTCTGAAGGATTTTCACAATTGACGAAATGATAAAATTGCCTACATAGTTCTGATTCATGACTTTTTGGTTTGTATCTGATTCTACAACGCATTCTTCTTGACAGTTGTAAGAATTCACTCGCCGTTAATATATGCAAATAATCTAGACGATTGTAGCATGCTATCTCCAGATTCCATATATCGTACGATTCAATCATGTTCGAAAAATTTCCAAATATTTCAGTAAGAAATTCGCCTATATCCGGTATGGACTCGTTTTCGTTTGAATTTGAAGGCTTTTTCATATTCATTTTTCGAACGTATCCAGTGCTTCCTAGATTACATATAGCACAATATAAATTCGCATAATTCAGGGATTTTCCCTTTGTAAGTGGAACATGGGAGAATATATCGTCTGTTTTTGGAGTTGAACATTCTTGCTCAAATATTTTGTATCGCGTTTCTTGAAGGCATCCGTCCAAAGTTAAGAAACGAGGATAAGAGAACTCTTCTGAATCTGAGGTAAATTTTCCTATGTTAAAACAACTCACCGGAACTTCCAAAGCTAAATCTAAACAACAGTTAGTGGGATCGGGATTGAAAATACAAGATAATTCGCATTTACATGTTTGGAGATTTCTGACTGGTAAGAGTTGCCGACGACTGTTACAAACATTTATTTCACCATTTAGCGCTGATCCTTGAAGAAGCAAATTTGTCATATTGATCTTAACATTTTTATTATCTCTGAAACTTGAGACACGAAATTTTTCTATCCTACCTTTTCCTAAACCATTTTCCTTCAAAATAAGGTTCAAGAGATTTTGTTTGAAAAATGCTAAGTCGAACGCATATATCTTTAGATCGTATTTATAACGCCATCTTGCATCATTGCTCGTCATCAAATATCGGCGTACATTTCTGTCAATGTTTGTGGGCCAATACCAGTTATAGTTATGGGGCAAACTCCATTCATTAACTTTAAGCTTTGCTTCTGTTATGTCACCATATACATCTAAAAGTGATCTTTTGGGGTCATTTCCTCTATTACAAAGATAACAAAAAACATTTTTGTACGGCTGTGTATATAAACTAGCAGGCAAGTTTTTGCAAGCGTATTGCAGTTCACTGTCAGGGTTCTGCCAGTGGCCCGTCTCATTACATGTGTTGCGGTTTTTTGATTGGAAATTCTGTTTCACAGGATTACACATGTAGCAGAACACATTCTTAAACATTCTAAATCTCATCTTATATGAAGATCTGCATGCTTTTCTAATGTCATAGTCAAGGTCCGTATAGCGTCCACTCATACGATCACAGTCCGATATCATGCCACCATTTTCATTGTTATTGAAGCAATATTCCTCCTTTGCCTCATATTTACTTGCGTCTCGATATGCTTGAAATAAGCATTGGTTCGAAAATGACGCATCAATTATTTCATTCAATGATGACATATAATTAAAATCGGTAGTTATTTTACAATCAATATCCAACGCCCAAGAGGTGTAATTGGTCACCCCATTACATTTTGCACAGTATCTGTTGTAAAATGACAGTGGCAAATCATTTCCGATCACAGGGAGGTTTATCAGGCGTGACTTCGTGTCCGTTAAAGTTGTACATTTCTCTTGAAGCTCTCTATAGGTATAATCTGGACATGAAAAGACCATAAGATCAGAAAAATGTCGTGCCATGTTTCCATCATTGGTACCCTGGATTATTGTCCTATTGACACAACTTAATTCCGGGAAACTGAAGTAAAGGTCTGGGCAACAGTCACCTCTCAGGATGCAAGCGTTGTCACATTTACATTCGGGACATAACCCTGAATAAACGTACTTATACTTAAGCGAAATGCGCCTACCGCGAAACTCTATTCTTTCTTTGCACAAGTAATTTTCGCCACAAAGTAAATAATACTGCTTCATCAGCTCATTATAATTATAGAAACTGATACAGAACACGCGACTCAAACAGCCGAAGGAAATTAGGAAATAAAAAATGTTTAACTTCATTTTCATCCAATTATTTTTCTGTTCAAAGCAGAAAATATAGGAAAAACACAATGCATTGTATTTATATAGTGGGGAACACTGAATATATTAAGGAGAGCCGTTTTGAAATTTTATTAGTTTTCCCATTGGATGTTTAATCAGCAAAATGTGGTCCCAATTTGAAAAGAAAACTAATTAGATGACAAAGATCAAATAAGTAATAATTGCAATTGGGTATATCTGAATAAATTTTAGGACAAAATGATATATAATATTCTCTCATCAATGACATTATACCCAAAAGGTCATTATTTTTCCCGATAACCTTCTTATTTCATAAATATTTTACAGAATATCCTTTTTCATCAAAAACACTCGGAATGTTTGTGTGATATAACAAATGACTGTCCCTGAAGATGTGATAAATCATGTAGCATTCCTCTAGCATCATATCCCGCCCATTCTGCTACGTTTTTGGTACAGTTTTGGACATATTTTTTCACACTCTTTGGCCATATCATATTGTTTGGATTGAGGATCACTGACGAGGGTTAAGTAACCGAAACGTGCATGTCTGGTCCATGCTGTAAATCTATCTGTTCTTAAATGATGCTATTGAATTTGAAGACGTTTAGCATTTACTATTTATGTCATTATCGACAGTGTATCATTTTAGCAATGTTTGTTTATCCCATATGTCAAAGAGTTAACCTAACACATAAGTCTAATATTTTGCTTGTAAGAGAAATGAGGAGGTCCCCAACATACGTCTGCCCTTCATAATTTCATGTTACTTAACAGGGGATGCTTACTCCTCCCGTGCATCCGGTCCCATCTTTAACTTGCCAGTTGTCCGTCCAATCTCAATTTTGTGTTTTATTGCGGGTTTTGTTGAGATTATCGTCAGGATCTTCTTTAACTCATCTTAAAGAAAATACAGAAAAAAGCATCCATAAAGATATCGTTGTCAAACTTTATTTCTTTGATAAAAACGATAATTATATAAATACAATTCCAAACTATCTTATCCATGTTCTAAATGTTTGTCTGATAAAAAAAAATAGTTCTACTAGTACATAGGCGCTTAACTTCTTTTCCTGTTTCATGAACGCGCTTTTTGTTATGTTATATTTTTCAAAGACATTTACTCCTAATTAAGAAATAATTCACATTATCTCAGCATCTTTAATACATATTCAGTTTTTAATTTTTTGAGAATAACAATTTGATTCATTGGAACCATACAGAAGAGCGAATTCTGCAAGATAAATCAACTCAATGATCTTAATGTCTAATTTGAATTGATTAAAATCATACCTGTCCCCATTTCGACCCCGATCTAAAATAAGTTCATAATAAAATTATGTCAAATAAAGTAGTATTGTCTTCATCAAAGGTAAGATCTATATCATGATACATAATTTTCAAATATTTCTCATCAAACCAGCATTTTGCATTAAAAACAATTTCACTGTTGCTTAACTTTTTTTCTGTGTGTATATATATGCCGGTCTTCAAAGAAGTCTATTGGAAAAGGAAATGCAAAGGTGGTACAACGTTAATGAATATCAAATGGAATAAGTGTAATTGGTATCGATAACAATATTAAATATTAGATTAAGAACCAACTTACAATTCAATTTTCATAGTTGTTTTATTCAAATTTTAAAGGGAATACTTTTAGCATGTAATTTTTTGCATGACCTCCTTCTTATCCTATGTCTCTTGACAAATTAGCCGCTAGAAAATAAGAAAGAAGGGATGGCACTACACCTGCAGATTCATATTACTAATAATAAACATTTTGCAAGTGACCACTGATATACAAAAATTTGGGTGAGTTCATTATTTCATTTTATAAACCTTCAAATGTGATTCTTTTGTTATTCATAGGTAATTATATTTCATAAAGACCTCGGACGATTCTAAATATACAAGGTTTTATGAACTTCCAATGAAGTGTGGAGGTCAATAAAAAAACAATAAGGGCGGGGAAAAGAAAATCATTTCAGTCGCGAGTGTGAATTGTTTTGATTGTAATGAATATTCGGCCATAGGACAATGTATAGAAAATGTTGTGTTTCAAGTCCACTGAAGACATCCTTTTATGAGAAACGTTAACAGAAGAAGAATAGATTCCTCTATCCCGAAAAGCTCAATATGCCATATCAAATCAATCTAGATTCCGACAGCGATTTTTGAAGACCAATAATTCTAAATGCACTTAAAATTAAAACATGTACTTCAGAAAAAAACATATGTCTCCCCCCTCCCTCTAAGTTACTTTGACCTTAGGCCAAGATGATGTGAAGTCTTTGAGTCATAGGCAACATCATACTAAAACATGAAAGTGATTCATTTTATTGTTTGAGATAAAGCCCAAGCATGATTAGCATATACCATTTCATTATAAGCATATTTATTGAAATTGACTTTGGTCACCCTGGATATAGGTGATCTGAAACCTGCATTGTATGGATCATGAGCAACAAAAAACTGAATTAGTGATTGGATACACGGTTCAAAGTATATAGCCTTAACATGATAAGAATAAAGAATTTCTGCCTGGACATGATTATCATATACAATTTCATTACCAAAGTAAGAAGTGACCTTAATCATGTGACCTTGGGACAATGTGATAAGAAATATTTAGACCTGAGAAACAACATACTAAAATATGAAAACAATTGTAAGAAGGGTTCAGGAGATATATCCCAGACAAGGTTAGTACGTACAATTTCATTAAAAAGAATTATTAATAAATTATCTTGACCTTGGGCACATGACCTTGGGTCAAGATGATAAGAAACCCTCCAATCCTGAGCAACAGCATACTAAAGTATCAGAGTGATCTAGTTGAATTCCACAGATATAGCCCAGACTCAATAGCATTCACAATTTCATTAAAAACAAATGTAATACTTGACCTTGACCTTAGTCATATGACTTTGGATCAAGGTGGTGTGAAATCTTTGCGTCATCAGCACCATCATACTAAAATATGAAGTGATCCGATCATGGTTCAGAAGATTAAGCCAGGACATAATACACGTAACATATCCAATTTCATTTGAAATATACTAATTGACCTTGACCTTGGTCACATGACCTTGAGTTAACGTGATGTGAAACATTATGGTGATAAGCAACAACATATTGAAATATGACAGTGATATGATGAATAATTAAAAGAGATACAGCCCAAACAGGATAGCATGTACAATTTCATTAAAATTTACTAAGTGACTTTGATCTTGACCAAATGACCATAGGTCAAGGCGAAACCTTTTGGTCATTAGCAAATACATACTAAAACGTGAAAGCAATCCAGTAAGCGGTTCAAGGGATGACGTCTAGACAGGAATGTATGTACAATTTCATTTAAAATGTACTAAGTCATCTTAGCCTTTGTCACGTGACCTTGGGTAGAATACTGCATTCTATACATGTACATCTTTTCTTACATTTTGTCATGCAATTTATCATGATATGCTCTGAATGTCGCTATTAGGAGTGATTATCTTTGGTAAATATGCCAAAAGAAGTAGAAAGATGGAGATTGGGCCAAAAAGAGGGAGAGTTTAATCTTCCTCGAGGGAGAAATGCCAAAGAGGGAGATGAGGTCAAAAAGAGGAAGTCTCCCTCCAAGTTGACAGGTATGGATAATGGCAAACGGTTCAAGAGATATAGCCCGGACAGGAATGCATTCATCATTTCATTAAACATGCACTTAGTGACCTTGACCTTGGTCACGTGACCTTGGATCAAGGTGAAACCTACGGGTCATAAGCAACAACATACTTAAATATGAAAGTGATCGGGCAAACGGTTCAAGAGATCTAGCCCAGACAGGAATGCATGTATAATTTCATTAAAATGTACTACGTGACCTTGACCTTGGTCATATGACCTTGGGTCAAGATGATGTGAAACCTTCGGGTCATAAAGCCCCTGCCACACCTTCGCGTTCTTTCGAAACGTTCTTTCGAGACGTTCTTACTACGACCTTGAAGTCCTTGAAATTTTTCATGAACGTAGTGAGAACGTAGCATTTTTCACTAGGAAGGGCTTTCCGAAAGAATGATTGACTGACTCCAATACGTGCGCAATACAACCTTTAGCGTCCGTAACACGTAAGTAGCGCGTCCTTCCCGTCTTTAATACGTTTAGTCGAGTTCGCACTACGATCGGCCCCAAGTCGAAGGCGTCTGTGTTGCGATCGTACGGCGTTATTACTACGTTCTCGAAGTCCTTACTGCTATGATGCTACGATCATGACACGTTCAAAGGATAAATTGTTTGTACGAGGTCAATTTTCATTTTTTCGACCCCTAAAACCAAGAACGTGGTAAGGACGGCAGAGACGTGACGATCTCCATATGATTATATGTAAACGTTTTAGCCGTCCGTGCTACGATCCTACCACGTTCGCGACACGTTTCTAATACGTCCATGAAGTTCTAAATACGTTCGCAAGTAGTCCTTAACACGTTCTGTCTTCAGCGCGTCCTCACTACGACTGTTTTGAACAATTCAAAACGGTCGTGGTGGCTCGGCGCATCGGCACGTTCGCCGGCGTCCTTACTGCGACCTCAATACGTATCAGCGAGTTCTTACTACGTTCCCCGCGTCCTTGTTACGTTCACGCCACGTTTCGTACAATTTTGGTGGACGCAATGTCAGAACGTGTAGGTGTGACAAGGGCTTAAGCAACAATATACTAAAATATGAAATTTATCCGGCAAATGGTTCAAGAGATAAAGCCCGGATAGGAATGTATTTATAATTCCATTAAAAATGCACTAAGTGACCTTGACCTTGATCACACAAACCTTGGGTCAATATTATGTGAAGCCTTTGGGTCAAAAGCAACAACATACTAAAATATTAAAGTGATCGGGCGAACGGTTCAAGAGACATAGACCGGATAGGAATGTATGTATAATTTCATTAAAAATGCACTACGTGATATTGACCTTGGGTCAAGATGATGTGAAACCTGGGTCAGAAGCAAGAACATACTAAAATATGAAAGTTATCCGGCAAACGGTTCAGGATATACAGCCCGGACACGATGTGTGACAGACGGACGGACGAACAAACGGATGAAGAGGGCAAAACCAATACAAATGTATATCTCCTCTCCGTTGGGTGGGAGACATTATAAATGCAAATTGAGGAATTCGAGAAAATAAGGAAATATCCTCACTTTATTGGAAAAGATTTCCTTATCTCTATTTGCAATGATTCCATCAGTTTTTTAAAACGGAGAAAAGAAAAAAGGAAATAGAATTCATTTTTTAACTGTTATTTTCTTCTCTGACCGAATTCAGGATACTTTTTAAGAAAATAATCGGGATGTATATCAAACCATTTTACTACTATGGCCTAATAATCGTTACCGTTGCATACTGCGACCAGATAATTTGTATGGTCAATTTAATTTTGAAAAGCAGGGATGTATCAAATATTTGGATTTTTAATTTTCTGAAAATGGAAGAAAATCTGCGGTTTGTAAGTCGGACATATAAAGATCTCGGGTACCCGAGACATGCACGTCTAGTCCATGCCGTATATTTATCTATTCTTAAATGATGCTATGAATTTCAAGACGTATAATATATACATACATTTCAAAAATAGGTTAATCTCATGATTTTGCACAGAAACTTTCATAGAATTTTCCAGATTCTATTTTCAGTCAAGCATATCTCCTTTTTAATTATCTATCATTTTGTAGGGCTAAAATAGGAACCCCCTCCTTTTAAAGATGGATATTCAAAATTTAAAGATGTCCTTTTAAAGATTCTAAAAGACATCATTTTAATATGTATGCAATATCCTCTGCAGAACGGTTAGGTTGTATTGCTTGGTTTTTCATTTTTTGCCCTGATTTTATTTGTTCATTGATTGTAATTTCTGAATTCTAATTTTGGTTTTGTATTTGAATTTCACTGACTCATTTGTAGTACCGGTATTTAAAAGTAACTGTAAGCAATGATATTAAATAGAGAATAAGTGTCTTAATTTGTGTTTTGTTACGGGTATACAACACACAGCAAGTGCATTTATCGTACATGTAATGCGCGTTAGCGCATTTCATGCGATAAATGCACTTGCTGTGTGTTGTATACCCGTAACAAAACACAAATTATGACATTTATTCTATATATATGCACTATAGTTGTATATTTCATTCTTGTTTTCTGAAATTGCCTTTTCTAGGTAAAAGAGTGACGTCAAAATTCATCTCACCGCGGATTCAGTTTGCAAGTTAGAACAGCCGTCGCGGCTTGTTTCTTTAGATCTTATGCATTGTGACGTCACGAGTGTTAATACACGAATTGCAGCACGTTCCTTTCAATAGTAGCATCTCAGGGAGTTACATATGTTGTGCATATATTTATAGTTAAGCGCAAATATGGGTACCACGCTAAATAAATTAATCACTTAGTCTAGTGAGGATCCATGATCCAAACATGATACAAGTTGCCGTCTAAATATCGTTATCGTTAAATATCGTTAACCTATAGTCAGATGTGTCCCGGCATTTGACTTGAAATATATTTTAAGATTTTCTGTCATTATATTGATTGAAAACTTTCTAAAACTAAGGAGTATCTCCATGATGACATAGCTCTGTTTCTATGGCAGTAAATTGAAGTAAAGTTGAGTCTGTGAATAACTTGATGAAATGCGCATATGGTGCACTAAAATTTTAATATGAATTATGACAAAGCCCTAGAAATGAAGCGAACTCATTTTCGACATATCGTAGGGGGAGGGGGGGCAATACTATTTGCATATCATGTTCTACAATGATGGATGGTCCATATCAATAAATTTTTCGATCACAAAATAATTAAAATAGATAAATAGATAAGATAAATAAATAGATAAATAAATCTTCGTCTATTTATATACCACGCAGATAATTCCAGCAAAATTCACATGGGCCGTCGCACTTTGCAGTATTTGTTTGCTTTGGTTCCTGTTTTATCCTGATTTTGTATGCCTTCGGTTTCTGATTTTCTGAATTATCGATTTTGTGCTGTAAACAGGGATATGGTCATTATCCATATTTGTCATTTATATAGGATGCGAAACTAAGGATTCAAAACTGTTCATTGTCCTGTAACAGACACATAATGATGACAAATATGGATAATGACCATATCCCAAAACACAGTACAAAACCGATAATTCAGAAAATCATAAACCGAAGGCAAACAAAATCAGGATAAAACAAGAACCAAAGCAAACAAAGAAAAACCTCCACCATATGAAAAGAAGCGAACTCCCAAAAAGGGAGTGATACCAGGTGCCTAGGAAGAGTAAGCATCTCATACCTGCATGCTACATCCGTCACTAGACGGAAGAACTGTCACATCCAGTTACTTCCATTTCGGAAGATACAAATATATTCGGTGGTTTGATGGTTCAAATGGTCTAAGAAGAATATCATCCACCATTCTGGAGAGTGCATGGGACATCATAATGTATGACGAGCTCCCCATATCGACCGTAGAAGTTCCTCAGTGACGAGGTTAGTCGGTCACAAACTTATCCCTGACTGAGAAATTATCTAACAGACGCCTAGCTCTCTGTATATTTATGCTCTGACATTGCGTATCAAATGAGATATGAATAGGCCATAAGCTGGCGATGAAGGGATGTTGCTACTCAGAAAAGGAAAGTTAGTGATGTTAAAACTGAAGTTGTCACGTTTGTCATAGAGTGAGGTGTTCATGTGACCATATGTATGGTAGGACAACATTATGTCCAGATAGAATGCTGAATTTTTTTCTCTGTAGTTTCTCTGACTTCAAGCTCCGAAGGATAAATTCTGCTGAGCTAATCCGCGAATTTTGGATTATTGATAGACAACACATCGTCTATGTATCTTTAAGTGAAGTTAAAGTAAGTAGCTACGCATCTGTTCCTTTCAGATACCAAAAATTGAACGAATTCAGCTTTGTACGAGTAAAGGAAAATGTCGGCAAGGAGTGGGGCACAATTGGTGCCAATTGGAATTTCGACAATTTGCTGGAATACCTTTCCTCCGAACACCACAAAAATGTTGTCGATCAGGAAGTTTAACATCTTCAGTGTACTTATTTTTAGAATCGGACTTTTATTTAACAGAGTAGGTTTTGTCATAATTAATAACAATAAATTTATATTTGCGATTGCCGTTCTTGCTTGTAAACGCATTACTTATAAATTATGCGAATCTTTCTTTCAATTTAGAATGTGTTAATTTTTGTGTAAAGTGTCAAAAAATAAAAGGCTTTGATCGAATGGACTCTATTGAAATGAATGGATTTCAGATGTTCCAAAAGTGCCTTTGAATTCTTTAAAATCCACATCTGGTTTATACCGCTTCGAGAAATATACTGTCGGACAATATTTTTGAAGTCCAGATTTGATTTCAGTTAAACGTTTGGTGAGTAAAATCAATACAGATTTAGTTGAACATTTTGAGGAACCAGCGTTGAAATGTTGTTTGTACGGATTTTTATACATTTTAGGTATGCAATATAATTATCGTAAATCAAAATCTAAATTCTTTGTGTCCAATCAAAGGAAGCGATAGCTAATCTGTGGTTATTAATTATTTCCGAAGTAGAAAGGTTTATTGGAGTGTAAGTAGGATTTCCAGGTGTCGAATTTAAACCCAACTCTTTAACAAGGCTGTCGAAATAGTACTTTTTGCATGTAAATGTGTAGTTATTTGAGGCTTTGTCTGCTGGTGTGATGACGTAATGCTCTTGGAGGTAGGTCAGCTCTGTGATAACATCATGGTCTTTAGAGATAGACTCGAATCTGGTGTTCACAGTTGCTTTGACAGCGTCAGCATGTATCTTTTCTTCCTTATTTTCGATAATTTTTCAACTTGTGTCGTATATATGTGATACCATTAAAGCTTGCTCATAGCAAGCGGGCCCTTTCGACCCGCTTGCTCGCTTCGCTTCGCTATAATAGAACATACATATCAATTTTGACAATTAGGAATGTTTGTTAAGAAGGATGCTGTATGGTAACATGGTTGGAACACTGCTATTTCATAAATCCGTTTTATTTAACTAAACTGTTCTCAGAAACTAGAAAATTTGTCAATCCTGATAAATTTAGCTGCCTATGTATAAGAGGTTTGTTTGTAGTAGTTGAATCGGCCAGCCACCTTTTCTCCAAACAAATGCCTCTTTTTACAATTTGTTTCACCAAACTAGGTAGATGAAAATGTATTTGCATGTGTATTTTCAACAATTTTAAGCGTGGAAGAGGATGCAGTAAAGGAAATGACATAGATACCAATTGTTAATATTGGATTATGCCGTTATTTTATATTGTAAAATTTCAGTGCAGCATATGCTCATTTCAAAAAGATTTGTCTCATCAGTAATGCTCCATGTCGAAAAAGAAGAAATACAAATAGTATGACCTTGATATGACCTAAAATGTATGCCAAGGAACCTGCTTAGGGAAGAGCTATTGATGATTTTAACTGCCTAAGTACAAAACGGGAGTATTTTCTTCAAACACATGTCCATATTTTTTTTGTTATTAGATGTGCTTTACCGAAACTAGGTAGAAAGTTAAAATCATATTTTTTCCAAGAAACATAAACTTATATTTGTATTCCCAACAGCTAAATTTTCGAACGTGGAAGTGGATGCAGCAAAGGAAATGATAGATAGGTACCAAGTTATTCATATACAGTTGTACATATCTTTAAACAACATTTGTACATATAGAAATACAAATACCCAAAATAAGATTCAAAAGAATCCAAATACAAATACATATTTAAAACAAAAATGTTTTCTATGAAGGTACTATGAAATAAGTGCTTTCTAGATTTGTATATTTTTTCATAACAGATTATTGATTAATAGTTCCAAAATGGAAATACGTTTCATTTGTAAAAGTGTTTAGAAAACTCTAACATTAGTATTTCTACTTTAGGTAAAATAAGTTGAACAACTTTCTGAAGCAACTATCATTTGTTCTTCGATTATCATTACACCTGAGGGCATGATATA
This sequence comes from Pinctada fucata, assembly GCA_028142955.1. NCBI lineage: Eukaryota > Metazoa > Mollusca > Bivalvia > Pterioida > Pteriidae > Pinctada > Pinctada fucata. The sequence goes on along the minus strand of AP027102.1, from coordinate 42,523,172 downwards.
TCGACATTTAACTTGACCACACTTTTGTTTATCTTTTGACGTCAGAAATGACATAATTGTTCTTAAAATAATGTATATGTTACTAAATTTAGACATCAAAGAGATAATTATCTTGTATGTTGTTGATTATCATTAATAGGTTATCAAAGGGAACTGTGAAGAGAAGCTCTTTGAATATTAAAGTTGTCTATCTATCATGCCATATTTATACAAAAAAAGAAGTACCAATCGTAGCTTGTGAAATGAAATTATAATATCTGGCCAAAACAGACTTATTATCAATTTTGAAATTATTTATACTCTGACTTTTGATTTTGCAGGTGTGGAGATCTAGAATAGGAAACTATAAAAATAAATTTATTTGAACTTTGTGGACAAATGACATTGAAATATTGAAAAAAGTCACCGATATTTCTTAGTTCGTCGCTAATAGTCGTTGTTTTAAGCAGATTATCTATTCCAATTATCTAGAGTCCACGAAATTACATAATTGATATTATTTTTCATTTATAAAAACTATCTGATTTTGGTGAGGAATCTAAATATAACCACCCCTTAACTCGAGTTTAAGATATGTAGTCAAAGCAAATTCAAATGATCTCCATGAAATTCAAACCAAGAAACGATAAATGAAAACAAAGGGAAGGAAATCATTGAGGTTTTAAAGTCCGAAAATGTGAAAATATCATTCTAATGGTTACAATGTAAGTAATCTTCCTAATAAAAGTCTGGAGGGGATCTCCAATAAGACCCATGTTGCAGCACCAACAGCAAAAGAACATCCCAATGACAAATATGGATAATTACCATATCCCTGTATACAGCACAAAATCGATTATTCAGAAAATCAGAAACCGAAACATACAAAATCAGGATAAAACAGGAACCAAAGCAAACAAATAAAAACCTCCACCACATGAAAAGAAGCGAACTCCCGATATGGGAGTGAGACCATGTGCCCAGAAAGGGTAAGCATCTCCTGCTTGCATGCAACACCCGCCGCTTCAATTCGGTTGAACTGTCACATCCGGTTACTTCCATTGCGGAAGACATAGAGTACAATCTTTGGTTGGATTGTTAACTTGCCATTTTCTACCTTCTTATTTGACTTACATTTCTTGCATATGACGGATATGTTAAAGGAAATCGAAGTGTTCTAACCCTAATTATTTCGGATTGCTGCCTTCTGGAAATACACATTTCAAATTCTGTGAATCAAACATACTTGTTTCTGTTTACGAGTCCTCATCTGTCGTACGTGAAGCCAAATTTAATCAAAGATGACGAAATAATTAAAAATGTCAACATTGAAATATATTTATATATATATTATAAATTTCAGTGCATTCCTTGTTCATTAAGAAACAATTCATGTAGCAATTATTATATAATTATTATTATTTTTATAACCGTGAATATCAAGGGCTGGCTGAATTTCCAGTTAAATGTATATTCTATGATCCAACTTATTTACTTCAAACGTTTTGCATTCGAACAGGAATATGTAAGAATCAAAAAGAGCTTGATATTACGGTATGATAGAAAGACGATCTTTCTCGACCTTTGAACTAAAAATATTCATAAAGACAACTCGGCTGCCGGCAATATTCAGGAAAAATATCAAAATACTGTGACCAAATATTGTGAACCAAATACTGTGTACCAAATACTGTGCACCAAATATACTGAACCTGATTTCACCATGTTTTTTTTTCTTCATATGAATCATCAGAAATCTAAGGTCAAGTCATTCGACAATTTCTAAAACGTGGGTCCTGCAGCATCATATCTCACCCATCCTGCTACGTCTTTCAATACATTTTTGGACATAATATCTTTAACACTCTTTGGTCATATTTGTTTAGGTTGATGATCACTGACGAGGTTTATGTACCCGAAACGGGCATGTCTGGTCCATGCTGCAAATTGGTCTTAATTGGTATTTAATGATGCTATTTAATTTGAAGACGTTTCACACTTGTACCACTTGGTGAGTGCCACTGCATGTGGACCAGGAGTCCATGAGGGCACATGTAGACAAGTTCGATCAACTTCAGTTGATATTTTCGTCCAACGCGTTTGAAAATTTCTATTATCAAAATTTCTCGGATTTGTTTTAAAACGTGGTTGCTGTAGCATCACCCATCCTGCTTCGTCTTTCGGAACATTTTGAAAGATAATAACTTTCACACTCTTTGGTCATATTACATTATTTAGATTGAGGATCACCGACGAGGATTAATTACCCGAAACGTACATGTCTGGTCAATGCAGCAAATTCATCTGTTCTTAAATGATGCTATTGAATTTGAAGAAACATTTAACATTAGACATTTGCTCTTCAAAATGTCATATTATTAGGATTTCCTCTTTCTCGGATTGGAGCATCACTAAGAGACAGAATTTGTTGACAGTGAGGAGGTTGTTTTACAACACAATTGAACGTTCTTCAAAACCTCTTGGTAATCGGAAAAGTGGGAGGGTTGTGCGCATGTAATCCAGGATAACCACACCTTCTGCTATTTCCGTGGCAGATGGATGTCCTAAGTCGGCACCAGTTGCCCATTGGTCTCGTTGGTTTATGTGTTGTCCTTTGTGTTGATGTTTCTGTGTTTTGCGTTGACGTTCCTTGTCCTTTTTGCGTCACTTCCTGTGATTGTCTGCTCTGTGTTTTTGCATTGGGTGTTTTGGGGTTTTTTCTGTTGATGCTGCAGCCTGGTGTTGTTGGAGATCCCCTCCTTTGTTTTATATTCGCATCTAACGCACTTATATTGTATAATAGAATATATATTTCAATATTGATAAATTATCAGTGTTACTTCAAGCCAGAATAAGTCAAACAAGTCCAAATGAATAGTTTAGTGTGCCGCCTCCTTTTTTTTCAGGTATCGACTTTTGCCATTCTTAGATTTTAAGCAGGATCTATTCCGAAGCATTGTATTGACTCAAAAAATTGGAAAGATGATGTAAGGGTGTTAAGTGGTTGACATCCTATATATAGATTATAATTCAAAATTAATTGACAACTCTGTGTATTATTGACCTGTTGTCCACATTATTTCAGTTTAGAAGGTTTTGGACTCTCTTAACATTTGAAAAGCAGAAAAACTTTTCTTAATAATTCTTACCAAGAATTAGTATCTTAGTAAAATGAAAAATATATCAGTAAGAGTACAAATTCTAATGACAAATATGCATAATAACCATTTCCCAATACATAGTACAAAGTCGATAATTCAGAAAATCATAAACCGAAGGCATACAAAATCAGGATAAAACAAGAGCCGAAGCAAATAAACAAAAACCTCCACCTTATGAAAAGAAGCGAACTCCCAATATGGGAGTGAGACCAGGTTCAATTTTAAGAAAATAGCGTCCTATGTCATTGTTTGTGTTACCCATTGCAGAGATGTACTTCTATAAAGCGTCTTATACGTATCAATACAGGATAACGGTCTTAATCAGTAGAATTTCTAAATATAAAAGAAAGTGCGTCATTGCGATATCAATAACCTCTCGGTAAGGTATATAATACGAACTAATTATCAGTCCTAAGACAAAAGAAGGGATAGTAAACAACAAAGGACCGAAAAATAATATAATTTTTATCAAGTAGAATTTAACTTTTGGCAAAAACCACTGATTGGAGTGGAACTAAAAGCGTTAAGAAGGTCAAAATGATTGGTGCACAGTTTGTATTTGCTTCAATTTTGACTTCTCTCATTGGATGTATGCCATTATCAAAAGAAGATCTGAAAACACGTGAGTAACGATACAACATTTGGTTTTGACGAATGCGGTTTGAATTTTGAAGTTAAGTCAAGTGAGAAAGAAAGCGTATTGTTTTGTGACATGTAAAAGAAAGCAAAACGATCCCTTATCGGAAGTACATAAGGATATCTGTGTTATAGACTTTTTGTGACTTACGACCTAAGAAATCAAAACCATTAGGTTCCTATTTCATGGGAAAAAATCGACAAAGGAAGAAACAGTTTGACGTTTCTTTTATACAATAATACAATCATGACTTCAACATTAATGTATGTTGTAAAGGAAGATAAAACAAGAAATATTCAGAAAATGTTTACCATGTTCTTCCTTAATGTCAAAAATTCGAATTTGTTATAATTGATATCTCATAGACATAGTCCTTTTCAATCAATTTTGATAACAACACCATTTCCTACTTACATGACAGATGGCCGTCCTGGGTCTTCATCGCTCGTTGGTTTATATATTATGGTCTTTTGTGTTTAAAAGTGTTTAATGTCGTCTTTGGTGTTGAGTCTTCCTGGTCCCTTTTACTTGTCTACTGTGTTGTCATATTTTGGTGTTTTGGATTGTGTTTTCGGTGTTTTGCTGTGGCTGCTGTGGAGTCTTGTTGGAGATCACATCCTAATCTATAAGATCGAGAAACTAATCAAACTGCAAACTAGATATCCGTGGGGAAGTGCATACTCATTATCATATTGAAATATATGATTCAATGCACCGTATGCACATTTAACAAGCAATGTATCATCAGTGATGCTCGATGACATACATTGAAACTAAGAATTGTTTTCTTTTGCCTTGCAAATAAGACAGTATCTATTCGCGTTATAATATATTTCTTTTTATCATTTCAGTACCTGTGGAGAACTATATCAAGGAAGTTTATCAATCTTTGATAAATGGACACTTGAGACAGCTCCCCGAGGAACAAAGGTACTAACGTGTCATTACGATGTATATATATTTAACTTGTACTTTTGTATAACTTACTTCTTTCAATTGGTCTCGTTGGTGTTCGTTTTCTTTTCTGTTTCATGTTTCTATGGTGTGAGTCCTTTTGCATCTCATTATGTGGGTGTCTGCTTTGTGTTTTTGTATTGGCTGTTTTGGGGTTTTGTTGTGGATGACAAATATGGATAATGACCATATCCCTGTCTACAGTACAAAATCGATAATTCAGAAAATCAGAAACCGAAGGCATACAAAATCAGGATAAACAGGAACCAAAGCAAACAAAAAAAAAATCTCCACCATATGAAAAGAAGCGAACTCCCGATATGAGAGTGAGACCAGGTGCCCAGGAAGAGTAAGCATCTCCTGCTTGCATGCAACACCCGTCGCTTCAATTCGGTAGAACTGTCACATCCGGTTACTTCCATTTTGGAAGATATAGAGTACAATCTTTGGTTGGATGGTTCAAATGGTCTATGACAGAATATCATCCACCATTCTGGATAGTGGTACATCATAGTGTATGACGAGTTCCCGATATCGACCGTAGAACTTCCTCAGTGACGATGTTAGTCGGTCACAAACATATCCCTGACTGAGAAGCTTATCTGAAAGACGCCTAGCTCTCAGAACAAAATCCGTATATTTGGTACTTGCTCTGGCATAGCGTATCAACTGAGATATGAACACGCCATAAGCAGGCGATGAAGGGATGTTGCTACTCAGAAAAGGAAAGTTCGTAATGCTGAAATTGAAGTCGTCACGTTTGTCATAAAGTGATGTGTTCATGTGACCATCAGTGTCGTAGGACAACATTATGTCCAAATAGGATGCTGAATTATTTGTCTCTGTAGTTTCTTTGACTTCAAGCTCCGAAGGATAGATACTGCTCAGGTAATCCGCGAATTTTGGATTATTGATGGACAACACATCGTCTATGTATCTGTAAGTGAAGTTGAAGTCAGAAGCTAAGTATCTTTTCCCTTCAGAGACCAAAGATTAAATGAATTCAGCTTCGTACGAGTAAAGGAAAATGTCGGCAAGGAGTGGGGCACAATTGGTCCCCATTGGAATTCCGACAATTTGCTGGAAGACCTTTCCTCCAAACACCACAAAAATGTTGTCGATCAGAAAGTTTAACATCTGAATAATGTCTGTTTCAGTGTACTTATTTTCAGAATCTGACTTTTCTTTTACAAAGTAGGTTTTGTCATAGTTAACAACAATAAATTTGTATTTGCGATCACCGTTCCTACTTGTAAACGCATTACTTATAATTTTTGCGAGTCTTTCTTTCAATTTAGAATGTGGAATTGTAGTGTAAAGTGTCGAAAAATCAAAGGCTTTGATCGAATGGACTCTACTAAAATGAGTGGATTTCAGATGTTCTAAAAGTTCCTTCGAATTCTTTAAAATCCACATCTGGTTGATACCACTGCGAGAATATACTGTCGAACAATATTTTTGTAGCCCATATTTGATTTCAGATAAAACTTTGGTGAGTAAGATCGATACAGATTTGGTAGAACATTTTGAGGAACCAGCGATGAAACGTTGTTTGTACGGATTCTTATGCATTTTAGGTATGCAGTATAAGTATGGTAAATCTAAATCTAAATTGGTAGTGTCGAAGCCAAAGGAAGCAAGAGCTGATTTGTGGTTATCTATTATTTCAGAGGCAGAAAGGTTTGTTGGGGGTGTAAGTGGGATTTCCAGGTGTCGAATTTAAACCCAACTCTTTAACTAGACTGTCAAAATAGTACTTTTTGCAAGTAAATGTGTAATTATTTGAGGCTTTGTCCGCTGGTGTGATGACATAATGTTCTTGGAGGTAGGTAAGTTCTGTGATAACATCAGGGTCTTTAAATATAGACACGAATCTGGTGTTCACAGTTGCTTTTAATCGGTTAATTCTAGATAAAAGTAACCCTCTGATTGATTTTATCCATTCGGAAAGGGTGTCGAGCTGTACATCCTTTTTCTTTGCCCATCGTCTTGCATATTCCTCACAAGAGTCCATGATAATTTTGACATTTTGGTTCCATGTAAAGGACATACTCTCTCTGTATTTGGGACCCTTTTTTAACAATTCTCTCAACTTGTCGTTCTTGACTATACTAAGGTCACCAGTAATAACGTGTCCACAAGGAGAGTAGTTGAAATCCGATGAAGAACATTCGCAGGGAAGTGGATGTAGTGAGGGATTACTTAAATCAATACACTGCAGGAATCGTTTGTAATTGTAAATTTTAGATGCAACCGAGTGTTGTTGGAGAAATCCCCTTCTGTCTTCTTCTCGTAAATACAACTGAAGGAAATTTAAAGAATCTTAAATAATAATTTTCAATATTTAAATATTTTAATAACTGAAGACAACGTAAGTTGCCCAACAAAACACATTCATTGAATAATGTTACAAAATAAAATATAAGCATCATTGATAAGAAGAAAAATCTGTAAAACTTCGTTGTCTAAAACAAATATAATTTTGTCCTACAAATCTCGTTTATATTTCCATAAAGCCATTTTCTGTCAAATATAATTTAATTGAAGAATATTTGATAGAGAATTTGTTATTTCAAAATTCTATTGATTACCGCATAATAACAAGGTGTTCCAACTGTGCTGCCACAGATCAAGATTCTGATCTAATATTGTCGAATACTGTGCACCAGACATCTGGGTCAACGGAAAAGTATAAGGGTTGTGCGCACGTAATCCGGATAACTACACCATTTGCTACTGCCGTGGAAAATGGTCGTCCTATGTCGGCACTGATTGCACATTGGTCTCCTTTGTTTATGTGGAGTGTTTTGTGTGCATGTATTTTATATATTAACTTTATTTTTGTGCATGAACATAGACGGCGGGTGCGGCTAGCCAATAGGGGATGCTTACTCCTCCCGGGCACCTGGTTCCACCTCTAGCTTGCTAGGGGTTCGTCGATACTCAATTTCGTGATCTCTTATGAGTGCTGTTGAGATTATCGTCAGGGTATTCTTTAACTCATTGATGTCGTATTTGGTAATCCTAGTCCCTTTTGTATCTCTTGCTGTGCATGTCCACTCTGGGTTTTTACATGGAGGCGTCTTGATGTTTTGCTGTGGTTGCTTCAACCGAGTCTTGTCGGAGATCCAATCATTTCATTCGAGCCAAAATAATTCAGAGAAGCTAAAAGATTTCTGTGACGCTTGAATTGTAAACTCACAATAATTCTTCTGTTGTTGCAGGCTTGAACTGGGGGATTTTCTGAAGAACTTTGAAAAGAATTCTCTAACCAAATTGATACAATCTGTTACTAAAGCTGTCGACGATGGGAATCTGGTAAAGCGAATTATACACACAAAGAACGAATTAATTTTTAGTTTTAGGATCATTCTATGATTTATTTGCTTTCTTTTGAATATTATTCTTTTAACTCTTATATCAGACATGAACAAGATGTCTGCATATATATAAATATATAAGAAATATTTTCATCTAGAAATGCACCTAAGTATTTTTCTGAGCTTAAAATTCGAACAACATTTATTTATCATTTTAAGATAAAACTACTCATGTAAAAAAGGACTTTTGCATTAAAATGAATTCAATTTTATGACTCTTTTTAATAAAAGGATACGATCACGGCACTCAAACACAAGGTAGAATCCTTTGTTTCAAGACTTCATTTGGGAGATCTTCTTGACAGTAAAATGAATCTGATACGACGAGACGACGAAGGAATGATGCCGAACTTTTTGTCAATGCACTACGGCGGCTTCGGTAAGACTTTCGATTTTTCGATTTTACACGCCTACTTTCGATTAGTCTAGGTATCGGACGTAAAACCATTGTGACGTCATAAAATTCCTTTGAAAATGTCATATTTGTTACACTAGTTCCCTGAATATTACGCTGGTTTCCAACGAATTTGATGACGTCACAAAACGTTGAAGTCTGAGATACCTGCAAAAATGGGAAATAACTCTGTATTTCGAAAAGACCGAATTCTTATCAAACATGGAGTCTTAATATTTACACATTTATTTTCAAACAATGCATCGCTACAATTATAGCTACATAATACTGTAATTGATAAAGATTTTTTTTAAGTATCGTAGAACAAAGTCACAAAACAAATCAACAGTGCATAAAAGCAACGATTAGATTTCACCTTTTTATCACATTTTATCTCTGAAACTTTGTGTTCCTTTCTTAATTACATCTTTTATTATTTGTAGGGAAATAGGGTAAAATTGTACCAGGAAGGCGAGATCTGCATCTTCATATGTGCAATATTTGAAATAAAAAGGAAAACAAAGAGTGGGTTCATATGATGTACATATATTTCGATATCTATATTATATACGTCTTTTTAATAAAACTTAAAATGATCTTTACTTGCTCAAACTATATTATACATAATACATGCAGGGAATGTGAAAGATAGCATCCAGGCCTCTGTAATTACTTCACTTGCTTGAATATATATGCTGATAAAGCAAAGATCTTAAACAAGGGTACGATTCACTACATGTAATATCACGGCGGATACTCCATCATAATTGCAACCAAAGATAAACACCAGCCGAAACTGTCATCACAACAAACAACACGATATCAGCGTAACAAATGTGATCATCCACATTCGATTAACACCAGCCGAAACGACCATCTCAACAAACATCCCTAAATCGATAAAACACAAGAGAACATCAGATAAACACCAGCCTGAGCAACCATATCACTAAACAATCCTAAATCAATATAACACGAGAATTTCCACATCAGATTAACGCTGGCCGAAACAGTCATCACAACAAATAACACTAAATCAATGTCACACATGAGAATATCCACAGCCGAAACAACCATCTCAACAAAGAATCCTAAATCAAACTAACAGCCCTAAATCAACGTAACACATGAAAATATCCACAGCCGAAACAATCATCTCAACAAACAACAATTAATTAATGTAATACATGAGAATATCCACAGCTGAAACAATCTTCTCAACAAACAAACCAAAATCAACGTAACGCATGAGAATATCGACCGCCGAAACAAACTTCTCAACAAACAACAATTAATCTTGTAACACGTGAGAATATCCAAAGTCGAAACAACCTTCTCAACAAACAACCCTAAATCAAAATAACACATGAGAATATCCACAGCCGAAACAACCATCTCAACAAACAGCCCTAAATCAACGTAGCGCATGAGAATATCCACAACCGAAACAATCATCTCAACAAACAACCCTAAATCAACGTAGAACATGAGAATATCCACAGCCGAAACAATCATCTGAACAAACAACAATTAATTAATGTAATACATGAGAATATCCACAGCCGAAACAACCTTCTCAACAAACAATTCGGTTTTTAACACTTATCAACGACAGGGGGTATATCCTTGACCTACAAGCATTATTCTAAATACGCTGGGTCCCGTCTAAATATGTTGAAAGGAGCACGATTATAATCTGCATAATTAATACATTTAAAAACATTTAGTAAATTTTGAGAAAATTTGATAAATGTTAAAGTATTAACAATGTTTATTTAGATAGATAATCTATTCGAGAAATGTTATTTGTGTTTTATCGATTACTTCAATGTTAAAAGATCATAAACGACTCATGTCAGTTTCATTGTTCAAAGTCTGTGTGGTTGAGGCATTTTCCTGCTTTTTTGTACAAATTCGATTACAAATTAAATTCCATATTCTGTGATTTGTTATTAAAGCCAATAAAACGAAAAATCCTTGTAAACTGTTGATAAAAGTTGCAACAAATGTAAAAATTGTAACCGGTAAGAATGAGTCGATTATTTGCAAAGTCCAAGATACACCCGTAATGGCAGTTAATCGAAAGTAAATGGCAATCTCGTTTCTCTTTCCTTTGTTGCTTTCAGGGTTTGGTGTTAAATAAATGGCTCGAATGGTTGATATTAGAAAGAGAATATTAACTAAACAGATCAAGGCCACCGGACAAATGAAGGTTGCAATCGTTAAAGATTTTTGTCTTATGAAACATTTGCTTCCTCCGTAACCTAATCGGTCATCGACATATATAAACCACGCCAAAGATCCGTTCAAAATTACTAGAAATATAGGAAGTCCATATACAAATATTGAATATTTCAAGACAGTTTTGTCAATAAAGCGATTGGAATTTTGCCTTTGACACGCACTGGACGTGAAGGTGTAAAACATGAGAAAATTAGATGCAAACATACTTGTAAAGACAGACAACCAGAAAAAGTGTAGCATCGCGGCACTTATAACACAGCCATCTGGCATCTGTATAGTAAAGTAACTCAGTTGCATGAACAACATTGTAAGCAGCAGAGATACCATCATTAGTATCAGGAGTTTACCAGATGTTGTTCGCAGTTGAGGAAGCAGGAAGTATATCGTTAAGGTAAGAGCAAGAGAAACAATAGAAATTACAGAACATACCAATGACATTATCCAAAGATACTTGAAATACTTTTCAGCTTCATTGCTTTGGTTATATGGTCTTAGAAAATATTGACTCTCCTTTAGATATTCCAAGCAGATCCTTATATGTCCAGTTGTTGATTTTGCGAATTCGTCGAAAGGTACATTCCTGTCAATCCCATAAAGACGAATGGACTGGTTGTCACTGCTGATGTTGTATTCGTCTTCATAAAGCTCAATTTGAGGACAGGTAAGCACTTTTGAAACCTTGGCGATGAAAAAATCAATTGCATTCTCGAGAGAATTTCCACGAAGTATCTTTTCGTTTCCAGGTGCTCCATCGACGTTGTATGGTCTTGGTGGTATGAGTACTTGCGGAGATTCAGAGAAAATGCACCCATCAAAGAGCTGGTTCTTAAAATCGATCAATGTCTCTTCAATGTGTAATCGTAGTGTACTTGAACGTATAAAAATGTCAAAATGAACAAAGCGACACAGAGCGTTATCAAATTCTTTAACATCACTTTCAATAATTTCCTCTTTATCTGTAATTAATTCTATATCAGTAGCCCCCACATCCAAAATCGATCGCAGATTTTCCTTCAGTGTTTGTTCAGATGCCGGCAAACTCACCAACTGTTTAGATTGTTTCTTTGTGAAAATTCCCATTTTGAAGCTTAGAGAGAATCGTAAGTTCTTTGTTATTTGAAGAAGGGGCAGACATCTTGTATTGACAAGATTTTTCCCATCGTAACAAGTTGTATTTCTACATTCATCCTGTAAAATTAGAAAAAAAAAACATTTAACATATATTTACTTTTCAAATTGTTCATTTCGATACTAATTTAAATAACATCTTCGTATTTATTATGAGAGCTTGAAATTATTCGACTACATGCATTTTTTTTACTTGAAAAAGGCAGAGACCAAGTGAGAATTACAATCCCGAAACATGAAGACTAGTTCACGTTGGAGAATGCAAACTCTATTAGCGTGGCAAATGGTCGTCCTCAATTAGCATCGACTGCCTATTGGTCTCTTGAATAGGTTTATGTGTAGTCTTTTGTGTTTCTTACTAGTCCGCTGCCAGCTCGCCGGAGGGGACTTATAGTTTCCATCCCGTTTGTCTATCCGTCCGTCCGTCTGTCTGTCTGTTGTCTGTCTGTCTGTCTGTCTGTCTGTCCGTCCGTCTGTCTGTCACACTTAAGTTTTCCGGACTTTTTCCCTGTTGTTGCATATACTGAACTAATTTATGGTATGAGGATATATCTCAATGTGATACAGATCAAGTTTGAGTTTGTTTTCGATTGACCTTATTTTAATTGAATTTTTTGGTTTTCCGAACTTTTCTTCGGTACTATTGCAGATAATACACCTTAGTGTGGGTCAGATCATCTTTGAGTCTGGATTCGATTGACCAATTCTTGCAAGAGTTATGATCCTTGGACTTGGCAAATTTCATTAAAATTTCCAGTTTTCCGGACAATTCTTGGCTGTTGTTGCACATAATAAACTGATTTTTGTTTGTGAATACATCTTAGTGTGATATATATCAAGTTGGAGTTTAGTTTCGATTTACATATTTTACAAGAGTTATGACACTTAGACTTTACTAATTTCATGAAAATTTCAGTTTTCCGCCCTTTTCTTGGCTGTTGTGGTAGATACGGAACTGATTTTGGTTATGTGAATACATCTTAGTGTGACAGAGATCAATTTTCAGTTGGGTTTTGATTTACCAATTTTTACAAAATTTAGGACCCCTTCGCTTAGCAATATGTAGTTTTCCAAACCTTTTCTGTTTCTGCAGAAAATGAACTGATTTATGTGTGGGCATTCATCTTTTGGTGCAAGTACAGGTCATTTTTTAAATTTATGTTTCATTGAAGTATTAAAGGCAATGTTTCAGGGCATAGATTTGTGCCGGCAGGGGACTTATATCGCCTAGTGATCAAATATTTCTTTGATGTCGTTTTAGTGTTTGGTCTCCGTTGTCCCTTTTGATTCTCTCATTTTGGCTTGTCGACTCTTTGTTTTCGTATTGGGGTATTTTGTCTTTTGTAGTGGGTGCTGTTACCGATTCATGGTAGAGATTCCCTTCTTGCTTCTATAAGTTTGATTTGTCATGTATCGCAAAAACAGTTATAAGGAGATGCAATGATACATTCCATGTTAAACGCCTTCAAATTCATTAGCATCATTTAAAAGCAAATCAAGTTACAGCATGGACCAGACATGCTTTACTAAAATTCTACTGACTATGTCGCTATGCCTCGTTTGTTTGACGTTTAATGATATTGATCTTGTCTCTTGCTGTTTGTTGTAGAGGTTCATGTAGCTCTCTCTCATCTCTTCTGTGTGTGTTCTTCTGTAATCACTGCAATGTTGTCCTCTTGGGGATCTTCTCCTCATATACACAATATTTCTAACCATTCTTGTCAGATTGTAAGTATGACTTAAGAAATTTACAAAGCACTACTGTAGGAAGTAAACACATGATTATGTTCTACTTACCATTTTGTAGTCATATACCTGGTATTCTTCACAATGATCTCCCTCTTCACCTATCCTCCTCCTCCTCATACTATCTGTCCCGGAGATAGAGAACATATTTCTCAATATTGGAAACCAGGTGTCACCAACAATTGGTATGATATATTTTCTATCGCGATCTCCTGTCTCACCATGATGTATAGAACCATATAAGGGGAATATCCCATTACAATTCAGACAGTGCACATTCTTAAATGGGAAGAAAATGTATATAGTCGGCAATTCGAAGCATTCTTTGATGTCATCTTTTGCACAGCTGTCAATTAAGGTTTCAGTAAAATTAATACTCGGTATACACATGGCGCAGAATATATTTGAATACATTAAGCCACTCTGGGGCATCTCTATTTTGAATGGTGAAAATGTTGTCGTAGTAGGTGCAATCCATGGACCTTTAGCTCTTACGTTATGACAGGCCCAGTCGATATCAGGATTGGGATAAGTCCAGCTTCCATATGGAACACAACGAGTTTTTGTTATATATTCGTATGGACTGCATGGTTTAGACTTTCCGGTTTTAGCCCTGTATTCAATTCTGCATTTGATTTGTTTTGCCAATCTAATAAGGTATCCCGCTGTTGGTAGGTGGCTATAATCTAAATGTTTTGGACACAAAAATTGCAGACCCCAAGTTTCATAAAAAATTGACTTTGGTATAAAATCATCGACAAACTGTCTCAGAGTTGGATTTGGATGTTGCAGGCTTAGGTTTGGATGGATGGATTGATTTTCATATGATACATTTACATAAGAATTCAGTTTTTCGACATATTGGTCATTTTCAATATTGCATATCGCACAATAAATGTTGGCAAAATTTGTTTGTCCTTTTGAAAGTGGAAGAGCTGAAAAAATGTCATCAGTTTCAGGAAAAGAGCATCTTTGATTTAGAAGTTTGGATCTTTTTTCTTGGAAACAGCCATCTATTGTTAGATATCCATCATTACTCGGTACGGTGAGATAGGTCAGCGATAAATTTAATGAATTAAGACATGTTGTTGGTAGCTCAACAGCAATATCAGCACAGCAATTCATCCCGTGGCCAAAGAGACAAAAGAAATTACACTCGCACTCATTCGAATCTTTAAAAGGTAAAAGTGATTCGCGAGACTTACAAACATTCACCCCATGATGTAGTGAAACTTCATATAAAAGCAAACTAGTCAGATTTATCAAGTCGCCATTTTTGTTCTTAAAACTAGAGATACGAAAAGGTTGTAAGTAGAAATCGTTCTCTTTTTCATTGTCTATATCTTTTAGAACAACATCCTTAAAATATTTCAAATCAAGCCAAATTTCATCTAAAACATATTGATAGCTAAAATAAGCGTCGCCTGCATAAGCGTATACAGGTGATTCCGAAATTTCACCAAATATGTCGACAAAGCGTTTTGGCTGTGGATTTCCGTTATTACATAAATAACAGAAAATATTTTTGAATGGAATCGTGTCATTTGATTGGGGGAGTTCATCACAAGCACGTTCTAATCCTGAATCATGCCTGAACCACATTCCTGTCTCATTGCACGACTCGTACGTTTCTGTCATGTACTGCTGACCCGAAGGATTACACATGTAACAGAACACATTTTTGAAAACTCGGAATTTGACTTTATAGAATGACTCGCATGCTTTGGCTATGTCCTCATCGAAGTTCTTCCATTCCCCAGTCACATTACATCTAGAAATGAGACTTCCTTCGGTAACATCAAAGCAGTTCTCTTCCTTGCCCTCCTCTTTGTCTGGAATATTACGATAAGCTTGAAGAACACATTGGTTTGAGATGGCAGTCTCTACAATTTCATCAAGCGATGACAGATAATTGAAGTCTGTCGTATACTGACATCCAATATCTAGAGACCAAGTCGTGTAATTTTTCACATTGTTACACTCCGCGCAATATTTATTGTAAAATGTGAGTGGTATTGTGGAACCTGTGACGGGGAAATGTAGCAACCGCGATTTCGTATCATTCAGTAATAGACATTTGTCTTCGATTTCACTCTTACTGTTGTAGGGACAAGTAGTAACCATTAAGGCTGATGTCTGCAGATTTCTGTTCTTGTCGAACATCCCGTTTATTATGGTTCTATTAACACACTTCATTTCTGGAAATTGGAAGTATAAATCGGGACAACAATCTCCCCTTAATACACAGTCTTTGTCGCAGTGACAGTCGGGGCACAGTTGAATATGGCGGTAAGACAATTTTAAAGACACATTAAATCTATGACTATCATTGCTTGAATTACAAAAATAGTCCGGGCCACAAAGAAGAAAATATTTCCTCATCAGGTTTGTGTAAATTGCAACATTTGTCGAAGATTCGACTAGAATAATGAGTAAATGCAGAAATAAACCATTAAATGCCATTGTTCCTCGTCTTATATTCGACATTTACTTTTCATATAATCTTGATATATCCATCCAAAATAACAGGCAAACGATCTATGAATATCAAAAATTGACGGAACATACTTTTATTCAATTTCTTTGAGTGGGCAATAAAAATTGAAAAATTGATTGTCTGTCGATCTCAGCTCTATAATTTCTCCGCTATATCATCTAGGGGAATTACGCTGAATTAAATGAATTAGAATTTGTATTTGCACATAGCTCATATCAAAAAATGAAAAGTTAAACTTCATTTATAAAAATGGATTGCAATTCACCTGTAAAGCTGACATCATAGCGTTACAAAATCTGTGCACTTTGCGCTGCGGCTAAAAGCGAAACGATTGGACATCTTTACGTTCTACAATATTTACACTTCAACTTCTTTTCCCCATGCAAAATACTAACGCATGTACGTGATTTTTATCGATCAAAGCCGCATCACATTTAAATTGTCTGCGCATACATTCAAAATAAGTTAAGTTGCGCCAATTGCAACTTCAAAACGGCCGCAAACTATAAGATCAGGAATATTTCAAAACCATGTCGATTTTGAAGCTTGGTATATATGTGGGTTTTTTTTTTTATTATTTTTAATTATCTTTGAAAATAAGAGTATATTGCATGTTCCGTGTACCATAAGATAGCTAAAACGCGGGTGCAAATTCAGAACTACTTCTCAACTTTCGGCTTCCGTAAGCTGTTTTGATTGTTCATCCGTCCATGGATAAAAGGTGAACGATGTATAATACAGAGACTTCCAGTGTGATTCGTTTCATAAAAATAGTATGCGTATATATAAATACAAGAACTGGTTTTTTCATATTTTGCGTTGGCATTGTTATGTGCAAAACATTGGTCATGGTAAAAATTAAATGTGCAGCACTTGGTGCCTCACAGATTTTTTTCCATGACCAACTGTTTTGTATGGTGGCATATTTCTGCCATCCACTTGTCAGATAATTTTGTCGACTTATTCATTTAAGTAGGCTTGTCAGATCTTACAAGAAAATACAAGTCGACTTAAATTATCTTCAAGTTGGTATCTAGCTTATAGGTCGCGTTATTGCCCACTTATGACATACACTTGTCAGATAAATTATCTGACTAGTCGACTTATTTCACTGACATATTTAAGTCGATTTGTAAGATATTTAAGTTGAAAAAAAATGGTCCAAATAGCAAGAATCTACTGCTTCTAATGAATCTTTAAGTACAGGTCCACGTAAGGATCAGGCAGTTGAAAAACGGTTTGAACCTTAAAATTCAGCTGAACTTTTTTCTTTTGGAATGTGCTCATACTTGGATGGTGGAGAAAGTTATAGGAGTAGCATATGATATATTTTTTTATTGAATTACATGTATATAATGATAATTTTCCAGCCATTTTTTCTCTTCATAATCCTTTATAAAATATAAGGTGAATATCTCCTATCATCCTCGAAACCCCAGGCTCGATTGCGCTTGAGAAATGACTTTCATTCTGTTTGTTTGTACCACCCATATATCTCAAAACAGGAATAAAGAGTTCTGCAAAAAAAAAATTCATGTATCACCCCTGCCTGATTCTTACGTGGACCTGTACTTGAGTCGACTGTTAAGATAAATAAGTCGACTTGTCAGATATTTTATCTAACAAGTAAATGCCATATGTGGGCAGTAACACGACCTATAACCTAGATACTAAGACAATTCAAGTCGACTTATACTTTGTTACAAGCCGACTTAAAGATCTGACAACCATTTGATTTTTATCGTAAGGGGAAGGGGGAGGAATACCTTTGCAAGCCGAAATGTTTTCATGCATTTTTCAGAGTCGGATTTCTTGTATTGCGAAGTCTTCCTGCCACCAACCCTCCCCAAGGAATACCGTCATCGAAATGTGTTGCCAGTGATGCACAATTGATAAATTAGTGGTCCACCAGTCTTGATTAAAAATTTTAGTCCTATCCTTAAGATGATTACTAGTATTTTCCATTGAGAATAATATGCTAAGGGAGTAACTATTTGATTTAATGGGATTCAACCTTTCAGAAGAATAAACATGGGAAAATCATACCGTTGTTGATAATGTGATATATGAAATCACGATTTTAACAAACAGATTGATAGAGATTGGTAGAGATACTAGTATAATTGATCAAAATTTATTTATTTTCAAAATAAAAAGTCAAGGTTAGAGATCAGAATTGGTCAAATCCAAGTATTTATCTAGAAGAACTTTTGAATGCAATTCCTTCAAACGAGGCGTCTAGATCTTGGTCAAACTTGATACTCTTAATATACCTGCACAAACAAACTATTTCAGGTAGATAGAACGTGTCTGTCTGTCTGTTCACAAATCTTGTCCAGGCTGTATGATTTTAAATTTTTTATCCATGATTTTTCTCCGAGATGTTGTCCAGAATTCTAGACTTGTGTCAATAGCTTTAACTAAGGTCATTTCTACAAGGAAGTCAATTTCCATTTTTGACCTTGACCTTTTACTAATGTTATCAAATCATTACCAAATAGAAGTGTTGAGTATCACAGCTGAAAACCGGTATTGCAATATATTGCAATATGCCAAATTTGAATCGCGATTTATTGCAATACTTTAGGGTTTGATAGTTTTCATAATTTTACAAATAAACATAGGTAATCACAGATTACGAAGCTCAACTCGTGGCAGCAAAATTCAATTCAAACATATTTCTAAGTACATGTATATTGGCTTTTAAAGGCAAAATCAATCAAGTGGAAAAAGTAGTTCAATGTCATTTTATGAAAGTTTGATCAAAGATACGTCCAATATGCAAGCTTTGAACATGTAGCACTTATACTTTGCTCAATATTGGCTTTTAAAGGCAAAATCATTCAAGTGGAAAAAGTAGGTCAAGGTCATTTTATGAAAGTTTGATCAAAGATACATCCAATATGCAAGTTTGGTACATGTAGCACTTATACTTTACTCAATATTGGCTTTTAAAGGCAAAATCACTCAAGCGGAAAAAGTAGGTCAAGGTCATTTTATGAAAGTATGATCAAAGATACATCCAATATGCAAGTTTGGTACATGTAACACTTATACTTTGCTCAATATTGGCTTTTAAAAGCAAAATCACTCACGTGGAAAAAGTAGGTCAGATGCTGCATCCGATGCATGGGTCCATCTCGGCATCCAAAGATGAATCACTTGTGCAAGTTTGGTTACTGTAGCATTAGTACTTTGTCAGATACTGAGCTACCCCAAACTTCTTAACCAAGTCACTCAAGCAAAAACTGTAGGTCAGATGCAGCATCCGATGCATTGGTTCACCTCAGCATCCAAAGATGAATCACTTGTGCAAGTTTGGTTAATGTAGCATCAGTACTTTGTCAGATACTGAGCTACCCCCAACTTCTTAACCAAGCCACTCTGAGCTACCCCAAACTTCTTAACCAAGTCATTCAAGTGGAAAATGTAGGTCAGATGCAGCATCCGATGCATGGGTTCACCTCAGCATCCAAAGATGAATCACTGGTGCAAGTTTGGTTACTGTAGCATCAGTACTTTGCCAAATACTGAGCTACCCCAAACTTCTTAACCAGACGGGGACGCGGACGCGGACGGGGATGCGGACGCGGACGGGGATGCGGACGCGCGAGGGTATAGCATAAGCTCACTCAACTTCGTCGAGGTGAGCTAAAAATTGGTTACTGTGGCATCAGTACTTTGTCAGATACTGAGTTACATGTACCTCAAAAACTTAAACCAGACATTGACAAGTCATTCAACAGGAAAAAGTAGGTCAGATGCAGCATCCGATGCATGGGTTCACCTCAGCATCCAAAGATGAATCACTTGTGAAAGTTTGGTTACTGTAGCATCAGTAATTTGTCAGACACTGAGTTACCCAGAAACTTTAAGGCACGGTCCATTTGATATTCTGGGGGGGGCTTGGGTTTTTTTCAAAAAAAATAATTTTGCTCTCAATTTTGATGAAAAAAATAAATTTGCTTATGGTGTGACAGAAAAAAATAATCTTGCTCTTACAAATAATCTGAATTTGAAGAATTACCATAAAATTTCTCTAAAATTCTTGAAAAATTTTCCGGCTCGCTTCGCTCGCCGCAATTTACAAATTGTATCAAAAATTTTTGGCTCACTTCGCTTGCCATAGTCTTCTATCAAAACATTGTTTACTAATGCAAAGTTCATACATATCAAAAGTAAAACATGTATATGAATGAAAAAAGTGCATGCTTCCTTAAAAGCTTAAATATATTAGCAATATTTATGTATTGCTATTAATACATGTTGCATGTATCCCATAGAGTTTAATTTTATGTTCTTATCCCATGAGTTTAATTTTATGTTCTTGTAAGCGTGGAAGGAGAACTTAAATTATTCACCAATCTACAGACCTTCGGTCCCTCAGATCCTCTTATAACAATTGTTATATACGTGTACCTTATATAAAATATTGAGAATTGTATTGTAAAATCTTTTATCTCTCTGTTTAAAAGTGAATTTAATACTTGCATAAAAATAAACTAATATATTAATATTACGAGTTTTGAGTTAAAATATAAAAAAATTCTATTGATAAAACACATGCGCATCGCTTTGTTTAAAAAAAATTTCCTTGCTCCAACTTTGCAAGAAAAAAATAATTTTTCCTCCGTCCGGGACAAAAAAAATAATCTTGCTCCGACAAAAAACCCAAGCCCCCCCCCCCCCCCCTGAATATCAAATGGACCGTGCCTAACCGGACGCGAACTTCGTCGAATGTATTGGGGATGAAAAATTGCAATATACTGGTATATATAAACCAATTTTATCGCACAACACTACCAAATAGTACAATAATTCAGTTTAAATGAGAAATGTACGTATGCAAGGATTTTGATCAATCCCATCTATGTATTTCATTTTTGACCTTGAAAATCAATAGACCTAAATTGCCCTTTCCGAACCTAGATTATATAATGTAATTGTCCCGACATGACACTATTTTGCGAATTATGACCTCACAAATGATAACAGGTGCATCGACATTGTTTTCTTGATTTCCAAGGATTTATTAATGACGTCATAGTTTAAAATGTTTGCCAAAATATGTCATGTCGGTTTTTAGAAATAATTGGAAGATCGACTATTGGGACCCCTCCTTGTTATAAAATGTAAGCTATAAATATATGACATAAAGTATACATGTACAAAAGTGTGATGTAGACATGTGATATTGTTTTCTTCTACATTTTTTTTTATTCTTGATAGACATGGAAGCTCTTTCAGACCTTTGACTGTAATTATTGTGTTACTAGTCCCCTACCGGCTCGCCGGAGAGGACTTATAGTTTCCATCCCGTTTGTCTGTTTGTCTGTCCGTCACACTTTAGCTTTCCGGACTTTTTTTCACTGTTGTTGCATATATTGAACTCATTTTGGTATGAGGATATATCTCAATGTGATACAGATCAGTTCGATTTTGGTTTGGATTGACCTATTTTTACAAGAGTTATCGCCCTAGGACTTAGCAAATTCATGAATTTTTCACTTTTCTGGAATTTTCTTCGGTCCTATTGCAGATAATGAACTATAATGAACTGATTTTTGGTATATGAATACATCTTAGTGTGATACAGATCAAGTTTGAGTTTGGTTTGGATTGACCTATTTTCAGTAGAGTTATGGCCCTTGGACTTAGAAAATTTCATGAAATTTTCAGTTTTCCAGACTTTTCTTGGCTGTAATCACACATAATGGTCTGATTTTTGGTATATGAATACATCTGAGTGTGATACAGATCAGGTTGGAGTTTAATTTCGATTACCTTATTTCACAAGAGTTATGGCTATTGGACTAAGCAATTAAATTTCATTTAATCTTCTGTTTTCCGCACTTTTCTTGGCTGTTGTTGTAGATATTGAACTGATTTTTGGTATGTGAATACATCTTAGTGTGATACATATGAAGTTCAAGTTGGGTTTTGATTTACCTATTTTTACAAAATTTAGGACCCCTTGACTTAGCAACATGCAGTTTTCCAGATCTTTTTATTTATTTATTTATTTCCTTTATATATACAGGATAGCACATTTAGCTACAAAATGAACTAGTTTACAATGTGGTCCTGTCTTAAAAATATGTACATATGAAGTAAATTAAGTCCATTATATCACCTTAATGAAATAAAACCTAAATATCACAGTTCATTTACAAAAATACATACATTTAAAACAACATCAATATACATGTAGTAATTTAAGAGTCAAAGTAATGCTTCAGATACCCGTTTTTAAAAGATGACAATGTTGTAGAGTTCCTAATAAAATCAGGTAAAGAGTTCCATAAAGATGCACCCGAAGTGATAAAAGATCTTCTAAAATATTCTGATCTTGCTCTCTTGGCATACATAAGATTTACTGCTCTCTGTCTTGTGTTTCTTGTATGTATTTCATTTACAAAGCTAAAAACATTCAAATATTCAGGTGTGAGCCCATGTAAAACTTAAAAAACAAGAATAGACTCTCTATAAATAAAGTAATCAGACAGAGGCATCCATTTAAGATGTTCAAATAAACTAGATGTTGACACAGACCTAGGTATTTTTATATCTAAAATGATTCTTGCTGCCCTCTTCTGCATTCTAAAAAGCCTTTCTATGTGTGTCTTGTTCTTTACATTAAGTCACACAGTACTGCAGATAATGAACTGATTTATGTATGGGCATTCATCTTTGGTGCAAGTACAGGTCAAATGTAAATTTATGTTTAATTGAAGTGTTGAAGGCAGAGTTGCAGGATATATAATATTTATGCCGGTAGGGGACTTATATCGCAGTAGACAAAAGCTTACCTCCTTCAAACATTAAAGAGATGTTATTTCTTTTTCTGTTTTACCCTACGGAAACTGATTATTTATATTTCAGATGCCCTTCTTTTCAAGACTACAGGAGACCGTAGGTGACAGGTATGAATTATAATTTAAATGTCAGCCGCCAGATAACTATCTGGAGGCCCCCAATTAATTATTTGGCGGCCGCCACTTAATTTATCTGGTGGCCACCACATAATTATCTGGCAGCCGCCACTTAATTTTCTGGCAGCTGCCACAAAATTTATCTGGCAACCACCACCAGGCTTTCTACTGTTCCTACTTTTTCCTACTATTTCCTACTTTTCCTACTTTTTTATTTTGATCCTATTTTTTCCTACTTTTTCTTCAAAACCTCCTACTATTCCTACTTTTTCATCTCAAAAGTTAAAAATTACTTGCTTCACTTGTCATCGACATCTGATTCAAAGTTTCTGAAAAATTTCAGGCTCGCTTCGCTCGCCCATTCTGTATATTATACATGAAAATTCAATCTGCCTTTATTTCTCTCTGTGATTTCCTCAATGATGAACATTACCAGTCGACAATCATTGCTTACTGTGATTTGTGTTTCATACTTACTGAAAATTGTCACTAAAAGTGATCGAAAATTTCCTACTTTTCCCCTATTAATTCCTACTTTTTCCTATTTTTCTCCTACTTTTTTTCTTTCACTACTCCTACTTTTTTCCTACTTTTTCATCAAGGTAGAGTAGAAAGCCTGCACCACATAATAGAAGTTGCAGCTGCCACATAATTTACAATAAATCAAAACAAAATCAATGCATAACATGTTCTTTCTGTTCTAGGGTGCTAAATTCATTCTCTTTCTTAATATTTTTGATATGACAGATGCATAGTAACCAGATAAAATGTGACAAAAGATTTATCTGGCGGCTGCCTGAGATAGATTAAGTGGGGGCTGCCAGATATTTAATTGGCGGCTGCCACATAATTATGTGGCGGCCACCACTAAATTTATCTGGCGACCGCCACTTAATTTATCTGGCGGCCGCCACATAATTATATGGCAGCCGCCACATAATCATATGGCAGTCGCCACATAATTATATGGCCGCCGCCACTTAATTATCTGGCAGCTGCCAAATAAGTAAGTGTCGGCCGCCACATAATTAAGTGGCGGCCTACAGATAAATTATACTTCATAACTGTCACCTACAGGCTTTCGTACAAGACAAGGGGTCGAGGCATAATAAAAAGAAAATTCCATTCACATAACACTCTTTATTCAACAAAGGTAAAATTCATGGAATTTACGTTTCAACATCAGTCCCAGAGATTTCACTATCATATTTAGCCTGAGCACCAGATGACAAAACCTTAAAAGATTCATCAGAAGTTGTAGAGCATTTCAATTTATCACTATTTTCCTTCTGCACAGATTGAATTTCAGCAGTATTTGAAGACTCATTATCATCCAACAACAAGTTTTCTATCTCCTCTTCTACTATTTTGTCCATCTTACGAGACACATTTGCATCAATTTGAGCTAAACAATGATCCACATGTCCTGCACTTATTAATTTTTCGGAAGTAAAGTCTGCCTCCGAACTAGAATTTGCTTCACTATCTAATGATAATTTTTCACCTTCTTTCAGTAACTTATATCTTCTTTTCTGGAAAAGTTTACAAAGTTTGCTCGTCCTTTTACAGACATCCTCTGCTGTGTCTCCAGTGCTGTTTTTCACATCAACGTCAACTTTGGGATTCTGCAGCAAAATGATTAGAGTTTCTTTACTGTCCTTCTGTGATGAAGCTAGATGAAGAGGAGTCTGTCCACCTTTTGTGGTTGCATTTATATCGGCTCCTTTTTCAATTAAAGCAGAAATCACCTGTGCTTGGTTCCATCGAGCTGCACTGTGTATTGGGTACCAACCATCAATTGTCTTTGCCTCAATATTTGCACCATTTGCAAGGAGAAGCTACAAGAAAGAAAACAACTGTATGGAGAAAAGGCACAAATAAAATTGTTAAAAGTGTGCATGTACATGTATAATGAATGTGTGTTTGAATTTTGTATATGTAACATGCCCATCGTAATGTCATGTTGTTAAAAAATGACATTGTAATTGATAATACTATAGAAAACATGATTTTTATTATACATATGAATTTAATGCACTTAGTTTGCAATGTACAGTAAATTCTGTTTTGTTGAGCTTTAATATAAAGCTGCAATGGATTTCTAATGTTTCACTGAATAGTTCTTCGCTATGATAAGGTAAGAGATGGTACATGTGTGACAGGTGGTGCTTAGTCACCTTTAAAAAATGTACAAATTCTATGGCAACTCGAGTCAGACAGTTCCTACATGTAAATATATGTATACAATGATTTTGCTAAATGACAGACAGACTGACAGACTAAATCTTGTATAAAATACCACAAAGGTAAATCTTAGGAACCGTCAGACTAGACGTCGCACCTACAATACCTGAATCTCATGCACTGAGACATTTGTCAACCCTGGTTCTTATTTCTGGATCTGAGGTTATGGCTAGGTCAGCCGTGGTTATAAAGACAAAATGAAATTTTGAATGCTTTGTTCAACATATATATCAATCGTGATTATGGAAATTGACATGAAACATATAATGAAAATGCTGTCGGTATCAAAATGTAAGTGTGAGAGCTAAGCTATCAAAAATATTGGAATCTCTACCTAATGAAAACCTATCAAAAGTTCTAACAAAAATCCTACTAGGGGCAGAGTTCTAAATACAGAGAAGAAGGAAGTTCAAGGTCATAGTTAGAAGAAAGAGACGAGCAAGGACAAGGATACTGAGAGCATAGAGACGACGAACCTCTCCTACCGTTCTCAGGGCTAAGAAGCAATTCTAACACTTTCACAAATAGTATTCAAATAATTTTGTATATAAAGATGTAAGGTGGAATATTCAAGTGACGAAGAAATGATATCAAAAATAACTGTATAATGTCATAAAAGACAACCAAATTGTGATATTTACTTACTGTATAAACAATTAAATATACCGATGTAAAGATGTCGAAATAGCCTTAATAAATGATAAAATATAGTATTTGAGTAGTTCTACTTAATAAAAAGGTATGTAACTCGTACGTAATTTATTAGCTTGTGAAACGAAAAAGTATGAAAAAGTTGTAAGGCGAGTTGTCTGTTATCAAGTAAATGTATACAACATGGCAAAGTGTAAGTTTTATCAAAAATCGGCTCTGTCACACATGTATGACTGACAAAGAAGAAAAAATTAATGAGAGCAGAATAAATTTTGATACACTATGTCCATAAAAAGTAACAATATGCAATGATATGATCCACTTTTGAGTCACTCAGGTTAAATCACCAATATAAAAGGACTAGCTGCGCTAACCCCTAATATTAGGCCCTATAATTTCGACGAAAAATATTTTTGAAAAACGAATTATTAATTATCACTTTTTGCAAAGTTGAATGTTTGAGAAAATACCGCGTCATAATTTTAAGCCCTCGTAACGTCATGTGCGTGATGTTATTTGACGTCATTTACCCTGAATGATGCAAAACTCAGGAAAATCATCGTAATTTACACACAAATCTTCAAAATTCATCTATGCTCCAGGCCTCACCCACGAATTTTTTTATGCAAATTAAAAGGCTGATCAGAAATCCATCGATTGACACAAAAATATTTATGGGCAAGGCCTGTATTACCACATGATTTCATAGTTTTGTATCGAAATATCGTTCATTTATTGATATTTTCAATGATTTCAGCATTTTTAGACGTTTTGAGCAATGTTTTATTCAGTATAGGACAGTGAAATAAAACAATTTAAGCTTTCATGATTTGGACTCACCATACATTTGACATTTTATAAACTAGAATATTATGGATATATAAACAACTTTGAAAATAGGGCCGAAAGGACAGGTTACTGCACCTACTCCTTTGGAAAATTAAACCTGACTCTATATTGAATTCATTTAGGTCAAGGTTATAGCTAACACACTTAAGGCTAACGTTAAAGCAAAACATGTACCTGCTTTCATATCCTCTCACCCTTTTCTAATTCTGTATATTCACAACTAACAAAGGCTGATAGAAGGATGTTGGTAAAAGTATTTTTTTGCTGATTACTTACTCTGACCATATCTGTATGTCCATTGTAACAGGCTCTGTGTAATGGTGTGTACATATCACTATCTGTACTGTTCACTAAATCTTTTTCTTCCTTAATTAAATCTTGTACTACGTCCACTTTGTTGTTTTCTGCTGCCCAGAGCATTTTCTTTTGAGGATTTTCTACAACAGACAAAAGAGATAAATGAAATTTTCAATCTGTGCATGGTGAGCAACTGCATCATAGTTAAGAGAAATAAGGTGAAAAAAATCCCACTCACACCACTGTTTGACTTGTAGTAACAGGGCAAACCTATGTCAAGAAAACTGCAGTTTGAAGCATAGATGTACCTTACTATTAAGCCACGGAGAACAGAGTATATCATACTAGTTCAAGATCTTTAGAAACTAACTACATATACATGTACAGGTATATGCTATTTACGCATAGGAGGGCAAACTAAGAGCTCTAAATATCTGAGTATTCTATGCTTTATGGATATTTCAGTTTACATTGTACCAGTATTAACAATTTATGAAAACGAACTGAATTCTTTGAAGTTATTTTGTTACTTCACCATGTTCACTTCAAAATATTATGACAAAATATAATAAACATTTATAATTAAATCTTTGAGTTTAAAACAATATAATTACTCTGAATCTCTTCCTCTGTTTCCTCATCAGAATCATCATCCATTTCACAATAATTCTGGAATAGCGCTGGGTTAGCTGCAGCAGCGTGCAACATCTGAAAACGAGATACAAAGACATAATTTACTAGTATTTTGCAAGTTCATAGTTCAAAATATATTTTTTTACCAATTTGTATGATTTTGGCTTAAAGTATCACTGATGAGGATTCATTATCTGAAACTTGATTGTCTGGAGTGGTGTACCGTAATTAGAAAATTCTGTCTAGCAGCTTTGCTCTCTAGGAGCAGATCGAGTTGGATATTTTGTGTACTTATTTGGCAGTAGCTCCAGAATCTGGATACAAACATACAAATGTACGTATCTTTAGAGTCTAGACCTGTGTATAAGTATTTTAAAAGAGAAAATTCGATTTTATTGTTAACACATTGGTTAAGTTTCTTCATGTTCGCGTTTGAGTACGACACATCAAATCAAATAACATTTACTTAGTGTCGGACATGTCAACAGTACAAACATTAGCCCTTGCATACCTGTCAACTCTCGCGTATTTCGAGGGAGACTCCCGCGTTTGAACCTCATCTCCCGCGTTCGCATTCCTCCAGCGAGGGAGACCGAAATCTCCCGCGTTTCGATCCTATCACCCAATTCCTCCCTCCTTTTCAAGTTTTGGGCTTCACATTACCTAAGAAGATAACCCTAGCGACTTTCCGAAGTTCAGAAGGTTTCGTATTTCCTAGGAAAAGTAAAGTTTGTTTACAATATGAACGATGCCAGGTGTTTGTTTTACAATTAGTACACAGTGTGTGTAAGTATGCCTAAAGGTAATTAATTAAGTTGTGAAAACAGTTAAACTCGTCATGTTATTACTTTAATGACTAAATACTGTATAGCACTGATCAAAATTTATTTCTGACATTCTGTATACATCAATCATGTCAATAACTTATGGAAGGTTTGAGAAGGTCACACTGCACTAGAGCTAGAATCTGAGTCAGATGAAACCGTTTCAAAGAGAAACAACAATCAGAAAGATTGGAGTCAATTGAATACATGGGTTATGGCAAGATCAGTTGGGCCGAAAATATGTTCTGGCAAGAATGAAAAGATAAATCAAACTAATAACTGTACTGACTTCTCACCAGAAAAAGACCTACTACCCTGTACTCATGTACAATGAACAAATGCAGAACAAGACTGAAGTAATAAAAATACAGTCATGTGTCATGGAAATATTTGTCATTGTTTATACATTTTCTTAGACTTGGTACATGTACATGGTTACATTCAATGACATTTTTGAAAAATGATTCGACATGTTCCAATTTATTAAAAAATGTCGCGAAAATGGTTCACGCGCAATCCCCTCTTTGTCAACTGCCAAAGGGGGAGATCTCCCTCTTTTTAAAAATTCAAAGTTGACAGGTATGCCCTTGTGAGCTATTTACTGACTAGACATATGTAAAGAATCACAATAATGTAATTTAAATATTTAAAGACACCATAAACTGTAACAACATGCAAATGACTAATACTAACTTAACTAAGACACTGAAACTAAAAGTACATGCATATAACTACTCTAAGATGTGACAAGACATCAACTAAAAGGTTAATTGATAATTGATAACACATCACATACACATAAATTATATATACATTAAAGGACATCAAAAAATTGCAAAACTAAAAAGTAAAGGATTTTGACATATCACATATATAATGGCGTTGTATTGTTGTGAAGTGCATAATATAAATATACAATATTAGCCAAGTATTTAGCTAAATGATACTTAGCTATCTATGAGCTGTATAACTTTAGAGGTACGGCAAACACGTCTGTACAATCCAAAGGTAACAATACAACTGAACTAATAATCACCTGGTTGTGACGTAGTACAGGTAAAAACTAAGACCCCGATCCCATTTAATTACACTACATTCCTCCCCATTTTAAGAGAACCCGAGCCTAACTAAATTAATTTAAAAAGCATCTTGTGGACACATGTCAGAACATCCGACTTGTGACCAACAAGAGTGTGTTTAACCCTACATAAAAATTCTACAATAAAATTCTAAAAGAGGGAATCCAAATTAAAAAGGTAAAACTTGTCTCCCATAATACAGAATTAGATATCTGAATATAAAAGTAACAGGCGATCACCACGCTAAATTGTTAAAATATAAACTTTCATATAATGATGACTAGATCACACAAAGACTCTGACATGACTTTAATTAATCACATACTTATCTCCCCCTTTTTTCTTTGAAAAAAAAATTATACACTGTCGCTTTACTGTTTTACATATTTTGAAACAAAAATGAATGCAAATATGCCATATAGCGTTTTGCTCTAATGTTAAAATGTTGTACATTTAAAATAATAAAATCTCGAAAAAAATTTCCGAGTGAAGGACTGTAGTTTTCAATTTTAAAAGATAACAGTTACTGACGCATCAGAACATCCGACGCACAGTCAACTTAATTCATATAAGATAAGAATACAGTGAATTAGATTTTAAAAGCGATTTCGCCAACCACAAGGTCCCATTTATGAATTTTTTGTTGGCGAATTTGTGGGATAGGTCTCTCAGAAAAATAGAAGGTTGGAGACTGACCTACATCTCCAACCTTTTCGTGTTTAAATGAGTTTGATCCCCATTGTCTTCGACCACATGTAATAAGTGGTCAGTGTGATCAGTCAGGCGAGTGATTATTCGTGGCGTTTTATTCTTTACATCGTATTTAACGGCCAACTCAACTGTCGGCGGATCCATGTACCTTACATGTCTGGCTGTCTGTTTGTTCGTGTATCCCTCTAAAAAAGAACACACTGTGGCTGTGTGTCTGTCGCTTTCCGAGGTATCCGGATAACAGGTTTTTGTCATCTCTGTGACTCTATCGGCATAATCGTTTAGAGACTCTTCGGGATACTGTCGTAAATTATTGAGGTATTCTCCAATAACATTGGGTGGATTCATTCTCAAAGACTGATCACTCGTAGTCGTACTCGCTGATTTGTCATCAAGTTTCTCGGGAGGGGGACAAAGTTCAGCGCTTGTACAAACTGACGTGTCAAGGTTTTGACGATCGGATAAAACGTGTCGTAGCATTGATTCTTGAATAATTAATTTTTGTTTAAGATGGTTTAATTCGATGTCTTTAGCCTCAATCAAATCAAATAATTTTTCATTTTCATTTCTAAATTGTTCCCTTAAATTTTTTATATCGTTCTCAATTTCAAATCCGTGTTTTCTCAATTTTCTAATTTCATGTTCTTGATCGACAATCGTTTCATTCTGTCGGTCAGTTTTTCTTTCTAATGCAAGTATTCTTTCAGACATGATTTCTAATCTGATTTTATGTGATTCCTGTACAAAATGAGAGGCCATTTCTCTGCTACACATCTCCCTCCTCTTTTCAAAAATGAGCGACGATCAAATGAAAAAATAAATGAAAAGGGTACGTAATTTTGAACGATCTGATAGAATATAAAGAGAGAAGTTATAGGTGTGGTTGGTTATCGATCAGAACATCCGAATGATAACCGAGAGTGTTTCAAAATTGGTGCTATCAGAACATCCGAAAGCACCGTGTTTGTGTAAAAATTTGAAAGAAAGAAAAAAAAAATAAGTTAACTTGTTTACAAAATGTAATTTAGGTAATGTAACCAAAACTTGAAAAATCCTAAGTCGTACCCTTGATCAGATCAAAGTAGCAAAAGTTTTACCAAAAATGTACAAAAAAGGAAATGGTTTAAACAATAATAAGACTACCGAAAAAAAAAACGATATCAAGAAGTCGAAGTTTCCCGGTAGAATGCGACCGAGAACAAAGAAAATCGCGCCAGATTCAAAGTGACAAAAATACAAAAAATATCAATACAAAGTTATTAAACTGACAAATGCACTTCACTGACGTTCGCAAGACCCTGCTCGCAGCGCCAATGTTGTGAAGTGCATAATATAAATATACAATATTAGCCAAGTATTTAGCTAAATGATACTTAGCTATCTATGAGCTGTATAACTTTAGAGGTACGGCAAACACGTCTGTACAATCCAAAGGTAACAATACAACTGAACTAATAATCACCTGGTTGTGACGTAGTACAGGTAAAAACTAAGACCCCGATCCCATTTAATTACACTACAGTATTATACGTCATCTAAGACATTTTATAAGACACTGACAACCTTTATTTAATTTCTAAGATATCTATTTTTATGTTTACCTGTTCTAATAACTCCATATCCATGTTCAAGTTCATGTTTGTCTATTTTGATGGAATGCTTGGAAAATGCTAGTTCACATCACGCAGAAGGAGATATTATCGGAACTTTCTAGATTTATCGTAGGGCGCAACGCCTTTTTTTTTTTATTTGGCTTTAAAAACGCTATGTAAGAAATACATCATTGTTTTGCTCCAATCACATAATATATGTTTCGGCCCCTATAAAATTTATACCAGAAAACAAAAAAAAAAAAAAATATTGGGGGGGGGGGGGGGGGGGGCGTGACTCCTCCTCAGTTGGAAAATGTATCATGCAATTTTATGAATATTCATTATTTAGATACTAATCATGTAATTAAGTAAAACTTATCATTAAGCTAGCAAACCTTTAAAGCCCGTCGATTATGATTTTCAAAATACTTCAAAATCATAGTAAAGATTCCCAATGACATCCATTTTAATTGCTGCTCGGAAAAAGGGGTAGGGGTTCTACATACCTATGTAGTTATATAAGTATCTTGTATAAATATAAGTCTATCTTTTTATGCATGTACCGTGTAGCTGAAATATGTGGACCAACAAACATTTTTTGGTAAAAAAAAACGGCGATCAAATCGAGTCGATTTCTTTTTATTAAATTATGTTTATCTATAAGCATTTCACATTTCTGATTATTGCTATATTCCTTTCCCTTGTGGATAAAAGTTTGCAAAAGATGTAGGATATACGCCGAAAACAATATTGGACAGACTGAGGCCCGTCTCCCCCTTTTTTTTCTTCAGCTTTTCTGTGAACAATTTTCTATGAAACTGGACGTCGCCCCCTCCCCCTTTTGCTGAAATCCTAGATCCGCCACTGATTCTTTTTATGTTAACTGTCTTAAATAACTGTTACGAAATGTAATCACTTCACATTCTCGTTTACTAGGTGTAACAGTAAGGAGTCCTTTTATCAAAAAGGATAATAAAATGTAGATTAAAAAATTACTCAAAATACCGGCATTAAAAAGTCGTGAAAAGAAAATAATGAAAAAAAAAAAAAAAATTGGCGATCATTGTAGTGATGATGATTTAGTTCAACCTACTAAGCACGGATCCAGAAGTGGGGACCTCCCCTGGAATTTTCCAAGCATAGTTAAAAAAAATTATAAATATGCATATTTCATAAGATGAATTCCCAATTCCCCGTTTGTTGTCATAATGTTTAAACAAACGTAACTTTGAATTTGTACTGGAAATCTTTCATTATGTTAATATTTTGTCGTCAGCCTTTCAAAAATTTTCTCTGGCTCGCTTCCGCATGCCAGACTTTATTACATACTTTAATTTCAAATCATGCTGCAATTTCCTATATACATGTACATTACACCTTTGCCAATGAACAAGGACACTAGTTAAGAATAATGAAACTGAAAAAGACACAAATAGAGGATTTTATTCAATTGCCCGAAAAAAAAATCGCTGGATCGCTATCGCTCGCCGTTTGTTGTATTTACAGATTAGATATAATTTTCAAGCTTTTTGCTCGCCTGTCATCTGTTTAATTCATAATTAGAAACAATATAATTATAAATAAAACTGACAACCATAAATCAATTACTTTATTTTCAGGCATGTGATTGTTTTTTGGTTTTTTTTTTTTTGGGGGGGGGGGGGGTTATTTATTTATTATTTTTTTTTATTTATTTATTTATTTATTTATTTTTTCTTTTTGCTCTTCAAAAAATTGGACTTTAGGTCTCCCCTGAAAAAAATCCGGGATCAGCCCATGGATATATAGAATAAAAGAGGACGTGTCTGAAAAATCCTTGATTTCTGAACACGGAACAGGCAATAAATATAATCTTATATTTAAAGAACTAAATGATGCAGTGCCGAAAATACGGAAACGTTTAATTTCAGTACTAAGCGCATCCATGGAAGATATTTTGAAGAATTCTAGTGAAAATCTGAATAAAAAATAAAAAGATTTGTGACAGAAAAGACGGGAAAAAAGGATTAACCGGACTAAACTTCATCGTGTCTATGCAACATTATTCCCGATTCTTGAATATTTTAGATTTCGCTGGGTTTTGAAAAATTGACGCAAAAATTGGAAAATACATTATCTCTTGTAACGTGATTTCTAAATAGAGGTTGTAACGGGTAACATGTATATAGATGTCAAAGTACATTTACCTAAACTGTTCCCTCCCCTCGAATCTTAAAGGTTAAGTTAAGGGTTATAGTCTCGTTCGCCTGAGCCTCGTGCGACTTGGAACTGCAGTCACCTCCCTGGCCAGACCTGTACAACCAAGTGCATTTTCAAAATCCTTTGGAGTATACATGTGCCAGGTACCCCGGTTACTCCTGGGTGGAGACAGTGAAACGTAAGGTAGAGTAACTTGCCCAAGGTTACAATGATTTTGCAATGATCGGCGACGGTGAGGTTCGAACCAAAGACGGTGAGGTTCATATTCCACCGCGCTATAACCACTACGCCACCAGAACAAAAAAAAAAAAGACATATAGACATATGGGACTTTTAACTGCTTTGTATAGTACCCTTTCCTGTACATACACATAAATATATAAGCTTTTCTGTTGAAAATCAAATCGCCCCTTAAAAATTCATCATTTTTGCACTTTTCATCCAATCCATCCATGCGAATACAAAAGTAACCTGTGTCAAATAGATCTTGCAAATATCCCGTATTTGATATATATATGAGACCTTTAACCAACCTCCTCCTGAGTGATGTGAACCAGCGAATATCCCATATTTGATAGATATATGGGACCTTTAACCAACCTCCTTCTGAGTGATGTGAACTAGCAAATATCCCGTATTTGATAGATATGTGGGACCTTAAGCAACCTCCTTCTCAGTGATGTGAACTAGCAAATATCCCGTATTTGATAGATATATGGGACTTTTAACCAACCTCCTTCTGAGTGATGTGAACTAGCAAATATCCCGTATTTGATAGATATATGAGACCTTTAACCAACCTCCTTCTGAGTGATGTGAACTAGCAAATATCCCGTATTTGATAGATATGTGAGACCTTTAACCAACCTCCTCCTGAGTGATTTGAACTAGCAAATATCCCGTATTTGATAGATATATGAGACCTTTAACCAACCTCCTCCTGAGTGATGTGAAC
The DNA here is from genome assembly GCA_028142955.1 of Pinctada fucata. Lineage (NCBI taxonomy): Eukaryota > Metazoa > Mollusca > Bivalvia > Pterioida > Pteriidae > Pinctada > Pinctada fucata. The sequence goes on along the minus strand of AP027102.1, from coordinate 42,488,086 downwards.
TAGCAAATATCCCGTATTTGATAGATATGTGGGACCTTAAACAACCTCCTTTTAAGTGATGTGAACTAGCAAAAATCCCGTATTTGATAGATACCGGTATATGAGACCTTTAACCAACCTCCTTCTGAGTGATGTGAACTAGCAAATATCCCGTATTTGGTAGATATATGGGACCTTTAACCAACCTCCCTCTCAGTGATGTGAACTAGCAAATATCCCGTATTTGATAGATATATGAGACCTTTAACCAACCTCATCCTGAGTGATGTGAACTAGCAAATATCCCGTATTTGATAGATATGTGGGACCTTAAGCAACCTCCTTTTAAGTGATGTGAACTAGCAAAAATCCCGTATTTGATAGATATATGAGACCTTTAACCAACCTCCTTCTGAGTGATGTGAACTAGCAAATATCCGTATTTGATAGATATATGAGAGATTAACCAACCTCCTCCTGAGTGATGTGAACTAGCAAATATCCCGTATTTGATAGGTATGTGGGACCTTAAGCAACCTCCTTTTAAGTGATGTGAACTAGCAAAAATCCCGTATTTGATAGATATGTGGGACCTTAAGCAACCTCCTTCTGAGTGATGTGAACTAGCAAATATCCCGTATTTGATAGATATGTGGGACCTTTAACCAACCTCATCCTGAGTGATTTGAACTAGCAAATATCCCGTATTTGATAGATATATGAGACCTTTAACCAACCTCCTTCTAAGTGATGTGAACTAGCAAATGTCCGTATTTGATAGTATATGGGACTTTTAACCAACCTCCTTCTGAGTGATGCCAAATAGCAAATATCCCGTCTTATATAGACATATGAGACTCTTACGCAGCCTCCTTCTGAGTATCTTGGTGCAAGAAGTTCCTTGAAACCATTATGTAAATTCTACCAGAACATACACTGACAAAACAGTAAAACGCGTTTAATTTGGACATGAATTTTTTTAAGGACTTCTCATTAGAAGCAAATGTGACGCAGATGGAGACTAACCTCCTAGGATCTCGAAAATCCAATCTCCGAAGAAAAAACATATCACTTTAGCAAACATCTCATTATACAATCAAGTACATGTACATGTAAATAATCTGTCATTCTTGAAAGTAATTTATGAGTTAGGTCATAAATAGCTATGGTCCAAGTTACCGTAAAGCCTGTACATCAGCCGTAATTTTTTTTTTTTTTTTTTTTTTTTTTTTTTTTTGGTCGTACTATTTTTGATAGGTTGTGCAGTAGATAACAGGGATCTAAGTGATCCTACGGCAGCCGGGCGTTGTTTGCAGCTTCGAGAATTCTCGTCTGTCGCAAGCAAGTCGTGCAGCAACCATACGAAGGTTAACGTTATTGTATTCAAGTAATCGTGCGGAAATGGTACGACACGGAAGACTGCCGGACGGAGGTCGTACGACTGTCGTTCGAATTCGTTCAACGTGGACTTACTATAAATAGTCAATTTTCCAGAAATTTTCTATCACCGTTTTAAGGTACATCGCGGCCTAACGGCACGAAAAACTTTGCCACAAGTCATAGCCTGAAATTTTGTTTACATTAAATTCAAGATTAGAACAATCTTTGATTTTATTTTCATGAAATTTTTCCACGAAGTTTTCGAGGTTTTCAGCCTCAAAGACGACATTGACATTCTAATTCGAAAATATGCATTTTCTGAACTAAAATAATTTTAATGTAGGAATTTGACCAAGGATGGTGAAAAGGGAGATCGAAAATATATTTGCCATATTGAGTGTTTTATTTCTACTGATCTTTTTTTGTATCTTGGGGGAAATTTGCAATTTTTATCGCCATTATTCAACTTATTATTCAAATATGCACACTCATTCAAAAGTCAAAACATGGCTTGCTTCATTTCCACTTTCTCCATTATGTTGTGGAGATCCTTAAGTAATTAAAGCCCTTCTTACAATCGTAAAAGTAAAAATCGAGAATGAGCTGACTTCGAAAATATCAAAACATTGATAGGTCTTCTCGGCAGATTTTTCGCAATTTCAGATTGAAAATTTCTTTTGTGTGTCACCGGCGTCAATTTTACTCGCAACGTCAAAGTCACTGCGTGTTCAGATCGCATGCGTCAACATGACGTCAAGGAGTATGCGGGATGTTTGATCCTCTGTAACGGTCTTCTTTAAATCATCCAGAAACCCAATATTATAAAAAAAAAACTTAGATACGTATTCGAACTAGACCTTATATCTTAATGTAAAAATAAATTTATTCTCCGTACATGTGTAACATTTTTTCCTCAAATATCTAAAAACATCATACGGAACAGACGGACGGACATTATCCGATATGTTTTGGTAGGATATAGAAAAAAGATTCCTTCTTGTTTATATGTACATGTACTTTATAATGTCGGAAAAGGGTTGGGGAGGGGCTGGCCATGTAAAATATACATTGTGATTTTCATGCTCATTTTCTATCATTACGTTCAGCCGCCTCGTTTTTCGTTATATATTATCAAAATGAAAATTCCATTTCAATCTCCGTGTACAGGAATTCTTCAAGAAAGCAGTACAATATTTTCTTTCCGATAAAAAAAAAACAACAAACAAACAAACAACTTGCACATACATACATGTATGTAGTCTCTTTGGCAAGACCTTGCGTGGATCCCAAATTTTTAACACTGTGACCTTGACTCCGGAGTATGACCAACTTGCGAAAATCTGGTTTTCCATATATTCTTATCAGAGAATGCGAAGCAAAATCTGGTCTATGAAATGGCAACATTTTTTGGGAAGCTGTTAGTTATATTCTGCTGAGAGAAAACTGATAAAATCTAACGCATTGACAAAATACATGTATGACATTGAGATAGAAAATACATTTGTGTTTTAGTCAACGGCGAGAGAAAAAAAAAATATAAGGAGCATTGAAAAGTTACTGTACATGATGATGAACAATGAAGGAATGGACCCTGCGTGCTAAGATTTTTTGTCCCATCTTTGAACTAGTGACCTTGACCCTGAAGTTCTTTCAAAACTTACATCTTCATTTAATTTGTTGAATTTGAAGGGTTATATGGGTTATATATTTGTCACTGGAATTCCTTGTGACATGATGCTTCAATGAAAACTTGTACCTTTAACCTAGTCTCATTGACCTTGAAGTTTGACCTTTTCAAAATCTTTAAACTTTAATTGATACAGCTTCAATATTTCATCTTTAGATTCTTTAAGACAACGAGTGGGGGATTAGATATGGTACCCATCAAACAAAAAACCAAACGATATTAAAAGATTCTTATTCTATTACAAAACAATTCCTGTTCACATGGCTTGCTGATATACAATGTATATATATATAAAAAAAATCTTTGTCTAACGTCATAATCGAACTCCCAGACACTATGTATTGATAAATTCATAGAGAAAATCACCGCTTTGCATATCATTTAAAAAGTAAAGAGAATATTAATTTTATTTTGTAAGGCAGCCACTCTTCTTTTTCTGTCGGACACAATCCCTCCCCCCCCTCCCCAGTTGTGCACAGAAATAAGCAACAAGGAAAGCGAGAGAAACAGTGATCAAAAAGTAAAGGACCTCCGTCCGTCTATATCGTACAATAAAGAAATTGGATAAGGATGGAGGGGGTTGGATGAAAGAGAAGATATAAGGCACGGTCCATTTGATATTCGGGGGGGGGGCTTGTTTTTTTTCGTTAAAAAATAATTTTGCTATCAATTTTGATGAAAATAATAAATTTGCTTATGGTGTGACAGTAAAAAAATAATATCGCTCCTACAAATAATATGAATTTGAAGAATTACCATAAAATTCTCGCTAAATTCTCGAAAAAAAAATCTTGCTCCGACAAAAAACACAAGCCCCCCCCCCCCCCCCACCCAGTATCAAATGAACCGTGCGTAAGAGAGAGGTCGATTTATATATAAGGAGTTACGATTTCAGTAAATCAACATCATAATTTCCAACGTATTATTTGGAGAAAAAATTGCATTCATATATCATTGCCAAGAAATAGTCAAAATATAACCATACATCCCTAAAAGTTCCCGGTTCTCATTGCAAGCGTGTCTAGATAAAATAACAACGCTGATTCAAACAGAAATGTACATAACAATCATCTGTGCTAAAATGTCTCGCATGTAGAAGTATAACACCATATATTTTTGCGCACTGTAATCTTGGAAATATCCAGTCTTTTATAGATACAATGTATATGGGACGTTTAATCAACCTCCTTCTCACTGATGAGATCTATCAATTATCCAGTCTTTTATAGATTTCTGGGATCTTAAAACAGCCTCCGTATGACTGATGTGAACTATCAATTATCCAATCTTTGATATATTGGACATTTAATCAGCCTCCTTCTGAGTGATGTGAACTAGCAATTATCCAGTCTTTTATAGATATATTGGACCTTTAATCAGCCTTCTTATGACTGATTTGAACTAGCAATTATAGACTTTGATCGATATATTGGGACCTTTAATAAGCCTCCTTCTGAGTGATGTGAACTAGCAATTATCCAGTCTTTTATAGATATATTGGACCTTTGATAAGCCTCCTTCTGAGTGATGTGAACTAGCAATTATCCAGTCTTTTATAGATATATTGGACCTTTGATAAGCCTCCTTCTGAGTGATGTGAACTAGCAATTATCCAATCTTTTATAGATATATTGGACATTTAATCAGCCTCCTTCTGAGTGATGTGAACTAGCAATTATCCAGTCTTTTATAGATATATTGGACCTTTGATAAGCCTCCTTCTGAGTGATGTGAACTAGCAATTATCCAGTCTTTTATAGATATATTGGACCTTTAATAAGCCTCCTTCTGAGTGATGTGAACTAGCAATTATCCAGTCTTTTATAGATATATTGGACCTTTAATAAGCCTCCTTCTGAGTGATGTGAACTAGCAATTATCCAGTCTTTTACAGATATATTGGACCTTTAATAAGCCTCCTTCTGAGTGATGTGAACTAGCAATTATCCAGTCTTTTATAGATATATTGGACATTTAATCAGCCTCCTTCTGAGTGATGTGAACTAGCAATTATCCAGTCTTTTATAGATATATTGGACATTTAATCAGCCTCCTTCTGAGTGATGTGAACTAGCAGTTATGCAGAATTTGATAGATATATTAGACCTTTAACCAACATTCCTATAAAAGATGTGAATTATCTCAACTTTTGAAAACTGGCCTAAAGCCATATATAAGTTATATTCATATATTGAGTCAGTAACTTTTTATTCAATATTTAAATGCTACCTCCATGGTAAATAAGTCCATTGATAATATTCCACATATTAACCAACCAAAAATGATCATGAGAGTATGACTCATTAGATATTCTTACAGTCTGCCATTTTTATAATGAGTATAATCAGGTCAATTGTATAAACGGGAGAAAGCTGATGGCTGTAATAGCAGTAAAGAAGGCAAGTTCTTTTATTAATTTTCAAACAATTTAATATCATTGACACATGACACTAACATAATAAACCGAAATATTATCATTCTTCATCATGACCATTGAGAGATTAGAGATTGTGATTCTTATAAATACATTTAAATTTCTGTTGCTAAGGCTATGTTACTACCTACTGTAATGGTTCAAATCAAGCCAAGTTACTGTGATGTCATAGTTCACAGATGCTGCTATAGGAGTATAACTGCAATGGCCTGATTTGAACGATGACGTCACAGTAACTTGGCTATACTTGATTATACTGTGATAACCTACAATGGATCCAGGAATTACGTTTCTTATAATGCGCTAACACAGTTATTGTATAGATAATCACAGTATAATTAAATTCTATACAAATGAATGGTGATATGTAAATAAAGCGTTCAAAGTAATTTGCTTTACAAGCTACACGTCACCATTGAAGGTGTAAAAAGCTAAATACACCTAGGCCTTTACTTCCAGATATTTCATCCGCTTTATTTCATAAAATAGTATGAAACGTAATCAATTCAGAATGCTTTCAAGTTTCTATTTCAATACAGATTTTACCAAACTGGATGTCTCCTTCGAATTTAACAACAGTGTAGTTCAACTTGTACATTAGATGTACCTGTACATGATACATGTAGGAAATCTCGACCTCTCTATTGTCATGTACAAACATAGTATAATGAAATATTATCATTCTCACAGTGTAGTAACGCTTTTGTACAAAATAAGTTTTTTTGCGATTTCCAAAGCAAGGGATTTACATGTGTGAATTTAATATTCATCTATAGCATAAGCACTAGAAGGTACACTGCTATAGATTTAGTATAGAACATTTCCTTAAGACTGATACTTCATAGACAGGTAGTACTTTGTGATTTTAATGCTTTAGATTGCCGTGAAATTGCAACTCAAAGAAAATAATCAATGGAATACATTGAAATTCTATGGTTTCATTGTGATTTTTGAGTCCCCAGGTATGTCCACTGTGACAAGTTCCACATTTAATGAAAGCTTACATAACCTAGTTCTCAGTGAACACAAACTTGATTGGGTATTTATAGAAATAAAGCTTGAATAATGAAAAATTAGTAAACATGAACTGTGCAGTTACATGTATATGCAGCCACTGTAGAGTTGTTCTAATCATATTTTAATGGCACCTTACACACCAGTAAATCTCCTCCAACTTCATTAAAGTGGGTATAAAACAACATAATTATAACACTTGAGAATATACCTATAGGGTTTTGGTAATTCTAGTCAATAAAACTCAAACTCAAAGGTATTTATCGTATATGTATGGTACCAATCAAATATGTTACTAGTCGGGAACAGGAGCGTTCCTAAACTATGATTCTGCATTAGGACTATTTAGAAATTGCCTTGTTCAAACATAATACAATGAAATACATGTATTATCATTCTTCGTCATAAACATCCATACATTGTCTTGTACAAACACAGAAAATTAAATATCTGTACACTGAAATATTATCATTTTTCATCATTAACATTATCTTTTACAAATTTTAAAAACTGAAATATTATCATTATGCATTATGAACATTGAGAAATTGCCTTGTATAAACATAATACAATTGTTCAACCAAAGTACACTCAAATATTATCATTCTTCATTATGACTATTGAGAAATTGTCTTGTACAAACATAGAACACTGAAATATTATCATTCTGCATTATGACTATTTAGACAGTGTCTTGTTCAACCAAAGTTCACTGAAATATTATCATTTTGCATTTTGACTATTGAGAAATTGTATAGTACAAATATAGAGCACTAAAATAATATAATTCTGCATTATGACTATTGAAACATTGTCTTGTAAAACATAGTACACAGAAATATTATCATTCTGCATTATGACTATTGAGAAATTGTCTTGTTCAACCAAAGTACACTGAAATATTATCATTCCTCATTATGACTATTGAGAAATTGTATAGTACAAACATAGTACACTCAAATATCATCATTCTTCATTATGACTATTGAGAAATTGTCTTGTACAAACATAGAACACTGAAATATTATCATTCTGCATTATGACTATTTATACAATGTCTTGTTCAACCAAAGTACACTGAAATATAATCATTCCTCATTATGACTATTGAGAAATTGTATAGTACAAACATAGTACACTCAAATATTATCATTCTGCATTATGACTATTGAGAAATTGTCTTGTTCAACCAAAGTACACTGAAATATTATCATTCCTCATAATGATTATTGAGAAATTGTATAGTACAAAAATAGTACACTCAAATATTATCATTCTGCATTATGACTATTGAGAAATTGTTTAGTACAAACATAGTACACTCAAATATTATCATTCCTCATTATGACTATTGAGAAATTGTATAGTACAAACATAGAACACTGAAATATTATCATTCTGCATTATGACTATTTAGACAGTGTCTTGTTCAACCAAAGTACACTGAAATATTATCATTCCTCATTATGACTATTTAGAAATTGTTTAGTACAAACATACATGTACATGTAGTACACTCAAATATAATCATTCTGCATTATGAGTATTGAAACATTGTCTTGTAAGACATAGTACACAGAAATATTATAATTTTTCATTATGACTATTGAGAAATTGTCTTGTTCAACCAAAGTACACTGAAATATTATCATTCCTCATTATGACTATTGAGAAATTGTATAGTACAAACATAGTACACTCAAATATTATCATTCCTCATTATGACTATTGAGAAATTGTATAGTACAAACATTGTACATTTTGAATATTGAGAAACTGTCTTGACCAACCAAATAACAATGAAATATTATCATTCTTCATCATGAATATTGAGAAATTGTATAGTACAAATATAGTACACTGAAATTATTCAGTATTATCACTATTCAAACATTGTCAAGTACAAACATAGTACACTGTAATATTATAATTTTACATTATGGCTATTGAAACAATATCTCGTCCAAACATAGTACACTTAGATATTATCAATTTGCATTATGACAATAAGACACTGTCTTGTTCAACCAAAGTACACAGAAATATTATCATTCTTCATTATGACCATTGAGACACTGTCTTATTCAACCAAAGTACACTGAAATATTATCATTCTTCATTATGAATATTGAGAGACTCTCTTGTTCAACCAAAGTACACTGAAATATTATCATTCTTCATTATGACTATTGAGACATTGTCTTGTACAAACATAGTACACAGAAATATTATCATCTTCATTATGACTATTGAGACATTGTCTTGTACAAACATAGTACACAGAAATATTATCATCTTCATTATGACTATTGAGACATTGTCTTGTACAAACATAGTACACAGAAATATTATCATCTTCATTATGACTATTGAGACATTGTCTGGTACAAACATAGTACACAGAAATATTATCATCTTCATTATGACTATTGAGACATTGTCTTGTACAAACAAAATACACTGAAATATTATCATTCTTCATTATGACTATTGAGAAATTGTCTTGTGCAAGCAAACTACATTGAAATATTATCTATTTAGAAATTCTTCTTATCAATATCAAACAGGGCCTTGAAGGAAATTAGTCATGTAATACTTCATCCATATAACAATTAAATACAAATAATCTCAAATTCATTTCCAAACATATACATGGTGAACAGATATGGCCCACAATTTGGTAAAACCAATGTCATCCATTGACAAAAAAAAATACTGTTCTATGTACATAACAAACTTCCTTGGTATTAAAGTAGAGATAAATATACAGAGCTCAATTAATCAACTAATTGTTCAAGTTCTTGAAAATCCATGGAAAATATACAACAGAAACAGAGAAGTACTAAGTATACAAGGTCCTCCCATATGAATTTTTTTTTATTAATGTCAACATTTTCTAAAGAACTAATTATGGACTATTTTATAATAAAGATGCAAACAGCACAAGCTTTATAATAATGTATTATGATAAACTAGTATTCTGAAACCTAAATGTCATATTCAAGCACATTATGTGCATAATAACAGGATTAAATCCATCAAGTGAATAACCTTTACCCTAGAAAGAACACACATTAAAGGAGTACAATCCATTTAAACGAAAAAAAAAAAAAAAAGACATTGTTTCTACAATAAACAGTGAAATATGAGTGTTCATCTGATTTTTGTAATTGATATTCACAATTACATGTAAATTTAAATCAAATTACGTCCATCTCTCTTGAAATGAAGAACATTGAAGGAACAGCTAAAATACAGTCCATGTACTACTTAAATGAACATATGATGATTTTCAATTGAAAATACAGAGTTCAGCTTCTATTAATACAAACATATGTACAAAATTGTCTATAGTACTTCCATGCTATGAATACATACTTTAATTATTTCCAGGATGTATCATCCAAATCATAAAATAATCAAAATGAATGCTCATACAAGAATAATTCTGCTTGGACTCTATTCAGACCTTCTTGTCTCATCACCAAATAGATAGCAATCTGTGGAAAGATAAAAATATGAAGTTACTACATGTAATAAAAACATAACTGAGACAGTCATAAAGATTCATGGAGAAGATTCTAATGTTTTAATGGTAGGTAATTGGCCTCTAACTGATAAAGATAAAGAAAACATTAGACGTTACAAACAAACGTTTTATATTCAGATAAAACAAAGGTGCCTTATCAAAAGTATATGCATAAAGGAGTAAGCTCACTAACGCCCAAAGTCGGTTCTAAATTTTTGCGAAAAATAATTTTACGGAATTTATGATTCAGCATCTCTTATATTTATCTCAAATACCTGCCGAAATAGAAAGTAAATACTTTACATTGTCAAAACGTCACATGCTTTAATTTATAATGACGTCATATTTTGAAAATGAAGGAAAATTGCCATATTTTTGGCACAAACCTATAAAATTAGTACAGGCATCAACCCTTACCCAACAATAATTTTATCAGATCAAAAGATAAATTGTGAATTCATCTTTTTGTATGAAAATTATTTCGGGTGAGGGCTGGCACCCTACTTATTTTCATACATTTTGACAAGAATTATGCCAATTTCTTCAGATTTTGCAGCATTTCACTACTGGAAGCTGCTTTTGAAGCCACATCTTTCAGTGTGTTGCACGTAAATTAAAATATTTATTTGGTATTTAATACAACCACACATTTAACTTCCTTGATACCAAATACGATCTAAATCTAAAACATTCTAAAATTAGGGCCGATTTTTCATGTTACTGAACCTGCTCCTTTACACATATATTAGAGGTTAAACAATATATTGTTTGTAGTTGTATCACATTACAGTTGTTCAACAATATCACAATACAATTTACAGTTAAATGATACAGTAAATTACTAAAGAAAAAACAAGTGTAGTTTCACCAATTGTAAATTGTTTTTGTATGATCAATTTTGAATAAATAAAGACACCTTTATCCACGAATGTAAAAACGACAATATACATTGTTGGTTTTTTTTTACAATGGATACAGACAAACAAAGGGGCAGAATTTTTTTGTGATATACATTTGTATCATATTGTGAACCTTTTATTGTGATACATACAATTCATTGGACTGACCACATGTACATGTGCTTATACTTAAAATTTCTTAAATGCAAATTATTATCTGTTTTAATTCAATACCTGTCATATGAACTGGGACAAAACTGATTCACAATCACTGACACCAAATTTGAAAGAGACTTCTCACTTGTCTGAGAGAGAAAGTCTTCTTTCAACTTTCTGTGCTGCCTCTCCAGTCCATTTGTTGTTGCCACACGAGTATGGAACCAATCCTTTCTATGACGCTTCACCCATCTCTGTTACAGCAAGCAAATCGTAACCATATAATTAGTTTCCTAGGAAAAAATATTCTGCTCACTTAAGTGATGCAGAAAATTGCCAGTCTGAAGGATATGACTGACAAAATTTCAAATTTCAAAAATTTTCAAAATGAATGGCAATCCTCAAAAGTGTTCACTTAGAATTCATTGAAGAAAGAGAGGGATGTCATTGGTTCAAGGCCTTTTTTTGCAATATTAATACTAGCTTCAATATTTCGCTCGTCCCACATGTTGTTCCTATTCTGTTTTATTATATGATCAAAGATGTGCATGGACATTTTAACACTAGGATGAGATAAGAAAAGGTGTTTCTGCAATGTTAATATGCTTAAAGAGTTTAATTGTATAGTTCACATTGAGCAGGCGTAAAAGTACCAGAAGAACAAGAGTATACCAAGGTATCTATAGGATTTAACACATTCAATTACATGTTTATTAAGAGTTCATGTACCTTTTCTTGTGATATCCAGGTATGATGAAACCACCCTCGAAATTTCTCATCTTTCTTCCACACAGAACAGTTTTTTAAGAGAGAGAGGTTAGACTTGTAATCTGCTTCTGTTGACGAATGAGCCACTTTTCGCATACTATGAAGAAAAAAACATTGTATTATCAAGCTGATTTATCTATAATCTTACCTTGGTACATATTGGAAATGAAAATAAATGTACAAAAATGTATCACAGTGCACCGATACACATGTCACAATAAAACTGCACAACCCTATAGAGAGGTTGAGCAAAACGAACTTGTACGTGTACGTCAAAAAGTTGTTTATGACGTCATCACATTTTGCATTCCACGAACCTGTTTTACACGTTACATGTTCGGTAAAACATGTAAAGCGGTAAGTACACATTTTTGATTACTTGTAGATTTTATAAGCAACTGAATGCAGATAACCTATAAAAACCTATATTCAATTTATTTGGGAACGTATGTACTTTCTGAATATTAGAAGGAATTGCAAATAAAAATGTATCATATTTTAAAGAAGAACCCTCAAAGTTGTCAAAAAACTTTATTCTTGAAGTTTAATTTTTATGTTATATACATGTAGATCCAATTACTTGGAATAGAAAAATTAATTCCCCGTCTTTGCTGAATGCCCCTTACCTTTAGAATCTAGACGCCAAGTTCTTGACGAATACGCAGTTATAAACAAAAGATAAATTACGTCACAAAAACGGGTGTACGATTTACACTTACCAGTACGCATTGTGACATCTGCTCAACAGCTTAACGTCAACGTGTAAACAGATAACGTGTAAATACACGTACAAGTTCTTGTACACGTACAAGTTGGGTTTGCTCAACCTCTCTATTATCTTAATGTCACATTTTTAAACCAGTGTTATTCTGAACCTCTTAAATAAACATTAATGAATTTATCAACCAATAAGTGTTTGTGAAAAATGAATACCACTGTTCAGCTGGATAAAAGATAAGATAAAACACTTAAAGTACATTGATTCCTCAAAGGGCCACAGACAAACAAATAAGACAAAAACACAACATTAGCCTATCCTTTTATCATATTGGCATAAAGAAAGAGCAAAGGAAATCTGCTGAACCTTTTCAATCAAGTGATCTTTTAGTGTTAATTTGTTATACTTAACAGGCCACACAAAATAAACTTACAGTGATAGAGTGTAATCTCTGTCTTCTTGACTCTTTACCTTCTTCAGCCAACGCATCCAAGCTTGCTCTCTGTGGAAATCACATATTAACACTGTGCATCCTACAATCGACAGGATATGCATACATGAAATACTAAATACAAATGTTAATATTTCAGATACATTGCAATTATCCAATATACATTGAGCTACATTTCATAATTTTATTATTTATCGAAAGTTTATTTTTTCCACATAACTAACAAACATGAGGAACTTTGTAAATGTTTGTGTGCAATACACATATAAAATACAATACATATACAGTACATATACAGTACAATACAGTACATATACAGTACAATACATATACTGTACAATAGATATGTACATTGGGATTATTTACATAGTATAAAGTGACAGTGGGATTATAAAGTAGTTCATGTAACATTATATAGATACATTTTTGTACATGTACATGTATGTACAATGTATACATGTTTGTGCTTTATAAAGTGCTTTTCATGTATTTTCAATATACATGTACATACATGTATATCTAAGGTTGCTTTCTTTGAAGTCTGCTAGAAAAAAATACATTTTCAAACAAGATGTAGGAAATATATTAAAAAGGAAAAGGAAAGACAGACCAACAGATTAAACAATCTGCAGGTAAACTAAATTATATAAATGTTCCCTAGGTTTTTGACATGTACATGTAGCTGTTTGACAACTAATTCAAAGCAACTAGGGCTAAATATAAATGGACACTGTATTTTGATTTGTGGTTCTCCTATTCTTAAAATGTTCTTAAATATTGAAAACATTTTAAATGAAAATAATAACAAAAAGAGAAAATACATGTATATTGCAATCACTATTACACACCTTGGTATTTACACAAAAATAAAGCAAAAATAAATAAAAAATCTGGCAAATTAAAAGAAGAAAGCTAGAAAAGCAAGTGGAAATAATGTTACTATATGACACCAAGTGATTGAAGCATGTGTTGAGGGTAGGTCCACATACCAGTTAATACAGCACATTGATTTACTTTGAAGGTATTCCATCCCTTATGAGACTTAAAATTGCATGAAAAAAATCTATGAAGCATAAGTGAATAGATAACAATATTTTTGTCAAGTGGAAATAAATACTGTTTTGGAGTTTATCATGATAAAATCTAGAGTTTTATCCTCTACAAAATTGATATCTGACCTACATGTGTAAAAGTAATAAAGAAACATATGTAGTTGCTTCGTTGACATTTGCAATTTAAGGCTATAATGAGGTTGGGAATACCTTAAGCAGTGGATGAGTAATAGTCCGTATACCAATATATTTATTGATACTCAAAATTTACTTTGATAGTATTAGGAAAGATGTAGCTATTTCTTAAACAACCCACCTCTTACCTTCTTAAAGCTGCAATGTTAATCCTCAATATTTAGCATTTTTAAAAATGAATAATTAACAAATTAAAAATTGAATGTTAAGAGAAACTACCGCTTCATATATTGAAGGAAAATTTGTCATTAAAAACAGATTCTCAGAGAGGCATTTAACAAATTATCTTTATCTTTATATCATGTACATTTACATATATAAAAATATTTTTGAAATAACATAAACAAGTATTTTCTTGTAATAAACATGTACCAACCTGAAAAAATTTCTTCCAAGGCTCCTATTTCGGAATTATCATAATCAGTTATAAAGTAGGAGGGGTGCCACTCATTACTCCATCCTTTGATGAAGGACAAACCCTCCATAATAGATGTTTTTTTCTCGTCTGAAGTAATGAAGGAGCTTACTACACTGTAGCCCACATTTGTACAAACACAAATGAAAAACAAAGGAAGGTTGAATTTGGATGTCTTGTATGTGGCGTCCAGCAAGCATATATCATTACCATATAGACCTAGGAGACGTCTCTGCCATTGTGTCTGCTGCACAAATAAAAATTGTCCTTCCCTGAAATACGAGTTACATATAAAAGATCATTCTAAAATTGTCATGGCATACATGTAAAGAAAGATTTTAAAGATTTAAAATGACACCAAAAAGCTAATTACAGGCACGGAACTAATTGTTCGTTGGCATACACAATTCATTGACAGGTCATTTGATTATGAGGCCATAATATAAAACGCTGCCAACAAGTGTGATATAGACCTACATGTATATGAAGCAATTGTCTTATGTACTTTTGAATTTTAGATTTACATGAAAGTGACAAATAAGGTTGCTTCAGTCTATTCAACTTAACAAATAAATCAAATCATGAATTTGTACCTTAAAATTGAATATCTGAATTATCCTGCAGAGACTCATATTGGTAAACACCTCTGGTACAGAATTTTTAAAATTACTTACTGACTAGTACGTAGATAGAAATTGTCATCTGGGAAAGTGTCTCTCCATTGTCTAATCTTTTGCTTCAGATTTTCTTGATCATTAGATGAGAACCTGTATCAAAATGTAAAGTAGAATATAGTGTTTCCAAAATCACATTGTAATAACTTCTGCTGGGATCTGAACCCATACCTGTCAACCCTCTTTTTGACCTCATCTCCCTGTTTGGCATTTCTCCCTCGAGGGAGACCAAAATCTCCCTCTTTTTGGCCCAATCTCCCTCTTTTGGCATATTTAAAAAAAGAAAATCACTCTAAATAGCGACATTCAGAGCATATCATGAGAAATTGCAAGACAAAATGTAAAGAAAGATGTATAGAATGCAATAAACTATTGATACATGTTTCATAGTTTATAAATGTTTTTGCATTGAAATATCAGCACAATGACATTATTTTGAAAATTGGTTTTTGCACAAAATGTCGGGAGTCATAAAAAAATGTAACAAAATGGGTTCACGCACAATCTCCCTCTTTTTCAAGTGCCAAGGAGGGAGATCTCCCTCTTTTTAAGATTTCAAAGTTGACAGGTACATGTATGACTGAACCCAGATCTTCTGTACAATACATTTCTACTACACCACAGAAGCCTTCAATTTTCAATTTGACAATGGTTAACCTACATGTAGTAATCAGTTTTTATTATTTGTAGTTTTTCATTTATTATTTTCAAGATACACAAAAAACAAAAATATTCCTTTTGAGCTATAAAGGCTTATGGACAAATATTCAAACATAAAATAGATTTACAAGGCTATATTTACTACACACAAAATGGCTCTGGGTGAAACCAGACACATTGAGTGGGACCACATACCTGGCTCTGAGTGAGACAAGACAGTTAATTTGAGTGAGACCAGATACATGTACTAACTATTTGTGCAATTGAGTTAATATAATGTTTATGTTAATACAATGTATACATGTACATGTTTCTAATGTAAATGTACATACACAAATATTACAACAAAGCTAAAGCAGCTTGTTGTCCACAAAAAAAAAAAAAGAAAAAAGAAAAAAAAAAATGAATACAGAAGAAAAATGCCCTGGACAGTACATTTTATAAGAATAACTTACTTACTTTTATTTTGGATATTTTACCTTGATTTTTGCTTATAGAGAGCCATATAATTTCTGACATCTTTGTCAGTAGGATGAAATCTTCTAGAAATTGAAGAGGTTTCATTTGAAGGAAGAAGCTCATTTTTGCTGAAAATCTGTATGTGCCTCTTCATCTCTGATACCTTGCTGACCCCTTCATCCACTAAATGTGCTATCTTAGCCTTTACTCGGCTATCAACAGGCTGTGCAAGGGATGCAAACTGTAGAAAACAAGAACATAAGTAAAATAAATTTATTTATAATTGACATTCCAATATCTGTTTACATATCATTTATCAAAATAAGTTTGCTACTCACTGCATTTAAAACATGGCATACATGTACTCGTAATGACTAGGCATAAGATACATGTATATTTCATGTACAGTAAGGATAAGAAAGTCGTGGATAGCAGAGATATGTCTGGAAATTGGACTTGATGAGTCAATGGTACATTTAGTCCAAATGCCATACGCCAGGGATATAGGTCCTTGGGTCCCTTGAAAGTCACTTTTTTTGCTTCAAGTTACATTTGCCCCACTTTGGGAATGAAATTTTCTCCACATAATATACATGCATGAAATTATACAAACTTGCAGAATTGTAAGCTCTCAGAGATTTATTTTAACTGTAAATTACTTCTTTTTTGGACCCAGACGGAGCAGCTGAACTGTGCAAAATTTCAATTATATGCACAATATTGACCCATAACAAATTTATCAGCATGATCATTGCACCATTAAGAAAAACAATGCACGAAAATCTTAAGGTGCAGTCAAGATTAATCCCTGGGTAGAAAACAAGTATTATCCAGTGTACCACATGTATGTAAATTACAAGTGTAAAAAATCTATACACCAAAAAGTGACAACATAAACGATTTGCTTTACAGTAAATGTGCTCTTGATAGAAAATTAAAAATCCTACCTACAAATACTTTGCCACTTCTTTTTAGAACCAATTATCTGAGAAACAAGTGTTTATTTTTACATTGCCTAGCTGATATCAACTTGGTCTAGACTCTACTTCTCAAATTTTCAGTCTCTATATTAAGATTGTACAAGCATTTGTAAATTATTCAAAATCATATTTTAAAGGTCAAGGTCAAACTTCAAGGACAGGGTCAATGCATGGAATTAGGTCTTCTAATGAAATCAATCTTCATGTTATATTTTTCCAATGTCAAATGTTATATTTTTCCAATGTCGAGGTCAATGCATACATTTGGTCCACTGGAGTTGATCTATCTTTAATTTTAAATGTGAAATTTCAAATAATATTGTTACAGTAAAGCCCAACTCTAAATTTCATTTTTCAAGATCAAGGTCAAACCTCAAGGTCAAGGTCAATCTATGAAACAAATTCAAGAGATGATGTTTACATGTGATATTTCATATACATGTAGTATGATTAAGTACAATAAAGCTAAAGTCACTTAATGCTAATGCAGGCAGCCAGACGTCTGGATGGATGGACTACCATTTCATAGACCCCTGTTTTGCTTCGTAGTCCAACCAAAATTGAAATAAGATGTATTAGGAAAATAATGCTTCAGAACCAATTGCTTAATTTTCTGGCCATACCGGATTTCTTATAATTTTAGGTTTTTCTATTCACAAATAAGGTTGAAGGGATAATACCTGTCCCAGGATATGTCCTGCATGACTATCCACTGTTGGCAGAAACACATGGAACTCCTCCACTGTGTTGATAAGAGAGGGACTTTTGTGAAAAGTCTTGGAGAGCTTCTTCCTCTTCCATTCTGAAACATTGCCAGTGATCTGCCAAATGGAAGTTTTTATATGTATATGTATACAGGTATCAAATAAGATATTCAGAGAATATACATGTACAGAGCTGTACATCTTTATTTTTGTACAAGGTGTTGATCAACTAAGCATCAATGTCACCAAACCACCCTGTTACAAAATTTCTATGTTCAAGGGCCTTAACTCTGCTAAAAATACATCAATTTTTCCTAACCTTGAACTGGATCTTACGCCGCTAGATACGAAGTCATGTGTGAAGTTTCAATCCAATATCTTAAAAGGCTTTAAAAAGGAAGTCCAGAAAACATGACCTCGGACGGATGGACAGTGCCATAACATAATACATCCTGTCTTTTGATTGACATATAAAAACAGAAGAGGAACTTAAAATATGAAATACCAATGTATTAAGATAATAACCGTGAAGTTAGGGAATCTCAAAATTCTCTTCAGCCAAATTCTGGAAGGGCAACCAACTTTCTTTGTCGGTTGAATGAGCCTTCTGCCTTTTGTTGTGTAAGAATGGTCAGTAATACTTTGACTGTCCTGTAATATGGTTACATAAAATTAAAGTATGCAATAGGATCACATGCTCGCCTAGAATAATGAAGACTATTGTTAGAAATCATACCCTTCTACCAATAATTTAGATTTGTCTACATAGACAACAAAAAGTAAGCAAAGATTACATAGCGCACCTATATAGGCTTTTGATAGAAGTGTTGAAGTTTTGTCTACAGAGACTGAATATTCAAAGCTTGAATTCAAACTTAAGTGGAGAGAAAGTCATCAGATGTGAAACTACTTATGTGCATTTCCTTGTCACTATAAGCATCATTTCATTGTTGCATCAAATAAAAACACATATGTATTTACAAACCCTTTTATTAGCATGTTTCGCCTTGTTGGCCTTGTTTCGATCGGGTCCAAACTGGCACTCCCTCACATCATATCCAAGGTTAATGAAGGGCACCCCACTATATTCTATAGTACAACCTTCTTTTTTGTCTTCCCAGGACAAACGGTATGATGTTAAGTCTAGAAAATAAAATAATATTTCAATTTATCTAGTACAATTAAATCTAATGACAAAATTATTTTGTTTTCTATCATGCCATTCATAAGAATTTAAGCAGACTCAGGGAAAACTTCAGCTAGAGCTACAGTAACAGTTAAATCTGACTGTAACATCTAGATCAAGCTACTGTCAAGAACTTTTTATTCACGAGGCCTTTTTTCATGTAATTTTTTTGGCTCAGTTACACACAAAATATAACGTACTCAAGTCAACATAGTGATAGTCCCTCTGAAAGATAAAAAAAGATTCGATGTGAGCTTCTTTCCGTTAATAACATGAATAATGTCACTCATTTAGCTAACCATCTTTCAGTACTTTGCAACATCTTTATGGGCTTACCTTCCTTTTAATGCTTTGATTTATCATGATGCTATATCTTACGTGTAATTAGTGTTTGTCTGTGCCAAACGTGTGACTGACTGTGTTCTTTACCTATTGTGACAAGCTAAAACCCAAAATCTACAAGTTCAGCTAAATTCAAAATTAAGAAAAAAGTATTTATCTGATAAATTTTTGAGTAAATTCAATGGCTACAGGAATCACAGCTGAGCATTGAAAACATGCAAATATGTACAATCAATAAAAGTCTTCTGGTCAAAATGGCATGAACCCCAAAGTTCATGTCCGTGCCAGTCAAAATGTTTGTAGTAAATTTGACAGCAAAATTATTTGGTATTAATTAAAATATCACACATGTGAATGCGGCAATAATACAGTAACTGTACTCTGCACTAAAATAACTTCCTAACGTTACAAAATCCTCAGTACAGACAGTCAGCAATACATTGTACTGTCAAAACAATTTTCTGTCATAAATACCCACGTCACAATGCTATCTTTTGTGTATTTAATGTCGGGTCTTAAGATCCTGATCTCCTGGATGTGTAAAATGCAAGTACATGTAAACAACAGTAATGTGAAAATCGTTGTTCAGATGGTATTTATAAACATGTAGATGTGCTATTTTGATTTTAAGAAAAAAATTCCAAAATTTTTGTTTTTAGTACTGTAAACGACTTTATATTCGCGTGACCTTATTTTCGCGACAACTAGACGACAGATTAATTCGTGTGACTTTAATTTCGCAAACTCATCATCTGATTTGTTAATTAGTTCTTTTTTTCTATATAGCTATTTTTCATTTCCTTATCACCTTCTATGAATTGCTGAAATTCTTACTTCAAATAAGCTGAAATAAAGACGTTTCTTACCGTCATATCTTTACATTCTGATCTTATAAACAAGTCATTTGTTTACTTTTTCGTCTCTTATTGAAATTTATTGAAAACAGGATGATTAAAAACATAAAAAAATGTGCCAAGATTATTTCTTAATTAAGGCTAATTGATTAATTGCTATGTTTGTAATTCAAACATCCCTGACATCAAAGCGTTTGATCGTCCGTTGTCTAATTATGATTATTAATTCTAAAGGAAAGGGAAAATAAAACATTTCTGAATTTTGTCAAATTTGATCTACTTTTTTTCTTTTGGACTGACTATTTATTAGCGAGAGCTTTATTTTCACCTTTGATCAAGCTCGTGAAATTACGCAAAAATAAAGTCCTCGCTAATAAAAAGTCGTTTACAGTACTTAAAAAATATAGCCATATATTGAGTCTTTGCTGAATACAGAGTTATTTCCAATATTTGAGACGGTATCTGATGTAAAACCATTATGACGTCATGAAAATGGTATGGTAACATCGATTTTGTACTGTCGTTTCCCCGAGTTTTAGGATAGTTTCCATAAAATTTTATGACGTCACAATTAATACGTCAGATTCCGTCCCAAACGGGAAGTAACTCTGTTTTTTGAAAATAACTTTAGAATGAATAGCTAGTACATGTATAGCCTTATTTAGCTACATGTATAACTGTCATTCTCCTGTACCCAATAGCTGGATAGAGAAGAACCACAGGCACTTGTATGAGTCAAGTAAGAGTGCCTGTGGTTCTTCTCTATCCAACTATAAGGAGTGTATACATTGAACAAGTGCCTGTGAAGTAAAGTAATACTGAGCAAAGTACAGGACTACACTACTGTCCAGACACTACACTAAATCCAGAGCACCCTGTTTTCCCGGTTTTCTCTAGAATATGATATTGTCACCTTCAAAAAAGATATCAGTTTTGTAGTACTCCTTTACTCGTAACAGAAAATACCATTGTTTTGGCTGTACAACAATTAAGTTAGAAATAGGACAGAAAATAAAAAGTATTCGGGGATTTTCTATAGTAAAATCGATGAAAATGTATGACGTCAGGAGCTTTGACGTCACTGTTTACTATTGTTGACACCGAGAACAATATGGCTGCGGTTTGAAATTAACATTGAAATTTCCTGTAGACATCTTACTTTTCATATTACGATTTGAAGGCAGCTGATAGGGTAAGCTGAAGTTATTTCCAGTTAGGACTAAATGAAGTTAATTCTCAGAAACTATAATTAATATGAAAATTCTTCAGATGACAAAATAAAATCGCCAAAACAGGGTGCTCTGGATTAAGTGAACAGGACAGTAGTTAACAAAGATTATCTTGCAAATCTGATCGCGAGTAGTCTTGTCCCCGATCTGACTAGCAGCAGTACAAACCACAGGCACCAGATTCCTACAAAGAAAATTAAAACTCAATCTTCAACACCTGTTTCTCTTCTCTTTACTCTCTCTTTAAGGCACGACAGCTTCCATGTTTAAACGCCATCCCCCCTCTTTACCCCCTCAATATCGTAAGTTTCAAAAGGATTTCTTCATAAAACTACATATCAGTATTTTCTACAGATATTTTTCTTCACGATCGTAACCTACTTATCATTGATTATTCGTGCATTTAGCCGCAATTAATCCAAATACCTGAAATGGAGTCGAAACCTACACTTTACGCTATTCTTAGCATGTATAGTACCGTTAGTTTGAGTTGTCATCCTTGCCGCTAACGGTAAAGTGTAGGTTTCGACTCGATTTAAAACATAGAAGCTGTCGTGCCTTAGAGAAAGGTAAAGAGAAGAGAAACGGGCGTTTAAAAAAGGGTTTTAATTTTTCTTTCTAGGAATCAGGTGCCTGTGGTACAAACCTAGTTCTGAAAGAGCTTGTGTAAACCCTTTATTCCTGCGAAAAATGGAGTAGCTACAAATATTTTTTATCTCGTAGTTCCGTATTTCCTCTTCTGCATCAACAAAGGAACTAAAAACCAAATGACCACTTGTATCCATTGCTTGGAACTTGATCGCAGTGCATATCTCCTTTCCTTTTGCCGCCTGAGGTATTTTCAAATACTTTATCTCCAATCCCGACTTTTCTTTGGTGTGTTCCGAATGGAAACCTCCTGCGAACTGATGTGAACTAGCATCTACCGGAATGCTTCTCTACTTTCTTTTTCAAAGTACGTGTGAAAAATTTAAGTTAAAGTTGAGCCCGAGTTTTACAGATTTTTCTTTTTTTTTTTCATCACTGATGAACGGAAACAATGATGTACGTGAAGTGAATATTTCATTCAGTTTTCTTTATTTCAAATTTTGGTTAAGCTAGTTCAACGCGTCAGAATCTATGCGGCACGATGCTCACTAAATAGACTAAAAAGTGGTAGTCCGAGTCAGAGTCGGGAAAAAGCCAAGTTGAGATTTTGAAATAAGATTGATAGATTTTGATGAAATTTTCAGGAAGTATCCATTTTTAAATTTATACATACTTGATTTTGAAATGTTTATTTTTCGTGGAAGAAATCGGCTATAAATCGATTTTTACGACAAACGCAGACATGAATGGTGGATCTACTCGTCCAAAACAACTTTTTTATTCGATCACCTCATTAAGGATTCCGACTTCCATTTTCTTATTTCATAATAAAATCAAACTAATCGTTTTACTGTCTTCCGTGGCGGATCTTCAGCCGGAGGGTCAAGGGGGAGGGGAAATTTGCCGATTATTTTCTGAAAATGGGCAAAAATAATGTATCTGTCATTCTTCCAACATACTGAGCGTGAAATTTACACACCTGTAGTGACATTTACAATATGATGTACCTTTTCTCGTGCCCACTGCCAAAAACGGTCATTATAGATGTCTATATCTAATTATACGCAATATTTGAGCCAATTTTTCATGGTCTGTCTGACCGACATGTCGCCCAAAAATCTAAATATAAATGATATTAATGACCATATAATATGTATTTACCAATGTCACAAACATGGTGTCAGAGCATGGAAGCGGTTTTGTAGGTAAGTTCTATTAATAATCAATTGGATATGATCATCATGCATGCATTGCAAAATAAAGATAAAGCCATACATAAGCAATAATAAAAATCGCTTCTCCAAAAATCATTCACCAAAAAGAGAGAGAGAGAAAAAAAACTTCCAAGTACAAATTCAGGCAAAATGGAAAACAAGGGAAAGAGTCGGTGTATTGAAACTAAATAAACTGATAAATAAAATGAAATAGAATAGAATAAAATGAAATAAAATAAAAAAATAAAATAAAATAAAATAAAATAAAATAAAATAAAATAAAATAAAATAAAATAAAATAAATAATAAATAAATAAATAAATAAATAAATAAATAAATAAATAAATAAATAAATAAATAAATAAATAAATAAATAAATAAATAAATTCTAGGTAAAGTAACATTAAATTCATTCCTTACAAGTACGAACACTCAATTCTATAAACATTCCACTGATGAAGGCCAATGGCCGAAATGTTTGGAAAAATAAAGGAATGAATTTAATGTAAATAAATAAATACATAAATAAATAAATTCAGTCATTCATTCATCTTCACGTACATTTATGTACGATTTTGCGTAAATTTTGTTTAAAAATTTCAGTGAAGGTAACTTTTTCTAGATGGCAAACTGAAAAAATTGTGTATTGATTATCTCAAATATTTCATGATGACACCGGAGATTGAATGTCCCTAGGATATTTGCATACCTCCTATTATGTCTTAATAGCTTTGTACTCGAATGCACCGCCCAAAGGTATGATAGCAATTTTGCTTAGTAAATACTGCAAATGATTGCACTTTCAAATTCCATTCTTTTTCGTTTATGTATACAATAGGTATATGACGTACGTACGTGTGCATGCCCTTCTCGTATGAAAGGAATTTAGGATACGAGGGCCGATTGATATGTTTTGAGCCTCGTACACAAGAATTTGAATTTTATCAGACATTTTGCATTATTTTTCTACATTAATGTCATTATCCCCTTCAGTAGCTATACAGTTTAAGGGCCTCAATACCACTTTTAAAGAACTCCTTATCTTGACTGGTCAGAAAGCCATCCACTTCAAGTATGACGACATTATCGGACTGAAAGTGGGTGCCAGAAATATAGCTGCTTTCAGTTTTGGGAATAGATGAAAGTCTGATGGAGCACGATCAGGTGAATGAGGCGGATGCTCAATCAAATATAAAGCCACAATCATGAATGGCAGCCATGGCAGTGACAGACTTGTGAACAGGAGCATTAGTCAATTCAATTCTTTATTAATCAAAAGCCATACGGCTTATAGATATATAATATGATTGAACAAAAATATATAAACATAAGTGAGTTATGACAAGAAAACAGTATGAGTGTACATATATAAATGCAATGCAATATGGGAAATATATCAAGGTTGTGTGTAGCGAAGCAGGTGGTTACTGATAATATATCATATACATATATATATATATCAATTTTTAATAATGTTACTTCTAATAACGAATGCTTTTTTAATGAAAAGTGCTAAATTACATAGTTCCTTAGTGTTATGAGAGCTAAGAAGTTGAACAATTTTAAAAACAGACGGACTTCGATAGTAATATGGTTTTATATACTTTTTCCTAATAGCCGAATAAAAGTTACATTTGACAAGAAAGTGAAATTCGTCTTCAATGTCCAACTTGCACAGAGGACAAAATCTTTGATTATAAGGTATACCTCTATATCTACCTGTTTCAATGAGTAAAGTATGTACCGAAAGTCTCAATTTACATATCAGTTTCTTATATAAGATCGGTAAAGGTTTTATCAGATAAGTTTGCAAGGTAATGTGATCAATAATATGTTTATACAGGAGACATTTACTTGATGATTCAAAACTGCCAAATACAAATTGTAAAAATTCATCGTGTAACCGTTGCCTAACTAAAGATACGACTCCTTTCGATACAGAATTAACTTGATTACTATAACGTACATTGTTTAGCGATACAAAAATGTCATATAAACCAATTTGTGCTAATAAATCTTTAACATTTGAAACCCAGTTTTTCTTATTTTGTCTGATTTCACATTGTGTGAGTAAAAACTCGTAGGCTGACCTTAGAATGTCGTTTTTTGAATTTAATAATTTTATCCAATATTTTATTATTCTAATTTTCCTGTGTATTTTCAGAGGGTAGCGCCCAAGTTCACAGTAAATCATGTTGTTGTTAGTTGACCTTTTGACCCCAAGAATATTCTTACAGTAATCGGTGTGTACTTTTTCCAAATCTGGTGCCGAGTGAAACCCCCACACTTCACAGCTGTAATTACCAATACTTGTAACATAGGTATCAAACAATGACAGTAAAGTAACAAAGTTTAAATTCATATTCATACATTTTCCCCTTAAAGCGAACATAGCCTTTCTACATTGTAACGCCAACTGTTTTTGTGCAATTATACACTACTACTAATATAATTAGTAGTAATTAATTTGTCATACACACCTTTAACTGGTGAGGTTTCCGCTGTGTCAGATGCGCCATTGATTGTTTGTCCTTTTTGGAGATAATCTATCATGTACTTTCTGCATCCCAGGAAACCGAGGCTAACAACATATTAATCAGCCCTCGTACTATGGATAGGGTGGAAAGGATGTAAAGCAAAACATGGAACATGTGAATAATTGTTCAACATTCTAAAGTGAAAGATTGAAAAAAAAGTGTAGGTTTTTTTCAACACGGAAGAAAATGTTGTAAACATTTGTATCATATGTAAAACATAAAACGATGCCATTCAGTACTGCCAAATGGAGATTATTTAAAAATAAAGGGGGTGTTAGAAATATATAGACGTAGACTCTACTCCCAAACTCCCCCTCCCCCATATTCGGTTTGTTTCAATCATGTACCCTGTGTAGATCATATACATGAATCGATCACCTTCTAAGTAGCTAAACCGTCTGATCTAAGGTATGTCGCGATTGACCACTATGGATTAACCGCAAGGCACGAAAGGAAAGTTTGTATATGTTTCACACATATCTTTTCCTGTCTACCTTACACAAACTTTCTAATTATAGAGATAGAGAGCTGAACCATATTTCAGTTTCTATCTGAATTCTTAATCCTTCTTTCTATCTTATCTCTTTGATTGAATTTTCAAGTTTTATATATCAATGGATACAGAGCGCTACCAATTGTTGGATTTGAATCAAACTTGATACAGAGGATTAAAGAAACGAATTATGAACAGTTTAATACCAGGTCCCTTTTACAAACTTAAAACCAAGCTGGCTCTAGTTCGTGTTATGAGAAATGTACTTTTATGAAATAAAACCAGTATCCATTGTCCATATATAATTTCATGATTTCATAATTTCGTCCACTTACATTTTGTACATGCGTACGTCCGTACGTCATTCTTTCGTTTATTTATTCTTTCACCCATTCTATTTTTTGTTTTTTTCATGTAATTCATTGATTATTTTACACGTACTGTATTGTCAGCTATGAATCCATCCATCATTATTCTAATGTAAATCGTCTGATTGCATTTTTGGGGAGAATTGTTCACCTTATTCATACAAATCATGTGTATATAATCTCCCACAATATATAAAACATGCACGGGCCTAGACACGGATTGGACACCCCCCCCCCCCCGAAATTTTTGAAGACTAAATATATACAATGCTTTCCAATTTTTGCATGTAATTTCCTTAAAATCATGGACATTGATACCCCTTCATCCCATATTTTGCTATGAAAAAGAACGAAAAGAAAATATCGGGTTGGGTTGGTGGGGATGCAGTTGTAGTCAAAGTCAAGGTTTCAAAAGGCAAGAAGTCCAGGGTACCTATCCCCTATAGAAGAGCACAGAGTCAAAGACTTTTACATGCATTATTAATCTTGAACCTTAATGACCAAAATCCGATAATCTTAGGTAAATACACATTCAATATTAGAGCAAGGGATGGATTTTCAAATAAGATTAAACACAATTTAATATTGTTTAATTTTACTGACAGACGTCTTAATGGCTGCATATATGTGTTTGTGGTTAACAAATTCGTTTAAATGAATCATTTAGAATGTTAAGATTTGAATACAGAGTATCACCTTTCTTTTTATTTTTCCGGTATGTAATTTTTTCTTGTTCAAAATTGAATTTTGGTCCTGTGTGTACACGTTGAATAACTTAAATAAGGTAGCTGACCCCTATCTACTGCCCTGGATCCGCCCATTAAACCTCTACGTTCATTCATGAATGAGGATTTTCGTATTTGAAGTGAAATTCTGCAGGTAAGCAACCTCTTATTGTACATTCATTAATTATCATAAATGCCTTAATTACTTTTTCTGTAAAGAAAAAACAAAGTTTCGGATCGTGATATTTCATGCAAGTTTCATCTGATCTGTGATTATTTCCGTCATCATCATTTTCTGGCTGACCCACAACTTGGCGTGTACTATTTCTGTCCTCTCCTGGACGCTTACTACAGGGTAGCAAATATGTTTTAAATTAGGCTACATTCTTCATTCAATTCAAATTTTAATATTTTTTATTTGAAAGACTAAGAGTCCCCTTCGGCGTTGCCGGTAGGGGACTAACAAATATCTACACACATACATGATTTTGTAACTTGACACGAGGCGGTGGAATGGGGATAAAGCTACTTTACCTCACTCCACTTCTTCCCTTCCCTCTCCCATCTCCTACCACCTTCCCCCCTCACGTCCCTTAAATTACTTCCACTCCCGCCTTCTCTGCCGCCCTACCTCCCTCCCGCCCCGTTCTCCCCCTCACTTCTCTTTGAGGCTTATTTAAAATCAAGAAAACGAGATAGAGCGGTCATTTCAGGTTAAACTAAAGCTTTTTAAAGGTACCAGCTGGGGAAGGGACACTAACATTTGCATCCCTCCTGAGTCTCGTGTACCCAAAAGTGAAGTTGTTTTTTCCCATATTTAGAACTGGCATCGGAAAGGGAAGCACAATGGAGCGGGTAAACGATCTCTAATGGAATTCTAATGGTCTTAATCTCTGAGTGTCACGATTGTTTAAAGAGAGTAGTATCAGAAAAATCTCCTATTTGAAAAATCGCATATCATAACATCTTGCGATGGAAATTATGATTAGTTGCGAAACCTTTGTTTTGTCGCCCCGAAATCAGTGTCAATCCTAATTGAATCGCCATATCTGATTTTCTCTGTGCTTCCCTATAGTAAATCTATTGATCATACTTGACTTTTTGTTATTTTTTACCACTCGGGGCAAGTCGGCTTTCGCGACATAAGAGAGTCAATATTTCACCTTTGAAGAATTTTATCATAATTTAAACGACAGGTAAGCATAGGCGGATCTAGAATTTTTCCAGGAGTGGGGGAACGTGGGAGGTGTTACCCGTCAGAGGGGTCCACGTACCCTATGATTTGATGAAAAAAAGTAAAAATGGGAAAAGCAAGTATTTTCTGCGATTTCAAGTGAGGGTGTGTGTGTGTGAGGGGGGGGGGGGGGTTCTGATCCCTAACCCCTTCTAGATCCGCGCTTGTTTAAATATGTAACGAATTACCGACTTGTTGCATATTTGGTTGTTTTTGAGGGAGGGATGTTTCCGTGAGTCAGAAGCTGCCCCGTTATTATCTCATGATTTAACTATGTAGCAAGGTAAGCAAATAGGGAATCTTGTACCTTTTCCCGCACGATATGACACTAGAACCATCAACGATTAAGGACGTATAGTACCTACATGCTACCTTAAGATTTTGTTACTTAGAACAGCTGGATAAATTTCGCAGGTAAGAGAGAGAGAGAGAGAATTAGAGAGAGCGAGCGAGCGAAAGAGAGAGGGAGAGAATCATATAATTGTTATGCACTGTAATAATCATTTTCAGTTAATCATTCATTAATCGGGTATTAAGGAAGACAGGGGTTTCTCTGATTTAAATGAGGGTCCATGTGTACAATGATAAATGCCCATGGAAATGATCAAATCATTTGCCAAAAATGATCGCCTGGATACCCCATCCCTTCCATGATCAGACTATATATCAATGGATTTCTTGCTTTGCAATAATGTCATCGTGAAAGGAGCTGATAAGATAAGGGCTGAATTTAGCCCTGAATCTCATCAAGTATTTCTTCTACACAATTATCTGTACGCAAGAAAAACTTGATAAGTACTAAAATGCAATGTATTTGGAGTTTCCTGATACAACTTTTATTTTGGTAAGCTTATTTCTAGATACTTAAATTACAGTCCAAAGAGTAGGGGGTAGCCATGTTGAAAAGAAGCTAATATCGATAAAAAAAACATTGAAAATTAAGAACAATCTGGCTAATATGGATATCTATAAACTTTAAAACATAGTTATAGTCTATACAAAATACTAGAAATTAAATTCAAAAGACTGGTCTCAATTTTTTCCATAAATTTTAAAATCTTGAATCTGAAATATGGTTGTATTTTGTATTCATTGACTACAAAGTAGGCATTTTACAGCTAAATACACATTGTGTATAGATAAACTGCACACTCCTGTTTATTTCATTCCAAAATCTTGTGCATTTCTTGTGAACATGTTTAGAATAAATAAATGAATGACTTAAAAAGGGGAAAAATTAATTTTGCTTATATTACGGCCTAAAACACAGATTTGTAAAAAGCCCCCCACCCTCCCTTTTTCAGTTTTTCATCTCTGGGGCATCGTTCCCCCCTTAGCTACAGAATCCCACTTTGTCAAAAGATGTGTATTAGTGATATACACCTTCTGTAAAAGTGGCGTTCTGTAGCTGAGGGGGGAACAATGTTTTAAAAAACTTTTCCATTTTCCATTGGTTTCTATAGAAAAAAGACATATTTTGTCCCAAAATTTAGGAAAACTATGCATGATAAATCTTATACAACTGCTGATTATGATGAAACCAAGAACTGGCATAAATTTTGTGAAAGAATTTTTTTGAAGTTCCCATTTTAAAAATTCCACTTTTCAGGGCAGATTTTACGCCTTATCTTATCAGCTCCTTCTGTACTTGTGAATTTTAGAGAAAAATATTATTTTGACATCAAAATAAATATTTTTGACTCACAATTCACAAATATTTAAAGTTGACAATAATCTAAATCTTGATCCGCGCATTGCCAACAATTGATATAGATAATCTTTAAATAGCGAAAAAATAGAAACATGTAATTGCAGTGTACACATATCCTGGAAAAAGTCGAACGTAATCTGCAAAACATTTGAACCAACCCCCCAACCCCCATAAAAAAAAGAAAAAAAGAGAGAAACTTTATCATCAACGCATGTATACGAAGTCCTGAATTAGGTTTTCTGTATTTATACAATCAAACGTGTATACTAGTATATGTAAAAATTCAAGGTTCATACATATTTGATTCGCTTTTTATCTTTTTAACTAACTGATTTAATTCAGTTTAAATGAGGCATTTGAATAAATTTGTCACGCAAATGAGAAAATGAAAAAGAGGGGCGTTTGGTGTCATTTCATGGTGTTTGAACCGACAAAAATTTAGTTTATATATTTTCTTTCAATCTGTTTGTAAATGAATTTAGAGTCAATTTAGCATGGAATGACAATAATGTCAGGTACGTATGAAAACCGATACATGTACAAAACTACGGTAACTTGTTCCAAGTTCCTTTTTAAAACTTACGGAGAAATTCTTTTCTTGGTCAGTGGCGGATTAAGAAGGTGGGCATGGGGGATTTCCGGCTACCTTTATTAAACATACAATGAAAATCAACTGTACAGTAGCCCCGACCCCATCCCATTCCTGGATCCTCCACGAACACAATAATTTTGATACCAGTTTGACTTTCTAAGTGTCTTTGGCCTTTCAGTAATGATAATGGATGAGCTTAATATTTCTTTCGAATATGACATTGAACTTCCAAGTCATTTTATTTGTCTGAAGCCCACATCCTGCAACACAACTTTTGAAGTCTCCTGTATATTAAACAATCTTTTTATTCTGATATACGCAATTAAAAGAATCTCAAAACCCGTAACATCTACTATAATTATAACAGAAAATGCACTTTTCTATCATTATTCAGACCATTTCGACAAAAGCACAGATATTCAATGAATTTCTAGATTTTATTTAATAGCAGATAATGCTATTTCAAGCCTGGAAATGACCTTGACCTTAAGTGACCTTTGTCCCAAAGAATCTATCCTAATGTTAGATGGCAACATTTGAGCTAAGCCAATCACAGGCTCTCGAATTGCTAGTCTTAGTTGTCAAGAATCTGTGAAAAAACCGTCTTCATGGTCGCTATGGATCCCGCATCCTACAAAATCTGAACAGTATATACTTGAAAAAATATGTGGCATGAGCGCGGCAAGAATTAGGGACCTTCAGCATGCTATCCGGCATGCTAACCGGGAGCCTTAACCACTACGCCACCAGGATAGTTGCCATCGAAGCCGTGTATAAGGTATTTTGAAGTTTCTACATGAATAAGAAGGGGCTACGCTGACGCTCCCCCACTTCTTATTCATGCAGATGCTTCAAAATACCCTCTAACCTAAACTGTGAAATATGATCAAATTCTGAAGAAGGGGTTTAAGGACATATCCGGCACCCAAAATTTTGAATCTTCATATCGAAGAGTATTCTGTATTTCTGACGTACAAAGAAAGATAACCCGATTTTCATTATGAAGTTCTTGGAAAAATATTTAATTAATTTTTTTATCTTATTTTACCAAAAAGTATGTACGGAAAGGTTTCAAATTCTTCGTTTCAATCAATTAGTAGAATATCCAATATCTTGTACTCCACATATGAAGGAAAATCGTACAACAATAAAAAAGTTATTGGGTATAATTTTGAATTTGCCATAGTTGGCAATGGAAATGGCTGCATGAGTCTATTTGGAAAGTACGCAGAACTTCAATTTTCATACGGTAACCTCATCAAATGTCACTGCACATCGCTTTTACATGCAACAAGATGGAACTGATTCAAATATAAAGGATATCTATCCTAAAACTGAATATTTAAACAGTTTATGTCCTTAAGAGATATGATCTCGAACGGACGGAATGACGGTCACGACTCCAACGATATGCTCTCCCGATTTTTTTTTTCGGGAGCATAAAAGGTAATTGTTGAAGTCACTTTTCTTTCTTTGAAATCTGGATCCGCAACTGACTGAGTGTATTTTATCTTATAATTATACCTTAACAAATAAACCTAGAAGTCGATCTCTGAGCAAATTCAAAGGCTCCATTCAGTGTCATTCACCTAGGTAAAACACATTTGTCCCTAGATATAAAAAGATTATGCAACATGCATGCACGATCGAGCAAAATATTGTACTTATGTACAATTAATGCGAAACGTTGACAAATTAGATTTAGTGTCGTCAGGTGCCTTCTTGCAAACACAGGTACAAAACGTAACACGCACTTTATCAGGGCATTTTATATATCTAAGGAGAAGATCTGAGCCCGTTATAAAAAAAAAAAACAAAACAAAACAAAACAAAACAAAAAAACAAAACAAAAAAAAAAAAAAAAAAACAAAACAAAACAAAACAAAACAAAACAAAACAAAAAAACAAAAAAACATGAAGACACTAAAAATACAAGATAACCAGAAGACAACAAAAATTACAAAAAGCAATATGCCTGTACGGCGCATCAATATACATTAGAAGAAAAGAAAAATAAAAGAGGAAAGATGCCTGCATACACTAATATACAAAATATAAGAACCAAGATGCCTGCAATATACTTCTAGAAGCAAGATGCGTGTAGACACCAATATACAGAATACGAAAAGCACCAATATACACCATATACCACAACACATTTACAAAAAGCACCAATATACACCATATACCACAACACATTTACAAAAAGCACCAATATACACCATATACCACAACAAATTTACAAGAAACAAGATACCCGCATACACAGAGGAAGGCAAGAAGATAACGATGATTTACAAAACGTACTAGCATCAAAATATTTAACTTCAGATTTAAAAATGCATATATTCCACCAACAAGACACGTCAATTCTAGTTTAAACGTAGAGGTAATGATAATATTACGTTAAATGTAGATGCAGATCCCATGATAATCCGATTTCGTAGGCATAAACCCTTAGAAGTCGAAACCAGAGTTGACAGAGATATGTTTTTTTATTGTTAGAAGAAAAGAATCATACATAAAGTAAAGCATGTAAAAGTAAGTTCATTTTATTTTTCCGGACTGCATTGAATGGACACATTTTATTCCAACCATTATTGATAAAGTATACCCGTGGTTGAAAAATGTTCTGTCTTTAAGTAGCTCTATCCTTTAGTGTCGGAAACCCATCATCAGAGTAAGCCAGTGTGCAATGCTGAGTACACGGCCATCTTATATGTTGTTTTAGATCATTGCTAGAAGTACGTATCATGCGACAACTTTACTTGTTAATTGTGTCTTTAGTGTTTGCGTGTCTCAATGTGTTTGTTTAAATGCCAAGACGTCTTGTTGGAGATTTCTTTCTACTAGTTGTTTTGATTACATCTGACAAAGAACAGTATGCGTGCCCTTATCCTGTCTGAACGACATTCAGTGCAGAATAATTATCCTTGGAATCTGAAAAATCAGGATAGAATCTGATAGGGTTTCATTGATTTTGGGTGTAAAAAGTTTCGATGTAAGTTAATGCCCCATGCCCCACTTCAGGTAAAAGAAAAGTACACAAACATGATATATCAGGCTCTGTGAAAAATGTCTTTAATGTTCGATATCATGATGATAATTATAGTACTTATGTCAACTCTTGTCCTTCATGAGAAGAAACGCGAGATGATATAACAGAGCTGCATTATTTTGGAGACACCAGGTCAATGACCTTATATAAATATAAAATTGAAACTTAAAAAAAAAGAAAAAAAAGAGAGAGGTGAAAAAAGTATGACGTTCCGTTTGGGACAACGATTTTTTTTTTCACTCCGTTCATAGCACCGTGTACATTGTACATGTAAATCGATGCGAGATCTGCCCATGATGTCTGTAAGTTCTAAAAAAATGAATAGAAAAGTGGGGAGGGATTCAGACCAGGCTAGTGGTAAGGTTTTGTAGTCTAATTACTATCACGAAAACGCCAGCACGGGAAAAATGGAATTTTTGACAAAATCAAGGGGCTGCGAGTGTTCCTTTCCCGAACTCAAGCACCTCATTTCTATATATACATGTACATCAGCGCATGCGTGACCTAGGTACGTCGATTGACATTGGCTATGATAATTTCCCGTTTTAAAAGCGCCTTCGGTAATCAATTTTACGATTTTGAAACTTCTAAGAAAAAGGCTCGTCAATAAAATGTAACTTTTCAAAAATGTGTACATGTATCGTTGATGAAAAATTTAAGGCCTTTCGAGTTATTATGGATTTTTGGAAAAAGCCAAATTTATATGCCCCCGTAATTGGAGATTCAGGGGCATTTATAGTTTTTGGAATATCCATTTGTCTGTGGTTCTAGCTGTTTATATGTTTGTCCGCAAAAACTTTAACTTTCGCTATAACTATTGAATGGTAAGTGATTCTTGAAGTCGCACTGGTCACATGACCAAATTTCCGCCATGTTTACTGGGGGATGTGTCTCTAGATTTATCCTTTGCCCTATGAAAAAGCCGAGATTTTACATTTCTCATGTGTATCCCTTGTAACAAGACCCTTCCATGCATACCAAAATTGTTGACCTTGTGACCTTGAAACTGAACTTTACTTTTGAGTATGATCCACATTTTATTTCATACTGTTTTACTGACGAAAATGCTGACGGGGACATTCGAGTTTCACAAACTCATTCTTTTTATTAAAAGGGACACAAAAATTTGACGGCATGAAAAAGATTGTGACGGATTCTATTACTGCGAATTGGCAGAAGAACCTGTTACTTGCGCCGAAATGTTTTTATCTGTTTTAGATTTTCTTCGACGTCAGCATGCAAAAATATCATTATCACGTGATTTGCAAATCAAATATCATTTTAACTGTCATAGGCGGATCCAAAATTCAGCTCTACCTAAACGTCTATATCCAAAAATACAATCGTACATGATGTGTTGACGAGCGTAATTCGCTTATGGAGATGTTGGAGCGTAAATATGGGGGGGGGGGGGGGGGTACATGTATAATTGAGTCTGATTGGTCTGTCCTGTTTTACTTATTTTTTATTACAATGCCAGCGGGGATATAGATTGAGATTTCAAAGGGGTTCAGGAAAAAAGTTATTTTTTCCCGTAATTTCTTTTTTAATAAAATCATGGGCTGGACACCCCCCCCCCCCCCTTTCCGATGACCCCGCCGTGAAAAATTCTAGATTCGCCCACACAATGTTATCACTTTTAAATTCTCCTCTGAAGAATAACAGATAATTACTTTAATCCTAATGTGGATCGTCCTCTGGATATTAAATTTTCGGAACGATCATAAAAAATTATTTGGTTCAGCCCCTGATCTTACGCATACAATCTCTTCATATCACGAATGCAGAGTTTCTGATTTTAGCATCTAAAATGTATTTTTAGCAACTTTTACTATTTTTGCCACAGTAAATACCTAAAACATTCCCATCCTAAATTATGTCTTTGGCTTTGATCCCTTACTGAAATGTTTGAGCAATTTTGATACTAGAACGTTTATCAAATTCGATACAGACACTTTACCTTCGACTGTTGAATACACATTGATAAGGGGAACCATGGGCGCGTCAAATTTAAGAAAAGGTATAAAGATTAAAAGAAAAAAAAGTTACATATATATATATATATATATATATATATATATATATATATATATATATATATATATATATATATATATATATATATATATATATAAAAGCACAAGAAATGTTCAAGCGACCACGACACTAAACGTGTTTAAACCCAGCGGAAGGGACATTACATCCCTTAAGCCGCCTGGATACACGAATATGTACCTATATACAGTCGGAACAAGGGACAGTACGTCCCTCATTCCGATCGGACACAAGTACATAAAAAAAAAACAAAAAAGCATACACACACTCTCATGCTAGTCAGAACCTGTACTGTACTGAAGCTCGAAAGGCTATAACTAGTACACAGGTAGGTAATATTCTCAATCCATGAACCGAAGCAGACCCCGCGAGGGGCGAGATCAGGTGCCTAGGTAGAGTCAGCGTCTCCTGTTTGCATGTCCCTTCCGCTGGGTTTAAACACGTTTAGTGTCGTGGTCGCTTGAACATTTCTTGTGCTTTTATATCTTTTTTTTCCAAGCGACGTGCATTCGCCCTCTTTTGGGCTGATCCGACATTGTCTGAATAGTGAACGTGGTTGTTTTCACCTCTTTTGTGCTTTATATATATATATATATATATATATATATATATATATATATATATATATATATATATATATATATATATATATATATATATATATATATATATATATATATCAAAATGAACGCAGACTCCAATATTTTTATTAAATATATTTTGAAGCAGACTTATCTTTTAAGAGTGAGGAAGAGGCTTTGATTTTTCGTTTTACACCAATTGATCAGTTTTACTTGGAAAGGGGGGGGGGGGGTATCGAGCGGATGTATTTTCATCCAATTTAATATAATTTTCTTTTATCATTCAGTAGAATATATATTTTACGCTGTATATTATTTAACCGAATTTCTAGACAACGCCCGTCATTAATGGCAGTCAATGTGCATCTTTACACCATAGTGTTCGCTGCTTATCATTGTAGGCATAGGAACATCTGGAGATGTTTATTTCTTAGGTATCCATAGGCCAAAGTGTTATATTTTTCGTTTCTGCATCCTTACAGAAAAAATGTATATAGACGAACAATATTTGCTTAAAATCTTACACCGATGAGTCTTTCTAATGAGTCTTTGGAAATCGGGGAAAAGGCTGAATTATACGAAATGCAGATGTGATTTTGAAAAATGCACGCAGATTATAAAAAACTATTTGAGTTACGCTCCTTTAAAATGCAGATATTTGATAGTTTTCTTGACCTTTCTAAGGATGAGTTGAAATTTTCGACATTTTCCTTGGTAAACCATTCTAAAAATCCTAGAATTTTATTGGTGGTTGAATGCTGGTTATTTCTGGCCGACAAACTGTCCAAAATGGAAATAGATTAGAATTCAGCTATGAGAAACACATGTTTTCTTTACTTGGCCTATAGATGGTTATCATAAGCTCTTACATGTGATTATTAGAGGAGAAAATCTGTCCATTATCATGTGTTGAATGTACAGAAATAATATAGCACCCAAGTGTGATTTCTTTGAGCGATAAAACCACACAACATGTTCGTACCGGCTACATCATGCAACTGCGCGATTTACTTAGAAATGGCAGTCAGTTTGTTAAAAGTGCTTTCAACGAGTCGATGACCTCTACCTCCCCAAACTCCATCTCCTAATATCTTTTTTTTTTTCAAATTCATTCCTTTCCAACGTTTTCAATGAATTCTACTTGAATGTGTTGATTTTTTATTTTATTTTTTTTTAATTTTCAGTTTTCATTGAAAATTGGACATCATATTAATTTGTGCATCAAAATATTCTTTGAGGGATACTTCTGAGGGGTCGTATTGGGTACATGATCACATTCAGGTAGAATTCATTGAGAAACTTTACTATTTTTTTCACTGGTCAGCAAAACAGATGGCGTCACGATAGTGTGAAACAAGAGTCTGACGTACGTACATTCTCGGACCTTTCCGTGATGTCGGAAAGGCCCGATTACAATTCAGCTGCCTCCCAGAGCAAGACAGTGTGCTGAGAGAGAGAGGACAGAGAGAGAGAATGGGTGATACATTTCGATATTTCACAAGGTGTTTTTCGATCTCTAGCTTTAAACAAATTAGTATCCTACTGTTGATCATGTCTACCCCAGGTGTCGCTCTACCCGACGGGTCACGTCCGAAAACAACGTTTACTTTGTCATAATCAATGAATGTCTCCTCGGTGTTTATCATAATTGTGAAGTCATCACATTCCTTTTTGTCAATGAAACTATCAATTTACAATTTATATCGCTTTTTATTCATTTTCCTTCACCGCAGGAGATGTATATCTTATCTACAGGATATCGTTTGACTTATCTTTTTTAGTTTGTCACTGGCAGGGTGACATCCTTTTCCCTTATTTTTTGATTTTTTTTTTCATTTATAAAGTATACTTTCTGTAATTTCCTCTTGTAACGAAAGAGATTTGTTTAGGTAGAAAAGAGTAAGAAAATATTACAAATCGTATATGTAAAAAAAAAAAAAAATCAATTTTTGTAAATTACTTAAATAAGATAAGATAAGATAAGATAAGATAAGATAAGGTTTATTTAAAGTCGGCATGTCATATAACTGGTTAACATAAGCTCTTAGGAGCTTTTAACCGACATAAATAACATATAAAGTAACATAAAACAACAAGGCATGCAAAATGGCAAGTAAACTAAAAGGAAAGCACTTGACGTAAAATACAAACTAGCACAATTAACATAAAAGACATAAATGTTTTGATAAAGAATAGGGTGTAGAAATTTCCGTACGTCAAGATTTTTAATGAAAAAAGG